>KE372667.1:296400-308550 GCA_000418225.1 Zizania latifolia
CGCGCTCTCGCCGCCCGCGGCCGTGTCCGCTCGTGCCGTGGCCGCCGTCGCGAACCTGCTCGCCATCCGCGACACGGAGATGAGCAGGTGAATTACTCGGGCTAGGGTTCTCAGTTTTATCTTTGGAGTGTTCGATTATCGAAAGAACAAAACTTGCTGTCCTCCCATTGGCGTGCCAGTGAGAGATCTCAGCCTTCCAGTGGGTGGATTTGTTCAGGTTTTGTGGTTTTCTCCCCAGCATTGGCTGAACACTGATGAATTTGCAGTTGCAGTAAGCAGTCTGTTGGGGGTACTGCTGGTAGTTTAGTAGGGAAAATATCAGGAACAGTGCATGCCATAGCATTTATCTTTGGCATTGATCCATATTATAATTCACTGTTAGACTATAAGGTAGTTAGAAAGATATTAGGGTAGAATTGATTTGTATCGGATTTCAATCCATAGTCTCTACACATTTGCTTAGTTTAAGACTCATTATTGAAACAAGAGACACACATCTGGAGGGTGGCGAATAATAGTGTTTACGTTTTATAGAGGGTATTCTTTTGATTCTTTTTTGGGGGGTTTCATTGTATTCTGATTGCTCTGACATGGTGGTTATGCAGCTTTGTGGTCGCCAGTGCGGACCTATCGTTAAGGAGAGCAGAGGTGGAGGAAAAGAGGGACAAAGTGCATAAGGAGTCAAAGGCACTTCTTGATTACACGCGGAAGGCCATCACCAAACTTACTGAGCTCAAGAAGTGGGTGCAGACTGTTCACTTCTCAGTAGACTCAAGGGGATTTACTATTCATCACCACTGAGATATCTTGAGAAAATATGATGAACATTGTAGGATGCTGGACAAGTTCAAAAATGACGTTGAGAAACAACAAGTGGAACAAATGGCAGATTGGCAGACAAAGTTGGTTATGATGGACTCGAAGGAACGTCAATATATCCTCCAAGTCTCCAATTACAAGGTAACTAGTACCTCTTCTTTTGTAAGTGCTCTAATCAGTATATGGTTTTATTTCTTGTTTTTGACCTGATAGGTTTGGCTGACCACAAATAAAGAAACTCGTTTTGCTAGTTTCTGTTGCTAAACTGCCAAAGCCGTCTATGGTGTTTGCCAGAGACTGTCCACTGTTGGAACATAGATTGTCAAATGTTGAATTGCTGTTGTGTTCAGCCAATTGGTATAATTTTGTTTGAAAACATAGTTTCAGTAATACACTTTTCCATCACCTATTTCCAGTGATGTTACAGTTAGCTAGTGATAAATTTAGTCATATGATGATGAATTAAATAGTTTTACATCATGGTCTGATGTTCATAGTGCAAATTACAAACATGTTGCTTCTAATTTTGAGGGTGGATGTGATACTGCTTGCCATTCTTAGTTCTTACCTTAGTGGCTTGTCTATCTATAGCTATCCATGCCCCTTTTTAGTCCATGTTTGCTTTACATAACAACACACTGTTCTTTGATTAAGAAATATACAATTACACCTTTTAGATCCAATCTCTTTTCCTATCTGTCAGGCGATTCTCAACCGAGTGGGATATACGCCGGAGATCAATCATGGTGTGCTGATGGAAATGGCAGAACATAAGAAAGATCTAGAGAGAAAGACTAAACCCATTGCAGACACATTAAGAAGCTACCAGGATTTGCCACCAGTATGCCTTTTGCCTTCTGTTTCTTTCCTTTTCTTCAGATGTAAATCTTTACTTATTATTCGATATCTTTTGTGACTGTCATCAGGATAAAGCTCTAGCTGCTCTAGCTATAGAGGACAAAAAAAGGCAGTATGCAGCTGCAGAGAAGTACTTGGAAGATGTGTTACAATCTGCATTAACCACACCTGGCCTATGATGCATGTGTGATTAAATGTGTAGTACTATTTGGTGTCTTTCATGTTGCCATCGATTGATGGTGCAATGTGGTGCAATGCAGTAGTGGTTATTGATTTCTTGTAAGCTGTAACTCTATTCTATAATCCTATAAAATGCATGCCCTATTGTTTTCCCAGCTACAGTAATTTTCACCACACAAACTCAATTATGTACAACCAGGATGGCTCTGAACATCCTGGGGCATGTTTGCTGTCTGTCTTTTGCATTGTTGTGTTTGCTATTATGGATAGGCATGATCATACATGGAATCTTTTAATGATATACTCTAGTAGATTAGCTGAAGTGTGATGATATGCTGTGTGCATGTTGTATCAATGGCCAATACAAGATACTTAACACTGATTAGTCACCCTCTCCCATAAAGTGGCTCCGCCGCTACAGGCGACATCTGGAAACATATATTGGCAAATTAATCAAACTGTGACAACAATGCAGTTCATAAGAGTCTTTCAAAGATTTGCATCACTCTGTAGCTGTTAAAGAAGACATAAGATCAAAGTCACATTGTTTTCCAATGATCTACAAGTGCATGCATTGTACATGAAAGGAACTTTATTTAACGTGCTAGTGTATTACTTTCATTTATATATGTTAACTTGCCAATTGTTTCGTTTTCAGTTATTCTGAGCTCTGAATGTTCCTGTTAATTCATTGTTCGTATATGCTTTCTTTAACTAAGGGCTCCGTTTAGCATTGCGTTGGTTTATGATAATCCCGTCGATTGAAATCTATTTGACATATTTTGCCATTTGGCTATCCACTTTTGCTACATCTCGTACAAACTGCTTTTAAAATTACCTTGGCAAATAGATTTTGCCTGCATGGATGCATCAATGATATTGTATAACCATATGCTCCTTGTAGGACATTTAATTTTTTTATAAGTCAAACTTATTAATTTTATAGAAAAGTTTACCAACAAATATAGCATCATATTAATTTCATTAAATTCATCTTGAAATATATCTTAACAGTATATTTATTTGATATTACATGTGTCAATATATTTTTTGTTTAAACTTGATTAAAAGTTAGAGAAATTTTGACTTTAAATAAAGTAAAACAACTTATAATATAAAAATTATAAACATAGATATCTCCTATAATAATAGAGTAAATTAAATTTTAATCTAATCTATCAAAAGTGGTAACATGCATATATATTCTCCATATCAGATTTTAAATTAAGTGCAGCAACCACAAACTGACCCTAATTATCACTCTTCACATTTGGAGCATTTCAGATGCATGCTTATCCGAAACTCATCACAAAAAAAAAAAACTTAATCACTCTAACCAATGTTGTACGCACAGCTGACCGTAGGTATTTAATTAGTACCCTGTGCCAGATATAGGTTCGCTCCAGATGAACAAGTCAACCCCCATTTTTTGCTCCTCTCTTCTTCGATCGGCTCCCATGGCGCACGCGCTGTATAATCTGTCGATCGATCGCTCACCAGCAGTTAGCTAGCTAATTAAGCTAGCTCCACGTGCAAATGCGCGGCCATGCATGCACTAATCGCTATTTTACGATAAGAAGCATGCCACTTAGGCGATTAATGAGCCAATGATTAAGCAGCAATGCAGCATGAAGCTGGGTACAGATGGTAGGTAGCTAGGCAGCTAGGTCAACGACGACATACGCCATGAAATCGTTTTTTAAGCTCGACTGATCTTACCTGCAGGTTGCAGCTAGCGTTCGTAGTGTTCATCAATCATCATCCAGATGCAGCAGGGGCAACATGCATGCAGATGCTGCAAGCTTGCGGTTGCTAATCTGACCAGCCTGACATCCCACCAATCGTAACATGGCATGTCGATAGCTCAAACATTCCGACGAACATGCCCTGCATGTTCCTGCAAATTCCTTCTTCTTGTTGTTGTTGATCCTCTGGTTATAAATACAAATCCGCTCAAATTCGAGTGGCATGCAGCAACGAGAGGAAGGAGAAAGAGCTCGGTTGGAGTGGGGATCAAGGAGGCGGTTGGTTTCTTGAAGGGGCTTGCATGCATGCCATGGCGCCATTGTTGCTGCTGCCGTGCTCCGGTAGGCGTCGAGGCGGCTGCGTCTTGTGGAGGTTGGCGATGCTGACCTTCGTTGTTGTGGCGGTGGTGGTGGATAAGCGAGTGGCCATGGCGTTGATGTACGACGACGTGGAGGTGGTGTGGGGAGCCGACCACAGCTTCTTCTACATGGACGGCGGCGGCGACGCCGGCGGCGACACGCTGGCGCTCTGCCTCGACGAGACCCACGGCTCGGGCTTCCGCTCCAAGGACGCCTACCTCTACGCCCGCTTCGACATCGACATCATGCTCGTCGCCAACAACTCCGCCGGCACCGTCACCACCCTCTACGTAAGACACATGCACACCTGCCTTTGCGGCTTTTCCCCTCCGTCGCCGGGCCGCCGCCGCCATGCCGGTCATGCATCATGCATGCGCGCTTAATTAATTATATGATGATATGCACATGCATATGCAGCTGATGCCGGAGGACGTGCCGTGGGAGATCCACGACGAGGTGGACCTAGAGTTCCTCGGCAATGTCACCGGCGAGCCGTACACGCTGCACACCAACATCTTCGTCGACGGCAAGGGCCAGCGCGAGCAGCAGTTCCGCCTCTGGTTCGACCCCACCGCCGACTTCCACACCTACTCCATCATCTGGAATCCCAAGCACATCATGTACGTATCTGTCAATTCCGTCGATCATATCGATCGCCGGCTCGCCGCCGCGCGCCATGATCGTCGTCGAGAGTAGTAGAGACTGATCATGCATTTCCGATTTTCCATCACACGCAGAATGCTGGTGGACGGCGTGCCGATCAGGGACTACAAGAACGAGGCGCGGCGGGGGGCGGCGTTCCCGACGTGGCAGAAGATGCGCGCCCACGGCAGCCTGTGGAACGCCGACGACTGGGCGACGCAGGGCGGCCGCGTCAAGACGGACTGGTCCGCCGCGCCGTTCTACGCGTACTACCGCGGCCTCCGCGTGACGCCGTGCGCGCCGTCGCCGGGCGTGGCGTGGTGCGGCGACGAGCCGCCGGAGTCGCCGCGGTTCGAGCTGCAGGCGACGGACGCGGCGGCGCTGCGCAAGGCGCGGGAGGAGCACCTGCTCTACGACTACTGCGCCGACACCAGGAGGTTCAAGGACACGGGCCTCCCCGTAGAGTGCACCTCCGAATTGAATTAGCTTAAATTTTAGTCCAACTTTTTATATTCATCCATATTTTTTCTATATATTGGTACGTGATATTGAGACGTAGATTATAAAAAAAACAGTTTTAAGCGGAGAGATACGGGCGAAAGCTCATGTAAGCTAAGAAAAAATAAATCAATATCACTTATGAATGCTACAGGGCCCACCCATTTGGTCGTCGCGCCTGTCAGTCGCCACCACGCCACGCCAGCACGTCTATTCGGAAAAAAACTCGGTGCATCTGGTATGTACGAAGGGCTCTGTACATACCTAGCCTAGATGTGTAGTATTTTGTATCCGACGGTGCGCGCAGCTTCGATTCCCGTTGCTCTCTTCGCGCGGCTTCGATTTCCTCCCCGCTCGGCTCGGTTCTATATAGACGCCGCTCAGCTCCCGTTTCTATGCCAGACGTCCTTCCCCCTGCACAGGACTCCTCTTTCGGCCGACCGGAGATTGCTGTGAAGGGAGAAGCGTCCGATGGCGGTGATCGGACCGGACTCCGGCGTTCGGCGGCTCTAGCGACGGTTCCCAGGTGCTCGTCTACTGGTTCGTCCCACTCCAACTCGCGCAGGGACTCAACTTTGCCATGGCCACCGTCAAGTACATCCGCTACGACCAGGACCTCGCCAAGAGCAAGTCCCTCGGCCGGTGCCCCTGGGCAGGCCTGGACGGCCTCGTCCTCGCTATCGCAGCCGTCTGCTTTATCACGCTCGTCAACGGGGCCAGCAAAGAGCCGCCACGTCGAGCCCCACAAGAGGCACACCAACAGCAGAAAACCTCTTGGCGGTGGCGCCTGTCATCGTCGATTCCGTCGGCGGGGGTCGTGTTCTTGTTCCGCTTTGGCGAGGCACATCTCGAGGGAGGCGTGGAAACAAGGATTCATCAAGGGCGTTGTGCGGCAGATCCCGCTGTCCGTTGTCAACTCGGTGGTGCCAGTGTGCAAGCTGACGCACGACCTGTTTGTGGAGAGGGATGCAAAAACAAACTTCTGTATAAGAACATACACGATTTTTTTGTGAACTTTAAAGAAGAACAACAAAGCAACCAATTTCTGCAGAAGGGGAACAACAAAACAATAAAAACGAACACAAAGAACCGTCGCCGAAGCTGCCGGATCCGCTGGACTAGAACCGTCGGATGCCATAGCCGTCGAATGACTGAACACGGCCTGGTCACTGCCACCAGACGCTTCTCCCTCGGCAGCAATCTCCGGCCGGCCGAAAGAGAAGTCCTGTGCAAGGGGGAAGCGGCGGTTGGGATAGAAACGGGAGCTGAGCGGCAAGCCGAGCCGAGAGGAAATCGAAGCCGCGCGGCGAGAGTGACGGGAATAGAAACTGCGCGCACCGTCAGATACGAAATACTACACATCCATGCTAGGTATGCACAGAGCCATCCGTGCATTCGGGATGCACCGAATTTTTTTCCCGTCTATTCTGTGCAATGTGCACTGTCCACAAAAGTTCGGTCAACCAAAACCGAATCGAAGTTAAATAGTTTTTAGCTTCGATTTTGCTAAAATTTGCAAGGTGTTCGGCTCTTGTCTTTCGAAAGCCGAACGACCTACAAACCGAAAAAAAGAACGAAAAAACCGAAAAAACCAAACCGGCAAAACTAAAAAAGACGAACTGCCCACCTCTACCCGTCGGTTACCGCTAATCTACCATTGTTCCACCGACGATCAGTGTTCCAACAAACCGTTCAGCAATCGGCATCGCTGAGCAGCGATTACTGATCCAAACCATTTGGTAACCAGAGGAACCAAGCAGTTACCGAGAGTCAATATGCTCGGTTACCGTTTGATTCAAAAATATAAATTTAAATTTTGGATTTCAAATTTTACACGATTTGAACTGGTAACGGCTGGTGATGTGGTACAACAACTGAACGAGTGCTAGTTGCTTTCAGGCTTTTAGCTAGCTAGTCGCATTCCTTGGGATGGTATGATTTTACTCATTGCAATGGGAAAAAGGGGGAAAGATGGCAATAGTTGACATGATTTGTCTTTCGCGGTTAGCATGCATGCATTCATTAGGGGTGTATGTTTCTCGACTAATAATTTTAGGATATAAGTTTTTTACATTATTATTTATAATGATTATAAAGCCAAAACTAAAAAAAACTATTGGAAAAACCTACTCCATCTGTAGAAAGTTATGAGGCATATAATATTTAAAAAAGTTCAACTTTATAAATTTTGACGGATAATCACTCAAATTATAAATATATTTAGTCTATAGCAAAATATTCATATTTTAAATGATTTTTACAAAATATTGGTTATATATATTTTATGAGCAATTAATGGTCAAAGTCTTGTCTTAAGTTCAAACTAAAATATACCCTCTGTTTTGAAACGGAGGAGTAATATATTTTTCAAAAGTTTCAAAAGTTTCAAAAGTTCAATCTTAGCTACAACTATCTATTTGAACGGGAAACAAACGCGAAACAAACGCCTTCTAAGAACTTGTTTGGGAGCTTACAATCCTGACTTATTTCACGTGAATGGATCGGGATTACAGACATCCAAATAAGACCTAAGTTCTGTCCAATTGGCCTCTGCTGTTAAGAATTCAAGAACTTCAAAATTTTTTGCAGGATTTCCAGTCGGCCGGAACCGAAAATTTTCAGTTCACGTTTTTTTTGCAGGAATTTCAGTACGACTCAAAAAAAAACTTCCTGCGTTTTAAGCAGATCTACTACACGAGTTTCCAAATTATGTGCCCATTGCTAACTGGTTGATTAACAGCAAGATTTTACTTTTACCGATTTACATGGAAAGAAACAATGCTACAACTTTATTTATAGCACTCCGTCTGTAAGTTTTATTCTTTTAATACACATCACTTATTAATTATCTATTACATAAAAAGACCATTTTTATTAATAAGTGATACTTTTTCATGTAACTACAAATTTATATCAAAAATAAAATACAGTACGGAGGGAATACTACGTACAAGTAGACAGGACTGTCAGATTTGGACACCAACCAACGCGTACGCCAAGAAGAACATGGCACTACTACAGCTGTTCTGCTCATTAAACTCATTCAGTGTGTACGACTGAAACCACAGACAGCGAAGCACACCGTTGGGTACAGTTTCAAATCATCTAATTGAAATTCAATTAATCGAGCATCCAATCACCAAACCGCGTCAAACAAACGAACATGTTTAAGTTGTAGCATTTGGACTCCCAAACAGGTCAAACCGCAGCAGATTGTTTAGTGTTTATTATCGTTGATAGATGACAGCCGGAGCATGTGCCCAGCAGCTCGCATCTGCACAATCCAGCAACAAAATTGCATCTTTTACATTATCTTTTCTTGCATTTGCCTGAGGAAGATGACGAAGAAGTAAACATGACAATATGTCTATATCCGTCGAAAAGGCGGTGAAGCATTGGTGACGGTCGGCACTGGAGGCTGGAGCATAGAGACAATGAAGTACATGTGTCTAGCAGTAGCCTGCACTGGACATCTCACCTCTAGAACTCTAGAGTCGGTGCTGAGGACTGAGGAGGAGTAGAGACACGTACCGTCGGCCGCCACAGGACTTAGGGGCTGGACGTTTAGAGAGAAGCAGTGACCAGGGAAGAAACATTTAGAAAATACTAAAGTAAACTTAGAGTTTTTAATGAATTAGGCTACAAACAAATAGTTTATTGGGTGGCAAGTATCCATCATGTAATATGTATGAATAGTATAAAATCATATCCTATCCGCATACTATCAGATTTTGTTTTTCTTCGTTAACAAATCCACGAGTAAATAACTTAATGCATATATATATTCTAATGGGATAAAAACGCATTAGGTTTCAAATAACTATTGCCAATCTTTATAAAGAAGAAAGAAGAGGAGGAAGAAATCACCATCCATAACTGATGTCTCCGCAAGAATGTAATCTGTAACAAACGGGGAAACAAATCGAGAACGAACGAATGGGACGGCGAAATATACATGGAGGAAGAAAGACGAAGACGAAGACGAACGAGAAGAGCAGGAGCAATTAGAAATCAATGGACGAGGATGCAATGCGAGGATGGGGGTGGGGTTTTCAGTTGCGGTAGCACTCGGCGGGGAAGCCCTGGGGGAAGCGCCAGCCGTCGGCGCAGTAGTTGTAGGACATGTGGTTGCGCTCGGCCCAGGCGACGGTGCCGAGGCCGGCGGCGTCGAGCTCCATGTCGATCCAGGAGGCGGTGCCCTCGGGGCACCACGACGACGGCCAGCCGCCGGCGGGGTTGTTGTTGACGCAGGCGTTGGTGGCATAGTCCCTGTAGGACACCACGAACGGCGCGCCGCTCCAGTCGATCTGGACGTCGCCTTGCCTCGTCGCCCAGTAGCTGCCGTCCCACAGCGTCGCGTGCAGCCTCATCGGCCTGCTGCTCGGGTACGCCAGGTCGTCGTACTTCTTGAACCGCCTCACCGGCACGTCGTCCACCTGAAATCTGATCCCAAATTCCACATCTTTCTGTCAGAATCACCATCAAAATCGCATCAATTGATTCAAATTTCAAAACTTGAAGAAATCTACATGATGTTCTTGGGGTTCCAGATGATCTTGTAGGTGTGGAAGTCGGCGGTGGGGTCGAACCAGAGGTAGAACTGGTGCTCCTTCTTGCCGTCGCCGTTGGCCCACACGTTGGTGTTCATCACGTAGGGGTCGCCGCTGAGGTTGCCCATGAACTCGATGTCGATCTCGTCGTGCCCGTCGCCCTCGCCGGAGGACAGATAGAAGGAGGTCACGGTGCCGGCCGAGTTGCCGCCGACCAGCTTCATCTCCACGCTGAACTCGCCGAACAGGTACGTGTCCTTGGAGTTGAACCCTGACCCGGACGCCCTGTCCAGCGTCAGCGCCACCTGCTGCGTCTTCCCGTCGTCGTTCGACACCCTCACGTGGTCGCTGCCCACCACGTCGAACCTCTCGTAGAACCCGGCCGCCGCCGCCAACGCCGGCGCCGCCACCAGCAGCACCACCAGGGACAGGGACAGGGACAGCACCTGTGGCAGGGCCGTTCTACTTCTACTCGCCATGGCTAGCTACTGTTTTGGCTGCTGGCTGTGTCGGTGCTGGATGAGTGAGAGGCACGGCGAGGAGGGGGCCGGATTTATACTGCCGCTCGGCTCTCCTCCGGCGAGTGGGGTAGAGGTGATTGAATCATTGAAAACGCTTCAGCTCCGAATGCTTATCTGTAAAACTAAACACTATTACATTCATAATTTTTAATACAAAAATACATTTATCTGATTAAAAACATACATTGTATAAGGAGATTTTACAATTTGTTATAAATTTATACTATTTGATTATTTATCACTTATGTAAGGATGGATGAAATATTTGAGTCTATAACGGTCGGTTAAAATGATAAATAATTAAAAATATTTTTTAAGACGGTAAATCATCGAATATTCGTCGTATAAATGACTGAACTATTTTTTCAATTACGCAACTCGAGATAAATTTTAACTTTAGATTTGAAGTTTATGTGCTAATCATGGGGGCTCTCGCTGGCTGGCTGGCTGGCTGGCTGCGTGTGGGCCCCAACTCTGGAGAAGAAAGGAAAAGGGAAAGCAGGGGTGGTGGGTCCCGCTTCCGCTATAAACGGAAGTTTGAGTTGAATCCAAAGTAACGGAAAGTTTGGTGAGTGCGTATGATTGCCGACGCATACTGATAATTAACAGCAACTTCAACAGATTCTTAATTTCTTTCTTAATCTCTAAATTAATTTAGAAGTTTTGCATAAAAAATTATCTCCAATAGACTCCTATCATGGATCTCAAAATTTTAGGATCTCTAAAGTAGAACATCTTGCTCTCCACTTCTAGGGAATGATGCTTGCTCCCAACCTTGTCCCCGCACGTATGTTCTCCATTGAATTGCTAGTGCAGCCAATAGATCAACAACACAAATGCAAATCAATTCTACACGCCTGGAATCAAATGTCAATAGATCTATAGCACGTACCTATACAAATTAATTCTGGATGGAAGGAATAATCAACCCATCAACATCTAATTGAGCAGATCACAGGAGAGTAATAGATGAAAAAACAGTTGGTAGTTTTGCTATGCGACCTAATTTTTAATATAGGGATTGAAGTTTAAAGATTCTGATGGAGGGATGAAGATTTTTAGCCATGAATTAATAGAAGAGAATCCCTAAAAGAAGTGTCGACGGGTGGTCGAACAGCCCTCCTCGGGGGGTGCCCGTGAAGGTGATTTATATTATAGGGAAGCGCTGCACTCAAGACCTCGATGGTTGCCGAGCCCGTGAGAATAGGACTGGTCGAGAGACAAGAAGATTTAAAGTGGTTCGGCCCCCCGATAGGGTAATAAGCCTACGTCCACTGTGAGTTTGGTTGGGTGTTTCACTAGTCGGGAAGACAGTTACAGTGAAGAGATTACAAGAGCTAGGGCTCCAGAGCGTAATGGGTTCAACGTCCTGAACCCTTGTTGCTTCTGTGTCTGTCGGTCTTCTCGGGCACTTTGTTTTTCTTGTTGTGCAAGACTTCTGTTAACCCGCGATATTTTGTTCAGGGCAATGAAGTTTACTGCTCCCTGGCCCCCATTTCTACGGACGACGGCCGGGGGAAGTTGGCCGAGGAGAAGGAGGACCCCAAGGGCAAGGGCCCTGTTAAGGTCGTCCCGAAGCCTGCGCCGAGGATGGCGCCTCCCGGGAGCCTGAAGATCCAGGGCTCCCCGAAGAGAAAACGCACGGCCACGCCTCCCTCGGATTCCTCTTCGTCGGGGGCGGCTGAGAAGCCGGTGGAGTTCCCGGGCGCGGCGTCGGCCAAGCGCCGCAAGGTCGCCTTCCGGGTGCTGACGGGCGTGTAAGTTTTTTAAACTTGTATCTTTTTGCTTTTTAGCCTAGTCGGGTTTGAAGCCCTTGGTCATCATTTTGTGGTACCTTGCAGTGCTGCGATGGCTATTCCTCCTGCGGGCGGTACCGACGCGACTGTCGGGGCACCGGGTCCCGACGCCCAAGCGGGCGCGGTGTCGGGGGCTACGGCCGTGGAGACCTCCCCGACACTTGACTTGGTCGTGGCGGCG
>KE372667.1:322113-354876 GCA_000418225.1 Zizania latifolia
TATATACATGTATATACATGTATATACATGTATATATATATATATATATCGTTTCTGAGTTATTCATACGATTTAAGAAATCAATTGATTTAATTTGTTGCCCTTCATTTATTGTGCCTTACAAAAAGTAAGTGCTTTATTTTGTGAAAGTGACAGTTATTTAACAAGAAAAAATATATAACAAAATAAAAGTGACTAGAATTTGTAAAAATAATTTATATTTAAAAAAGATAAAAAGGATAAAACGACTTATATAAATAATCTGCAGAGTATTACCTCAGAGGCCCATTTAATCAACACACAATTTTCTAGCTAGATTGCATGGGTAGGTCTCATCATAGGCCCTAAAAATCTTTAGATTGGTTAAACAACTACATCAACTTGGTATCTACAGGCTACAGCAATACACTTGCAGATTGAAAAGAACTGAAGAATGAGGCAGGCTGCAGAGGAGAGGCCCAGTCAATGGCCAATTAGGGTTTAGCTTTAGTTGACCTGACCCTATTACTCCTAATTTTGTGTCAGTCTCCCAATCTGATTTAGACACTGTTCCTCGTCTCGGTTCTCATTTCGAGGTGTTCATTAGATTTCTCTTGTTTGCTAGTAGTTGGTGTAGCACGTTGTTTTCTGGGAGATGGTGTGTATTGAATTGTGGCTTGGGTTAAGGAGTTTAGACTTCTTGGCTTCTAGCTACAAGTAAAACAGCTGACCAGTCCAGCATTATGACAATTGACACATGCCAATCAAGATTGAAGCCAATGGTTCAATTCATGGACCATTGAGGCAAAATTGACAAACAAAGAGAGAACAATGTGGAGGTGCTTTGCAATATGGTTTGATCCTATTCATGTGGATTTCGTAAATATCTCGTTCCAAAAACCAAAATAATCGGGACTTTTCAAAGATTGGATACAGTTATAATTCATGATCTGGCATGTACTGATGTACAGAATGAAAACTTCATTCTCGATTCTACTAATTTTTATGAAAGTGTTTCATTTGATTCTCTTGCAGGGAAGTTTCATTTTTCGAGAATGTAACATAAATTTTGGCCTAATTCTTCTTCTGGTGATCAATTCAACCTCTTTTGCTAAAAAGGAGAAGCTTGATTTCTTTGTAACAAAATAATTTTAAGATAAGAGGTTTTATATTTCTATTTGTAAATATGATAAAATCCAAACGGGAAAAACAATGAAGATGTCCTGATATGATATTTAAAATTATGTTCTAAGATTAAAATTTGGTAAACAAGCACCCTATCAAACCATTGTAAAATACTCCCTCCAGTAACATAAATATGTCTTTTGATATGTGTTTCAAATTAAAATTTTAAAACACTAAGCATTGGTATTTCCCTCTCAGCTCAAATATCTACTCCATCCGTTATATATTACAAATCATTTGTATTTTTTATAAGTCAAATTTATCTATCTTAGACCAATTTTATAGAAAAAATATCCTAACAACTATGACATTAAATTAGTTTTATTAAATTCACCATAAAATATGTACTCTTAATAGGGTGTGTTAATATAAAAATTAGAAAAAAAATTGACTTTAAAAAGTCAAACAAAACGAGTAGATTAGATGCGTGCAATTCATATGCGTAGATTTATCTCGACAATTACTTGCACAATATTATAATTGTCTTAATATTTAAAATATATTGCAAAAGAAATTGGTTGTCCACTCTGACCCCAATAAACTACTAATCAATATCAAAGCAGCATATATGATCTTTGAAGTGGATACACCATATGGAGATCACCATGATAATTTATGATCTTTTAATTATGCACATCATGTTTCTAGGAACCTTGCCACCAGTTTCAAAGGTTTGACTTTGAAGCCAAGTCATATTACACATCTCCACTCTCCACTCCAACCAAAACATGGAGAAAGAAACCCATACATAAAATTGTCCAGTGCTGAGTATTCTATTATCATCCCAAAAGTCCACTCGTTCAATATAAGGAGGATCCCACCATGGAATATGGATGTCCAATTTGGTGCAAATCACAAGATTCTTCTCTATTAAGGAGGATCCTACTATACCGTGGATGTCCAATTTGACACAAATCATCAACAACTATAAAATTAATATAAATAAATTATTTGAATATATGAATTCAACTATATCATATTTATAACAAAAAATACATGAGTATAGCTTATTTATTAGTCAAAAGTTATTTTTTGGCATTTTCAAATATATGCATGTCTTATATTTTTTGACGAAAGAGTAATAAATAATAGCATTTTATATATGACAACCATTTTCGGTTGCTGGTTTCTAATCACAAAAATGATGTTACAACTTTGTTCAAAATAGAAGTTGGATGATAAATTATAGATGAAAAAGTTTATAAACAGCGCTAAACTTTTTTTTTTGACAATTTTCGTATATAAAGTTTTTTTGAAATATCACCATTTAGCTTGGGAAGCGTGTCCAGCAGTTTTGGGACTACTTTTATAAAGGGGGGTTTAATCATATAACTTCTCTTTAGATGGAAATTGAGAATTTATACTCAACATCTTATTGATACGTGGAGTCCCCTCAGATCAATGACATATGGATCAGAAGAATAAATTCTCAATTTTTATCTAAATAAAGGGTATATGATCAATTTTTTCTTTTATAAATACGAGCAACTTAACACCCTCTAAACGAAATATATATTTTTTTGAAGGTGCAAATTGTAAATTTGATAGAAAAAGATAGCCACGCATTGACTTCCATCGCGCCCCATCCAGCTCCTCGTCTTTTTCCCCGTTTCTTTCCACTTATAAATCCACCGCCCCACCCGTTCCCACCTCACGATCTCGTCTCAGCTCACAAACCCAACTTGGAAGCCACAAGCCAGCGCGAGCAGCGAGCTCTCGTGTCGTCTCCTCCTCCTCCGGCGCCGGCGACCCATGGCCGTGGACCTGATGGGCTTCAGCCCGAGGGGCTGCCCCGCGGAGGCGGCGCAGCTCGCGTTCCAGGAGGCGGCCGTCGCGGGGCTGCGTAGCCTGGAGATGCTGGTGTCGTCGCTGTCCGGGGAGGACCACCACCGGCCGCAGCCGTCTCCGCCGCTCGGGGAGATTGCGGACCAGACCGTGTCCAGGTTTCGTAAGGTGATTTCTATCCTCGACCGCACCGGGCACGCCCGCTTCCGCCGCGGGCCCGTCGTCACGGCTGCGGCCACCGCGGACGCGGCGTCGCCGACGCCGTCGCCGGTCTCTCCTCCTGCTGCTCCTGCTCTTCCGCCGCCGCCCCCACAGCCGCCGGTCACGCAGCCGGCGCCCGTCAAGAGCATGACGCTGGACTTCACGAAGCCCGCCAAGGCCGCGGTGTCGGTGACGTCGACGTCGTTCTTCTCGTCGGTGACGGCGGGTGGCGAGGGCAGCGTGTCCAAGGGTCGGAGCCTTGTCTCCTCCGGCAAGCCTCCGCTGGCCGGCGGGGTCAAGCGCAAGCATCATCAGCCGCACCCTCCCTGCGCCGGCGGCGAGGGCGTCGTTGCCGCCGCCGCCGCCATCGTCCCGCACTCGAACGCGGCGGGGGAGCGGTGCCACTGCTCCAAGAAGCGGAAGCACTGCACGAAGCGCGTGGTGCGCGTGCCGGCGGCCAGCGCGCACGTGGCCGACATCCCCGCCGACGAGTTCTCGTGGCGCAAGTACGGGCAGAAGCCGATCAAGGGGTCCCCCTACCCGCGGGGCTACTACCGGTGCAGCACCGTCAAGGGCTGCCCCGCCCGGAAGCACGTCGAGCGCGCCGCCGACGACCCCGCCGTCCTCATCGTCACCTACGAGGGCGACCACCGCCACTCGCCGCCGGCATAAGGCCGCCGCGCCTTCTCCCGCCGGTTAATTAGTACAGTAATTAGTAGTACTGGGTAGCACTAGACGCTGTGTAAAATGGTTTTACTGCTGCAGTTTCTACTCTATTACTGAACTAATCCTTCGTGTAATTTCGCCTCGGGTAATCAGAAAGCAATTTTACATTTTTACCGTGGCTGGGCTGTGAACAAGTCAAAGGGTGGCAATCAATTCTGCTTTAATTATCGTGTCGAGGGCGTGGGGCCCACCCGGCGGACCACGAGACGAGACTGGCGGTGGTCAAAGGCTTTTAATTTGCGCGTTAATTAAAATGGTGGGCCCACGCGTGCGGGCCACGTTTCAACGCCTCGATTTCTTCGCAGTTGGGTGTCTCTTTCCCCCGCCCGTTGACTTTTTTTGATAGGGTCCGTTCCGAAGCTGATCTATCGTTTCGTCTCGACCCTCCGATTGAAATCACGTGGTACTTACGGGTAATTAATTACTCGTATATTTTGGGCAAGATGATAATACAATGACATATAGTTTTTTTTATCAAAATTGACTTGGTGGGTTTTAGTCATGGCCGGTTACATATGAATTATGTGTGACGGGTTAAAAATAACACGCCACAGATAAGTTCTTCAATACATTTTAGAAAAATGTTAGCTATTTCCTACATATTTTATCTAAATTTTTGCTAAGTCTCTTGTACACACTTTACCAAAATCAGTGAGCTATCTCTAACTACCACGCCGCTTATCTCGATCTTCGCTACCGCTGTCGGCCACCCTAGACATTGCTTTTATGACACTGACGCCACACCGGTCCTCCTACATCATGACAATCTCTCTGACGCTAGCTATCCCCTTTGTTATCGTCTCCATCTCAAAGCATAACGTAGCTACAATTTTGGCATCTGCGTAGAATAAGAGGCAGTGATACAGAGAACTAGTGTACTATTCTTCTGATATCTTGGACTTATGTTCTCAGATAATTTACTTTGACACATGACGATAACACATGTCATTTATATTGGCTTGTCTTTATGACTCATCACATATAACCTATTATCTGTGGTGGGTTTTAGTTATAGCTCGTCACATATGAAATATCTATGATGAGTTATAAATAGAACTCATTATAGATAAGTTCTTCGATACATTTTAGAAAAGTGCTAGCGAGTTTCTGCACGTTTCATCCAAATTGTTGCTAACTCTCTCGTACATGCTTTACCAAAATCAGTGAGCTATCTCTATCTATCATCACCGCTTGTCTCGACGTTCGCCACCGTTCTCGGCCACCCTAGACGTTGTTGCTTCTACGACACCGACGCCGCACCGATCCTCCTACACCGTGACAACCTCTCTGACGTTGGCCACCTCCTTTGTCATCGTCTCCATCTCAAAGTATAACGTAGCTATAATTTTGGCATTTGCGTAGAATAAGAGGCGGTGATTCAAAGGTCCGTCGTAGATGATATGATTTGCATGAATGTTCATATTTTTGCGGTTTCTCTAATTTGATTCCAACCTCCATGTGATTTGATGAACAACATTGAAATACATAGTGAAATATACAATATATTTGAAATGCACAGTACTATTAAATTAATAATATGATTGAAATGAATATCATATATGTTTCTTTGTTAATCATACAATTCGTTTATAAATATTATGTGTTGTATGAAGAATATTTTATTTAAAAATGTGTTAGTGTTGTATTATAGTGGTAGGAAGATGCCAACTAGTCAGCTGTATAAGATATGTTAAACATTAGTTTATTTAGATGTATGCACAAGAGTTAAGAAAATAACTGACATGGCTCACATATCAGAAAAGATACCATGTTTACACACGGGTGATAGTAATATTCAGTTAATATGTTAATAAGAGAGAAAGTAATTAGGCAAGGGCTTCTCAAGCTTGCTTTGTGTGGAGATGAAGCATGAAAAGAGATGTTCAAAAAAAAATGAACCGGGGCTTCACTAACTCCGTAGATCTAGCCTGCTCCAAAAATATTTGGAGTTAGAGTGTTTGGCTGGTTCCACCCAACTCCAGACTGGAGTTTGTAGTTGGAACCATGCCAAACAGGTCATAATTAGAGAAAATTACAAAGTCTGTAAAACTAGAATTGGAGATAGTAGTAACAAAATATTGTAAGATAGGGTAAAATTCTAGAAATCCGAATTTTGAAGTATGGTGTGCCAAAAGATTAAAAAAACTCTGAATTGTTTTTAAAATTAAGTTTTAAAATGTAAAATTAGTTGTGGCTTACAAGCCGTAGTTCTAGAATTCATTTATGAGGCGTGCTTACTTTTATATATTGCAAGCTAACTCAGGATAAATGAATCATAAATTGACTTAATTAATTTTGGTGTAAAGCATTTGACTTTTGGAAATCTTTTTTAAAAGCTCCTTGACTTGACATACATATCCTTGATTATATTGTTGTCAAAAAGCTGTTGGTGCATTTTTTTTAGAGTTGTACAACAACTCCACAGAGAGTTTCTTTTCTGCTGGAGTTCACATGGCCATTAGCTAGATGCACAAAACTAAATTAAGTTTCTTAATATTTGACTGTGTTTAGCTGTTTATTTTAAGGACGCTGACTTGGAGATTGAAGCTGTCACAACTCACACGTGGGAACAGTTGAGTCAATGGGAGCATGCTTAATTTACAATTTCACGAAAAGGTCAAAAGGACTTGATTAACGAACTACGCCTTCTTTGTTCATACACATCTCCCTTCTAGAAGCAATGCTAGAGAAAATCTCGTCAACATCGGTTTAAAATGGTCATTAGTGCCTGTTTCTAAACGACACTCTTAATGAATACTAACAAGAGGGTCATTAGTGACGGTTATACATTGATACATGATTTTTATTGATGACAGTTCTATAGAAAAAGGCACTGATGTAACATTATCAGTGTCGATTTTTAGTATATAAAGCCTGGCAGCAAATAAAACATGGATCGGCACTGAAACAGAAAATGATAGAATTTTACTATCACAATATCATACATTTTACATTCATATTTATGATCCATATTTACATTCATATTTATAATCCTCATTCGCATCATTCAAAGTTATGAAAATCAAGTAGTTGTCAAGAGCTCAGACATGTCCTCAAATTTGAAGACAAAGCAAGAACCAAGATCTACTACTACTTTACTAACCTTCGAAGACATTTAGAGCCAAAAAAATGCATCATTTTCTCAAAAATTTGAAGATAGGAAAAAGTCTATTTTACCTCCTAAAATATTATCCTGTAGATGAATATTATCCTTAACTAAAAAACTAGACTCTTAATCCCATGAACTAATCCCAGACAAATAACCTCCTGGGTGGTTTTGCTGACGTGCAAGTCTACGCTGACGGTTTTGCTGACATAGCAGTCCACGCTGGTGGTTTTGCTGAGGTGGCTATCCACGTGGCTGCGCGCTGGTATCTAAATAGTGGGACCCGTTTGTCAGTGACAGAAAAATTTTCTTTTCTTCTTTTCTTTCTTTTCTTTTCTTTTTCTTTTTTTTCTTTCTTCTTCTTCTTTCTTTCCTTCTCCTTCCTCCTTTCTCCTCTTGACTGCCAGCCAACTCCCTTCGAGTCACATCACAGCCGGCCGCTACGGGGGCAGGGGCGCCATGGTAAGGCGGCCTGACGAGGCGGGGGCGCCGTGGGGGTGTGGCACGGTGAGCAGGCGCCGTGGCGGTGAGGCGCGGGGGCAGGGGCGCCGCGGCACGACGGCGAGGGGGCACGATGGGGCGGCACGGCGATGCGGGGGCACCGCTGGGGTGTGGCGCCATGAGCAGGGACCGTGGCTGGGGCGCCACGGCATGGCAGGGCGGGGGCATGGCGGCGCGGCGAGGCGGGGGCGCCGTGGGGTTGCGGTGCGGCGAGCGGGCGCCGTAGTGACAAGGCGCGGGCGTGGGGGAGGAGGGAGTTGGCCAGCAGACAAGGAGGAGAAAGGAGGAAGAAGATGAAAAGAAGAAGAAAAAAGAAAAGAAGAAAGAAAAAAAGAAGAAAAGAAGAAGAAGAAAAAAAAAAGAAAAAAGAAAAGAAGAAAGAAAGAAAAGAAGAAAGGAAAAAAATTATGTGTCACTAACAAGCAGGTCATACTGTTCAGATACTAGCGTGCAGCCACGTGGATAGCCATCTCAGCAAAACCACCAGCGTGGACTGTTACGTCAGCAAAACAACCAACGTGAACTACCATGTCAGCAAAACCACCGTAGTAAACCGTCTCGGGGGTTATTTGTCCAGTATAGATTAGTTTATGGGATTAAGAGTCTGGTTTTTAAGTTGGGAGCAATATTCGTTTATAGGATAATACTCGAAAAAATTAGATCTATACCTCTCAGAATCACTCAATACCTGAAAATACCACCAATATTTACACTCTTCGATACATACCATAGTTCCGTCAATATGCTTTCGATTTTGACCATTCCCGTCGATTCTGCTGTTTGTTTTGAACATTCAATGTGGATGTAATAATTTGCGGACCAAAATGCCCCTTGAGACCATAGCCTGGATGAGCAAACAAGAACAACACCTTCTTGCCTTATCCCCATCCAGCTTCTTTTCGTCACCACCACTGCTACCACCGCCACTGCTCTGCTGATGATCTAACGAGCTCATCTTCTCCCCTAACTACCTGCCCGAAGCCGACGACTGGCTTGTTCGATCGCGTGAGGGAGGTGGCTGGCTGCGTGAGGAAGACTAGTATCGTACAATATAGCTCGTTCACTTCACTCATTGGATCGGAGGCTCTGGCTCCTAACTTTGATTGTGTTTTAGCCGTGCCAACGAGCAGCCGATCGCGTCGTGTTGGTGGTGGTAGAGCAAGTGTGGTGATAAGGATTAGAGAATACAGAAAAGAGCTGTGAGCTCATGACTTGCCGTGATGTGGTGATAAGGTTGTTTTAGTCTTTTTCTTGTCTGCTAATAGGATGATGGATGGAAATGGTAAAATCGAAAACAGACTAACAGACATGCGGTATTTATCGAAGTGCGGAGATATTGGTGGTATTTTTAGATATCGAGTAATTCTAAATGCTATAGATCTAATTTTCTCATAATACTTCGAGAGATAAAATAAACCTTTTCCTTAAAGATAATAGCAAAACATCCCCTTCCTCAAGATGGACAAGCAAGAGCAGGTATCCTTCCGAGTATTTTGCTAGAGATTAGAGTGGGGAGAAGTGATATATATATGTGTGTGTTTTCTCTGCATTATCGAATGACTTAATTAATTAGGAGAAAGATGTCATCGCAGTTAGAAAAAAAGACGGAGGAAGACACCAGCTAATTAGCCGTAATAATCAATCAAATCAATGAACCTGTTATGCTCTGAACTTTGTTAGAAAACCTTCCATTACTCCAGACTCCAGTCGTCAACGCGAGCAGCAAGAGAAATCGTTACAGGATGAGGGCAATTAACCGAAGTCAAATATCCTGTCTGAATTTCGTTAGAAAAACTGTCACCTTCGAAAGTCAAACGGTGAAGTACCAAACCAGTGTGCAACGATGCCCACAGATGTCAAACTGTCTGAATTGCTGGGAGACGGTCCAAACTGTGCGTCGTCAACTCCGTTGGTTTTGTGACGAACAGGAGGCGCAGGCGCGCAGCTGAAGTTAGCTTTCGCTACCAAAATGTCAGCAGCTTTGTGCCCTGCACAAGTCAATGCAACAACGGCGGTCGACGGCCTAGTCACCCCGTGGACCATGCTGCGAGAGGACACGTGGCACGCGCTGACGCACTCTAGTTCGTCCGTAATTGACTCTGCGTTTGGTGGGTTTCGTCCTGCTGATGCGTCTGCGTCGGCTCACGCTGCTTTCGTCGCTCGCCGGAATACGCCAGGGTTCCGTGTCATCTGCCTTTCAGCCTTTGACGTCCAAGCCAAACTTTGCCGTTGCTTCTATCTCGGCCATTCATTTTATTTCTGACAGTGATTAAGCTATAGATTCTAAAAAAATTATTATAACTTATGAGATGTGATCTGAAAAAAATTGTTATGAGGCATAAAAAAACTACGGAGTTATTTGGTATAAAACAAAAAAAACAATGTGTCACTAAAAATGGCATGGCGCTCTATTATCATCAACTTTAAGCTGAGAATCTAGTCAACTTTTATTTTATACATGAGAAATCTAATGTGTTTCGAGAATCTAGATTGATGGTGAGGTGTTTGGTTTAACTTTTAGTTTTCTAAAAAAACTAGTGAAAAAAGCTGAATCAATCATACCCTTAAATGTATTTGGTTGAGTTATATATTCTAAAAAGTTATTGTAAGATATAAACCGTAAAAGGTTGTTATAATATGGGAAAAAAAAAACTATTTCTATCTCTTTACCTATACTTTTTCGCAAACCAACTATTTTTTGGCTACTCTTTACATAGCAATGGCAAAGTTTGACTGAGACCGAAGGCAGAGGCAGACAAGAGGCACGGCTGGAATGAATGCAATTGCAGACGACGGGTCAGTTCAGCTGCCACCGAACTTCGGCAGTGATGGCGAGCTGAAGTAGAGTTGTGGTAGTTAGTCGTTGGGCTGACTGTGTCGTTAATTAGCCGCTCCCTTCGTGCGACAGGGACTTCAAATTTTTTATTAGGTTAGCTAGGTATAGAATTGGTTTAGGTGTCTCTTATTAATTATATTATGTAATTCTAAATAAGTTAATTAGATGATAGTACTTGGTTAATCCAAGTATGTTAATTATTCATGTATTATTTGAAGAAAATCTGATAAAAATCAAGTTTTTGTCGAACAAATTTTAATGCTAAAACTATAAATCTTTTGTGAGCGTCCCATAATATTAAACCTGCTTCCCCTAGGCATCTAAACATGGCGGTTCAATTTTACAAGACATGCATCATACATAATCTAGGTAAAAGCATCGACAAAACGTACAACATTCAGAACGCTCACTCTACAGGAGCCAAGAACCCTAACAAACTGCAAAGGTCACAAAGCCAATCGAATGGAGCAAATCAATTCACCTAAGCTGATTTCCATACTCATCACACTGCTTATTCATCGTAACTTCAATCCATGGAGGGGATGTTGGATCAGTGGAAAGAATGGAGCAACAGCACAGTACACGGCATGGCAATTGAAAGGAGCAAACGAAACTAGTAAACATCTCGAGAAACAACAGCATCCGAACAGGAACAAGCCCCTGGGTAAACGGGTACAGATTTCCTACCGGAAGTCCCACTGTAAACAGGGCAGGTCTTACTCCTGCTTGGAATACCAAAATTGCACAACATCCAGTATCATCAAGCTCAGACACCCTAAGGTAAAATAACCATGTTGCATACATAGGAAACATTCCCCACAGGATAGGAAGCCTAGTTCATCCTCCTGATGAGCTCGTTGATGTAGTCCTCGCGGTTGCCGGCATCGCCACCCTCGACGTAGTGGTTCCTCTTCTTCTTGAGGCCACCGAGAGGTGCCTTCAGCTTGAAGGGCCACAGGAAGTTGTTGGCCTCCTTGAAGTGAGGCCCAACAGTCTTGATCTCGTGGACAAGATCCTCAATGCAGATGATGTCATGCTTCCCCAAGCCCTAATGTGTGAAAAAGATTGGCAACAATCAGGAAATAAGATTAGCAGTAAAATGCTTGTGTCACAATCAAAGCTGTCCTACCTCCTCAATGACTTTGTTATTGGTAAGAGGAATCCTCTGCTTGTTGAGCTTTCCATAACCCCTCTTATAGATCAATTCCCTGATACTCTTGAGGTTTGGGTATCTGATGAAACCAAAGATAAGTATATGAATCAGTCATAAAATCAAGCTCAAAAATAGTATATCAAGTCAATAAGATAATCCAACTGGTGATCAGCAATCTTAACCCTGAATGGGTTAGTGCTGATACAAGTTGGTTATGGTTTATTGCTTTTTATCCCATCTGCAAAGAGTGAGTACAGACAGCAAGTATCGATACAACGACAGTTATGCTGATAGCTTCTAACAGAATATGAGTTCATTTTACCAAAAAACAATACCTAACGTTCATTATATACTTGCACCAAGTAAACACAATTGAATAAAAAATAGACAAGGCAGGAATGAAACTAATTAAGTAATAAGTAGAACTATTTCCAGAAAGTAAAACAATATATCAAAACATCAGTATAAACAAGGGGAAGACATATTAGATAATCACATAATATAGGTCTTCAATCTCAATTGATGCCATGTTACAGTAGAATACAATTCAAGTGAACTATCTCCTTAGCAACATCTAGTATTAGCTTCAGTGGTTGATTACAATATCAGCATTGAAATCATAATGTAACATAGTACAGCTAGAAAGACAAACGGAACATGTATGAATTGCAGAGAAAGTTTAGGACATAGTGACATACCCATATGCAACATATGGTTCAACCCTGCGCAGCATGTTTATGGTTGCCTTGTTAACCTTGAGGAAAACACCATTGAAGATCTGCAGAATCAAACCATTTCAGCACAAATATTAGCCCAACATATCCGCAAAATGAAATACAAACCAACATATCCCAAAATATTAGCACAAATTTCACCACAAATGTTAGTAGCCCAACATTTGCATGCTACCACATATCCAAAAACTGAAATACAAACCAACCTGCCTCAACCTCAGGAGCTGCAAGATTTTCCTCGTCTTGGGGTGCATGGCGTTGATACTATAACACATTTGCACATCATTAACATCTATGCAAGCAAAAGGGATTTCTAGCTGAAATGGTACAATTTCCTACCCACGGATGCGGACCACAAACAGCAACTTGGCCTCAGGGCTGACATAGAACCCACCCTTCATCCGAGCCTCACGCTTCAATTGTACAAGCTCCTTCTCCTGCCACGAGAACACATGTGTCAGAACAAATTAAAAAAATATAGGTTCAATTCAGAAAGAAATATTCATTCAAGAAAAGAGTAACCACACTTAAAAAGCAAGAAACATATCCCAAATAGCCACAGTGTTGAAAAAATCGTTCATCAGTAGCTGATCGGTCAGCCAGGGAGTAACAGAGAATTAATCGGCCTACCATTAATTGGTTGGCATAAAGTAATTATGTAAACATGTATAAAACGCTATGAACTAAATATGCAGGGGGCAAGCAGCCAAGCAGAAGCAGATGATGGCAGCAGCGGGCAAGAGGGGGCAAGGGTGCCGGCGGCAGCAGAAAGGGAGGCCTTTAGGTTGCCAGCTTCTAGAATGCTCGGAAGGGGAAACAGGAAAGGGGAATCTAGAGAAAACCATAGCAAAGAGAGTTTTTATATATGTTGACCAGGATTAATCGGTGATCAACCCGATCTGCTTCATTTCGTATAGCGATAACGCCTCTCTTTCTTAGCACACCACCCCACAGAGAACTCTGACTGCACTTTGGTCAGCTTTCTCTCTTTTCTTTTGATTTTCTCTGACTTGACTCAGCGGTTAGAGTATCACATTCATACGGCGGCGAGAGGCATTGATTCAAATCCAATAGTAGGTAAAACTGGCTGATTTATTGAGTTGACCAAGGGATTAATCCGCTAGCCGATTTCATGGCAATTAACAGGTCATGTGGAGATCAGAAGTTAATCGGCCAATTTTTCTAACACTGAACAGCCACTACATGAAACAAATTAGCCACTAACAAAAGAGATGAATTTGCCCACAACATTACGAGCATTTTTACATCATTGATACTGATTCTTAAATCTAAGGCAAATGGCAAAAATACTCGCACCTAGTTACAACATTTTAGACAATCCTGAACCACAAATGGATTCCGCCACAGAAGTACAAACGCATTTCACGTATACAACAAACATCCGTCTAGATTCGCGCGCGCATCTCCACCTCAATGCGACATCAAAGAAAAAAAGCAATTTTAGCCAGCCTCTGCGATGCATCACAAATCTGAACGAACCATTGCTAAATGGCACAGGGCTCGTCGACCAGATCAGACGTAAGCAACAATGGGGAGTGTAGTCATCGTGTAGGCGGCGGCTCACCTGGGCATCGTACTCCTGAGCGTACTGCTTGGCGCGCGAGAAGATGAGCTTGCGGCTCTCGACGGCCTTCTTCTTCTCGGCGACCGCCTTCTCCTTCTTGTCCGCCGCCCACTGCTCCTCCCTCTTCCGCTTCTTCAGCACCGACTCCGGCACCACCACCGCCTTCGCCTCCGCCGCCGCCATCTGCGCACAGAACCGCTCACTCAGAGATCGGCGCAGGCGCTCCTTGCGTTGCTCTAGGGTTCGGGGATCCGAGCGCTTACCGCGATGAGTCCACCTGCGAGGGAGAAGACGCGAGAGAGGAGAGAGTCGGAAGAAGTGGCGGCGGGAGGTGGGAGAAGGGAATTTATGGAGGAGACGGGGTTTAGGGTTAGGGTTTCCGGCCCGGGTATCCTGCTGGATCGGACGGCTGAGATCGACGCGCCCTCGTGATCGGACGGTGAGTACGGGGCAGGGATGGCGCTGGGCAGGACGGAAATGGGAAATAGAGAATCCTTTGAGGGGCTCTGCGCAAATGTGACGGCCCGCGGGCTGACTAAAGTTTTACTGGGCCGGGCCGAGATTCTCCTCACTTTTGCTTAGCTGAGCCGATGAAAGTGGACAATAAAACCGGCTCTAAATCCAGAATTTTTTGAAGAAATTCTAGCTACAAAAAATTCTAGATCTAGAAGTATGAACGAATCGAGAATATTTAATTGAGTAATTTAGATTAAACTCTGGATTGAATCGGAGTAAAACTATGCGGCACATTTGGGAAAGCAATTCAATTGCTGTGAAATTTGATAAAGAAAATCATTCAATCTAAACGGACCCACAAGGAGTGTTGAAAAATCGATTATATTGCTCGTCGGACAAGAGATTAATCAGTTAATCAGGGTTAACTAAATCAATTGGTCGACCATTAATTGGTTAGCATAAATTACTTATGTAAACATGCATAAAACGCTAAGAAACAGAGGGTAGAAGGTGTTATTTATAAAACTTGATATTGTGGTTTTAATGACAAATGATTGATTAGAAAGCCATAAACCTGCAAAATAAATAATAATCTATATAGCAGGTTGGCAACTAATCCACATGGCATCCAGTCAATCATGTCAGATCCTTATCAAAGGCAAGAAATGTTGTACAGGAATAACAGATAATAAAGTGAAAATTGCCTGATCTTTTTTCTTATCTCCAATCCACTCAAATTTTGGTATCAAGAAATGCAAAAGCTTAGGAGTTAGGACTCTTCCGAACATCTTGGTTCATATCTTACAGAGACCAGAATTAATTACAATAAAAATTATACATTATATCTATGAAAATATGCCTGCCATGGGAGCTGGAGTTTTAGAACAATGGTGCACAGATTGAAACTGCAAGGATTTATGGTGCTGCTGGAATTCTTCACCAAAAAACATTGTGAACTCAGATTCACCTGAATCTCCAAACAGCTCCAAGGTAAAACTCAAGCCATCCATGTTACAAGTATCCATAGCTCAACAAAAGAAAAATAAAACAGAGAAAACACATAAAATACTATACAACCAGGACACAAATAATAGACCGCCGATGTTGTACTAAACCATAATCACACCCTGCATTTGCACATATTTCAACTCTAACATCCCGCGAAATGAATCCAAAACCAAAGATATTGACAGGCACTTTCTTTCTAGGAGTAACTGCCAGAAGTAAGCTAGCTTAAACTGGTATCACATCGTTGTTCGATGTATCTTCGCATCTTAAGACGAGCCCGTCAAGGCTAGTCGGGAGGATGCACTTGGCCCACTGGCAGCCAGTGGAGATGGGTTCAGATGGAGGAACAATCATCAACACATTGT
This sequence comes from Zizania latifolia, assembly GCA_000418225.1. Taxonomy (NCBI): domain Eukaryota; kingdom Viridiplantae; phylum Streptophyta; class Magnoliopsida; order Poales; family Poaceae; genus Zizania; species Zizania latifolia. Next base: position 337,734 of record KE372667.1, read on the forward strand.
CATTCTTTTGGACAACCCCCATAACACTCACAGTGCTGCCCTCCTTAATGTATCTGCAGTGCAAATGCTCATGTCAAATGAACTACTATTTAACCGTCAGGCAACAACAGTGATTGAAATGATTTCATGTCCATGCATTCCAGAATTCACATGCGGAACTAGAACAAAGAAGAGTACCCTTCTTTTAGGCGCATTATCCGATCATCGCTTGAGAGATTCCTTTCTCGTAGCCATCTCAGAAAGTCAGGAGACATGTCTTTGTTGTCTGGGTTTATGTCAATAACAACAGATTCATCGACATAAGGGGTAACCTGTGCTCCATATCCTGTTTTGACCAATGCTCGCAGTCCAGATTGGAAATCAGAGATGTAGAAATCAACAGCATGACGCTACAATTGTAGCAAGGAAAAGGAAAATGTGAGGACACATGATTAAGTTGGGAGATTTGCAACAGTTAGCATTTAAATTAATCCTCATGGTAAAAGAGTAGATACTAGTGTAGTGTGACATCCATCCTTGATGATAACCAAATTTCCAGTTGAAAATAAACTCACCTCCATAGACCTGAGTCCCCAAGTAAATCTGTGATGCCCAGTGTTAGCAGCTTTTGATTCCCATCCCCTGTACTCATACAAGCAAGTCGAAGTGTACACACATCTTGGAACCCTTTGAAATGAGGACTCGAGGGGGAAATTTCCACAAGTAACAACCTGTGAAGTTAATATGCTGGTTGTTAATGATGACAAAAGATGGTGTATTGCTTAAAGCCAATCTAAGTATACAACCAAAAGTTAACTGTTAAGTGTTAAAAGAACAACTCCCTAATTTTTCTAGAAAAGCATTGGATTGCAAGATGCCTGCCACCACCATTTAGTAGTCCTTGCGTAGTAAATCATGTTTTCATTAAGTATTGGTTAGATAGTGTTACCTACCGATGACACAAATCAAACTTATATAAGCAAACAAGCTTATGTGTTAATCACCATTGAAAGTTTGTTGTCATTGTTTATTAATATCAAAACTACTACTAATAACTATCTACATTATTTTGTAAAAACCTATATATAAAATACCTAACAAACTGCCTAGAAGTCATCATAATCTCATAGCCAATTTAAATTATGTCTGCAAAGCTACCTATAAAAGTTTTTATCATGAGAATAGATTCTAAACAGCTATGCAAGCAGATACAGGGAAAACAAAAAAATAATGACAGAATAATAAAGGATGATAGAGCACAATAATCAAATAAATACAAGGATATCAGTACTTCACATACCCCAGTAACTTTCACATACTGCCCATCTTTCGCTGTTCTAAGATCAACATCAGGATGGCAACTGATAAACCCAGTCACACTTCTCGTTCCCCAGAAAACGTTCCAAATCACAAGAGCAGCGACAAAACAAAACATCACCATGACAACTACCAGCAGAACAGGATTATGAACAGCGCCAAGAATGAAACCACCTGCTATGAAACCCATAATAAAGAGCAGAATAACCAACCAGAGAATTGTCTTTGGAATGCTGCCCTTAATAGAGTAACCATCATCTGCATTCAGATTTGTAACAGCCGGGTTGTGAGCAAAAGAGGTTGCGCGCATCTTCAGCGATACACTAGGATCGAGAGGGCCTGATACTTTTCGTGGAGCACCAGACGAATTCAAAGGTCCGGAGGAGACAGGCCCTGATGTGATCAGCCCAGTTGTAGGAAGAACAGGAGGTAAAGGGCCAGAATTCTGGCGTGCCATTGGGGTCACTCCACCTGATTGTGGGCCAGATGACTTCTTTCCTGGTTCACCATGCTTATTGAGCGGTCCAGAATTTGATTTTGCCCTTGCCGATCCTCCAGCACCAGGAACAGACGATGAAATAGAACCAGAGTAGTTGGACCGACCAACGGCATTAGAAACTGGTCCAGAGTTGGAACCAGCACCGCCAAATGAAGTATTCCTTGAAGGTTGATTACCCAAAGGACCAGATTTCCGCGACTTCTCAACGTGGAGGTCAAACATTTTCCCTAGCTCTCCAGATTTCTTTATGTCACCCCCAGTGTATGGCATTGCTGTGGAGCAAATGACTGGAGCCTTCTCCTTAGGTTGTTCAGGTCGGCCCGAGACATAGAGGCCATTGCTTAGCTGGTGGGATGGAAACCGTGAACCCATGTTCTCAACCAACAACACAACTATACCTTCAGAGTGCAACCAAGTAAGTAAGTAACAGCTGCTGTCTATTCAAGCAAGACTTTCAAGCTTCTGAGCACGTCATCAACATTCTCAGACACAACCAAAACCTTGTATTAGCACCTAAAAGAGAAAGTCAAACAAAAGAAACTAAATCATAACTGAGGTAAAAAAAAGGCAATGTGCAAATATGATACAACATTATGCCAATTCAGAGGAAACAATCACGCTACAAACAGTGTGAAAAATACAAACCCAATAAGAGAGATAAATTTCCCTACTGCATGCATGTAGTGTTAAAGATGAAAGAGATAGTAGATGGAAAAACTCTTTTGTACTGTTCTCTGCCAGGTTCCAACAGATTAAAATGACTTAAACAGTACGACATGTGAATCCAGTGGTTCATAATCTGTCCTCCTTTGGAAGGAAATATATTAGCTAATGGCTAGAGACTAGCAGTAACACAGCTAAAGTTGTGCCGTGCTGCCATTAATCAAGATAATTAATCTTATTGAAAGCAGCAGTAGTTAGGCATTTCCATGTTTACACCACGAAAGCATTACATCCTAGCAATAAATTTGCTCTGGACTTATAAGCACCGTGTCCTAACAACAAAGAAAACTTAGAGTTCAAGCTTTCTTCTACAAACAAGCAAACAAATAGCTCATTACTGGTAATATTCCTTCAAATTCTAAAACCGTCGCACAATTATATTTTTTAAAGAATGAACGTAGAAAAATTCTAGGAAATACATGAACAATAATAGACAATTAAAGATGAACCAGAGTATACATTCATGGTACGAAAAAAAGAAAGAGTAGCCCAACTCGAGCAGCTATCAATGAGGTAAAAGTTTAGATTTGGCAGCACTGGTACTGATTTGCGCAACATGTTTTAGATATCGCACATTATTTCGACAGAGTAAATGAGTAATCTTTAGTTCCCTCCAAAAGAAGCTGAGTACAGACAAGCACCACAAAACATGCAGAATTTATGGCGATATCGCCTAGCAACCCTAACCACAGTCAAGGAGATAAATATCCCGCAGAAAGATTGCTCGTGACAATATCAGTAGCAAGAAATGAGTCCAAACTGTGGTGTTCCAAATCATTTCAACTGGAGAATGCAGTGGAGTGAACAACACATTTGAAACCAACATCATTACACCTCAAAATTTAGCTTAAAGCTTCAGCAAAGAAGTCTGGCAGGTACATGCCAACATAGTTTCAACAAGAAGCAATGTAGCAGCACATGTACTGTATAACCTACAACTCACTCCAAGGGCCCAACCACCTCTTGTGCAACTCTTCTGGAGATTGATGTGTCCATGCTAATAGCCTCAACCTGGAACTTAAATCTAGGAAGTATGAACAGAGCATCATACATTCCACTCAAAAGAGAAGAAAAAACAAAGAAAAGCTTCAGTCCTAACGCCGGAACGCGGAAGGCATCACTCAACAACGCCACCATTGCAGATCCAGCAACTAGCTGCAGATCCGGTAACATCTCTCAGGAACAAAGCTTCATAATAGCACTAGATCCAGCTTCCTGGAACTACTTCCAGAAAACCTAATTTTTGAACTGCAGCTCCATCCAATAAAAGAAAAGAAACTAAATTTACCTAGCAGAAAGCGAAATGTTACAAGCGCTGGAAAGCTCCTCGCCAAATTTCCACCGAGAAAGGTCTCAGCTTGCACAGATCCACGGCCCGAAAGTGACAAATCCGTGGAGATCTCCCCCCAAATCCCACTCCACCGACATTGCAAAACCTCAAAACCCGCCATTGCCGCTCCACAGCGAAGCTACCAGGAACGCCTAGATCACAAGAAACGCACCCACGGCCACTCAAACCCCGCGGCCTCATGACACCAGCACGGTCACCCTACCTCAGGCCCCTCTCTTTCAAGAACACCGGAAACCTAGACAGATGAAGAGCTGGCCTCCGGATCCCCACCAAGCGCGCGCTCCCAAACCAAACCGCGCCATTTCCCCCAGATCCCAGCAACCGCGGCAGCAATGTCGACACACCGATAAATCAACCAAGAAACTCCGGAAGCTCCAGGCTTTACCTCAAGAAGGAGGCAGGCGAGGGTGCCCACCCCTCCCCCTCCAAAATCTCTTCTTTGCCGCAGATTTCTCTCCTCCAGGCGGTGGGTTCGGCCTTGCCGGATGCCAGAACGGGGGAGAGCGGAGGTGAAAAGGACTAAAGTGGTAGCTCCAACACGCTCACAACAAACAGACAGGGAGTAGAGAGAGAGGATGAGAGAGAGTAAAGCAGGTGATGAAGAAGACAAGGAGTGAGAAAAAAAACTCCAGTAAACCATGGCAGCAGGATTTCAGGTAGAGACAGAAAGAGGGAGAGGAATCAGGCATGCAAAAGGTAGCAGCCTCTCTCTCTACAACACAGTGTCAAGTAGCCAGTGGTGAATATCATGTAATGGATTCAAATGACTATTTGTGTCTCATTCCCTCTGATTTGGTATGCATATGCTTTCTTGTTTATTCTGCTTTTGATAAATACGAGTTTTTTTATTTTTGAAATTGACAACATTTATTTGACAAAGGTAGACAAAGAGAAAAAAAATAAAATGATTAGAAATCATAAAACGATTTATATTTGTAAATGAGTTGAGAAGAGTAAAATTACTTATATATAAAAAATAAGATTCTTGTCTATTCTGCTTTTGATACATATGAGTTTTTTATTTTTGAAAGTCACAACATTATATGAGCTTTTTATTTTTGAAAGTCACAACATTTATTTGACAAAGGTAACATAGAAATTAAAGAAAAAAGATCAAAATGATTAGTATATATAGTTGATTCAAGTTGCTGACCTACTACTCTGTGCTTCCATGATATATGGCCAATAGTAATCCAGTTCTTTTTTTCGTAGTTTTACGTTGTTGTATGATCGGCTCGTTTCACGTACTTAAAACAAATGTTTGTGTACAATAGACAGATCATATTGTTGACATCGATGGATGCATGCTTAGCGTGTTTTGGGTGCAATCAACGTGTTACAATATTATAAGTTGTTGACTACAAGGATGAATCATGAATGGATGATTGGTCTTTCCTGCAAATGACATAGCAGCTCTCACTCTCACTTGCATTATATTTCTTGGTATGGACAACATTTACATGTACTACAACATTGTGGAGAACAAGATTTACATGTACCACAACATTGAAAAGATTATTTACCAATCTTTATTTATTGCGAAATTATATCACACCTCATTCAGGGTTTTTTTAAGCATGTGCAAGATCTTGATTCATCAGGAGCATGATTATAGTATCCAGTGACAATATATCCTAAGAGGCTAAGAAATCAAGGACACAATTCATCCAATTACATGACATTTTGCTTAAGTGAGCATACTAGCACAATAGTGTGCGGCTCCCTCAGCACTCGTTTTAGACTTGTGCACGAGAATTTAAAAAATAAACTAAGTTGCTTATTTATAAGAGTTTATAGCATTTATTTGATAAGGACAATTATAAAAGAAAAGGATAAAAAAATAACTAGAAGTTTTAAAACCATTGAAAGAATTGATAAACCTAAAATGAGTTATATAAGAAATTGGAGAGATATTTAATAGCCAGGTATGGAATTTTATAATATGCTCTTGGACTTCATGTCAGATACTTGAAAAACTTGAACCCCTTTTAATCAATTGTGATGTAGTATTTACTACTCTCTCTCTCTCTCTCCATAGAATAAATTAAAGCCTATAATTTGAATAATTTTGCTGGTGAAGTGTAAGGTTTGAGGGTACAATTAATTAGTAAGGTTTCCTGTCATTCCCCAACATTTATTTCCTCTCTACCACATGCTTTATTCACTACAACCATTAACAAAAAAACATCTTCTCCCTCCCGATAGAAATCACTACAACCGATAAGATATTACTATTACGTGACAATAATGTGATCACATTGGATCCGCCTCTACAATTAAGTCTGTTTTCCAAAATTGCAATTCAGTCAGGAATCTCTTAAGCTCATATGATTTTAGGTGTGGGGCCAGCAACACATCACAATCTCATGCTTACATGCCTTTGGTTTGGCTGATACCACCTAATATGGCATCAACAACTAACAAAGTCCCAACAAACAATACAATATATACTGTCACAAATGCACACATGTTATTTTAGATGCAGCAAAAACACACACATTGGTTGCAAAGATATCCTAAAAGGAAATTGAAATGGAAGAAGGAAGAACAATCTTTTAGTATCAAGAAAGGATAACATGATCTGTAACTCTCTCTTTGGTTCCTTGATTTGGAGGAGCAAAACTACAAAGCTCTGGCCTAGCTCTAGTGACATATGCCACCTGAATCATAAAATTTGTACTTGGTGAGAGGTAGAAGCTAGAGAGTGATGATACTCTTCATCTTGGTACATATAATTTAAAAATATTGTTGCGGATGGTTTATTTCTAAGATGCAAATTTTAAGGTACATCAAATTAATAAGTACCACTTATTTTTATAGATCTAATGGCTATAATAAAAAGACGTCGATGTCTTATCTTTTAGAAGGTAGTAGATTACCCTGATCTAATTGTTACGATTAAAAAAATCGACGTCTTACCTCCTAAGAGGTAATATGTCACTTTATTTTTTAACCAATGACTGTGATTAATTTTTAAGAGGTAAGAGATATATCATAAAAGAGCTTTTTAAAGAGGAGGCCTCTACGGGTACAACATGTACCTTCTAAGGAGTGTAATACTTCTAATTAATTTTAGTCCTTAATTTAGTACCATGTAATTTTGCATGCATGCACGTAAAAATTAATAAAAATATAAAAGATAATAAATCATTTTATTTAAATTTAAGCTATTAGATAAAAAATAATAAACAATCTACAATAATTTATTTTAGCTATACCTTAAAATTCTCATACTATATATGTACAGAGTAGGAGTATTTTTTTGAGAGAGGTTGCCACTGACTTACCCTTTACCTTCCTCTCCCTCTTCTCCTGCCTCTACTCTAATGCTGTTGCCATGGTTTCCTGGAGCTTTTTGCCCTTTCTCCACCACCTCCTTTATTCTCTCTCCTCGCTACGCACTGTCAGCTGTGTCTGTCTGTCTGTCGTGTGCGTGTGGGAGCTCCCCTTCGGCCCTTCCTCCACTTCCCACCCCCGTTCTTCCATCCTGCAGCGGCAAGCACAAACCGACCACGCGGCGGCGAGAAATCTCGCAGCAAAGGAGTGGTTTTGGAAGGGAAGATGCGGGCGTCCTCGCCTGCCTCCTTCTTGAGGTAATAAAGCACGGAGCTTCCGGCGTTTCTTGGTTGGTTGGTGCGTCGACATTGCCGCCGCCTCCGCGGTTGTTGGGATCTGGGGGCAATGGCGCGGTTTGGTCTGAGCGTGTGGCGCTTGGTGGGGATCCGGAGGCGAGCTCTTGATCTTTCTTCGTTTGCTGTGCTGTGGAAAGGGAGGGCGTGAGTAGGGTGACCGCGTTGGTGTCATGAGGCCACGGTGTTGGAGTGGCCGTCGGTGCGTTTCTTGGGATCTAGGCGTTCTTGATTCCTTCCTCTGGAGCGGCAATGGCGGATTCCGAGGGTTTTGCGATGTCGGTGGGGGGGAGATCTCGACAGATTTGTTCCTCCCCGGCTGTGGATCTGCGTAAGCTGGGATCTTTCTCGGTGGAAATTGGGGAGGGATTTTCCGGCGCTTGCTACATTTCGCTTTCTATTGCGAGAATTTAGTTACCTTGCTTTTCTTGGATAGAGCTGCCGTGGCAAAATTAGGTTTTCTGGAAGTAGTTCCAGGAAGCTGGATCTCGTGCTAGTTTCTGCAGCTTTATCTGTGAGAGATGTTACTGGATCTGCTACTAGTTTCTGGATCTGCAGTAGTGGCATTGTTGAGCGATGCCTTCTGCGTTAGAGCTGATACTTCTGCCAGTTTTTTTAGTGGACTGTATGCTGATTTGTTCATGCTCTATATATTTAGGTTCCAAGTTGAGGCTATAGCACTGACAAATCAATCTCCATAGGAGTAGAATTTCACAAGAGGTATTTGAGCCTGTGGAGTGGGTTATAGCACTGACAAAAATACATTAGATGTGTTGCTGCATTGCTCCTTGTTGAAACTATGTTGGCTTGTACGGTATACCTCCCAGAGTTCTTTGCTGAAGCTTTAAGCTAAACTTTGACATGCAATGATGTTGGTGGTAAATTTGTTGTTTCTTCCACTTCATGCACCATTTGAAATGATCTGGAACACACGGTTAAACGGTTTGCTCTTATGCGGGGACACATTTCTTGCCACTGATGTAGTCATTTTGACAGGAAATTTATCTCCTTGACTGCGGTCAGGGTTGCTAGCGAGACGTCCCCATAAATTCTGCCTGTTTTGTGTCGTTTGCGCTTGCTTCCATTGGCTGGAAACAATTAATTTATTGCAATAATGTAGTATCTAAAACGTGCTGCTCAAACCAGCAATGATGCTGCTAAAGCAAAAGCTTTACCTCAACGAGGGCTGCTTTTGTTAGGCTGTCTACATTTTTCTACCATGAATCTAATCTAATACTTTGGGTCATCTTTAATTGCCCATTATTTTTCATATATTTCTTAGAATTAGCTGTTATTTGTTCTTAAAAATTATATAATTTTGCAATTTTCTTATAATTTGGAGTATAATCAGCAATAAACTATTTGATGGGCTTGTTCGCTGAAGAGAGCTTCAATTCTAAGCTTTTTCTTTGTTGTTATGACATGGCGCTTAATGCCCTTGAGAGACTATTGCCACTTTTGATAATATTCATTACCTAATTAATGGCACAATGCTAGCTGTGCTACTGATAGCCTGCCGCCATTAGCTAATATATTTCCTTTTGAAGGACGACATGATATCTGTTGGAACCTGGCTGAACATAGTTCATCCATCTACGATCTCTTTCATCTTTAGCATTATGTGCATGTAGGGCAATTTCTCCTTCTTGGAATTGTATTATTCATGCTGTTTGTAATGTGATTCTTTCCCTTGATGGCATAATGCTGTATGCCTGTATCATATTTGTGCATGCTTTTTTTACCTCTGTTATGTGATTTAGTTTCTTTTGTTTGCTTTCCGTTTTAGGTGCTGATACAAGGTGTTGGTTGTACCTGAGAATGTTGGTGTTGTACTAAAAAACTTGACAGTTCTGCACTCCTGCTTGAGTAGACACTAGACAGCACTGTTACTTGGTTACACTCTGGAGGTATAGTTGAATTTGTTGTTTCAGGACATGGGTTCACGGTTTCCATCCCACCAGCTAAGCAATGGCCTTTACGTCTCGGGGCGACCTGAGCAACCCAAGGAGAAGGCTCCAGTCATTTGCTCCGCCGCAATGCCATACACTGGGGGTGACATAAAGAAATCTGGAGAGCTAGGGAAAATGTTTGACCTCCACATTGAAAAGTCGCGGAAATCTGGTCCTTTGGGTAATCCACCTTCAAGGAATACTTCATTTGGTGGTGCTGGTTCCAACTCTGGACCAGTTACTAATGCTGTTGGTCGGTCCAACTACTCTGGTTCTATTTCATCGTCTGTTCCTGGTGCTGGAGGATCGGCAAGGGCAAAATCAAATTCTGGACCGCTCAATAAGCATGGTGAACCAGGAAAGAAGTCATCTGGTCCTCAATCAGGTGGAGTAACTCCAATGGCCCGCCAGAATTCTGGCCCTTTACCTCCTGTTCTTCCTACAACTGGGCTGATCACATCAGGGCCTATCTCCTCTGGGCCTCTGAATTCATCTGGTGCTACACGAAAAGTATCAGGCCCTCTTGATTCAAGTGTATCAATGAAGATACGTGCAACCTCTTTTGCTCACAACCAAGCTGTTACAAATCTGAATGTAGAAGATGGCTACTCGATTAAGGGCAGCATTCCAAAGACAATTCTATGGATGGTTGTTCTTCTCTTTGTGATGGGATTCATAGCAGGTGGCTTCATTCTTGGCGCTGTTCATAATCCTATTTTGCTGGTAGTTGTGGTGGTGATATTTTGTTTTGTCACTGCTCTTGTGATTTGGAATATTTGTTGGGGAACAAGAGGCGCGACTGGGTTCATCAGTCTCTATCCTGATGTTGATCTTCGAACAGCAAAAGATGGACAGTACGTAAAAGTTACTGGGGTATGTAAAATACTGATCACTTTGTATTTATTCGGTTATTCTGCTCTTTCATCCTTTATTTGTTGTTTATTGATTTCTTATCTTTCCCTGTATATGCTTGTGTCTTGATTAGAATTTATTTTCAAGATCAAAAATTTATAGATGGCCATTGATAGTAGTAATATTAATATTAATATTAGCTAAAAATGGCAACAAACTTTTGGTGCCAAAAACACAGAAGCACGTTTGCTGATATAGGTTTGGTTAGTGTCATTGGCAAGAAGCATGATTTCCCATGCAAGAATTTGTAAATGATGGGGAAGCATCCTGCAATCTAATGTTCTCTCAAAAAATGATTTGACAGTTATCTTGTGGTTCAAAGCTTAGTTTGGCTTTTAGCAATATGATTATTTTTGCCATCAATGACAACAAGCAAATTGAACTTCACAGGTTGTCACTTGTGGAAATTTTCCCCTCGAGTCCTCATTTCAAAGGGTTCCAAGATGTGTGTACACTTCGACTTGCTTGTATGAGTACAGGGGATGGGAATCAAAAGCTGCTAACACTGGACATCACAGATTTACTTGGGGACTCAGGTCCATGGAGGTGAGTTTCTTGTCAACTGGAATGATTACCATCAAGGTGGGATCTCACCACTGTGCACTAGTGTTGTATGCCAGAGGATTTCATTGAAGAATGCTGACTGTTTTAATTCTCCCAACTTAATCCTGCGTCCTCACATTTTCCTTTTCCTTGCGACAACTGCAGCGACATGCTGTTGATTTCTACATCTCTGATTTCCAATCTGGACTGCGAGCATTGGTCAAAACAGGATATGGAGCACGGGTAACCCCTTATGTTGATGAATCTGCTGTTATTGACATAAACCCGGACAACAAGGACATGTCCCCTGAGTTTCTGAGATGGCTACGAGAAAGGAATCTCTCAAGTGATGATCGGATAATGCGCCTAAAAGAAGGGTACACTTCTTTGTTCTAGTTCCACATGTGAATTCTGGAATGCATGAACATGAAATGATTTCAATCACTGTTGTTGCCTGACAGTCAAATAGTAGTTCATTTGACATGAGCATTTGCACTGCAGATACATTAAGGAGGGCAGCACTGTGAGTGTTATGGGGGTTGTCCAAAGGAATGACAATGTGTTGATGATTGTTCCTCCATCTGAACCCATCTCCACTGGCTGCCAGTGGGCCAAGTTCATCCTCCCAACTAGCCTTGATGGGCTGGTATTAAGATGCGAAGACACATCAAACATCGACGTAATACCAGTTTAAGCTAGCTTTGCTGTGGCAGTCGCTCCGAGAAACAAAATGCCTGTCAAAATCTTTGGATTTATTTCGTGGGATGGATGTTAGAGCTGAAAAATGTGCAAATGCAGGTTGTGATTATGGCTAAGTACAATATCGGTGGTCTGTTACCTGTGTCTTGGTTGTATAGTATTTTATGCATTTTTTCTTTTGTTGAGCTATGGATACTTGTAACATGGATGGCTTGAGTTCTACCATGGGGCTGTTTGGAGATTCAGTGGGAATCGAGTTCACAGGTTTTTTTGGTGAAGAGTTCCAGCAGTGTCATAAATCGCGCCAGCTTCAATTTATACAGGTTTAAATTCTATAATTTCAGCTCCCATGTTTGGTACATTTCATAGGTAATGTATAATTTTCAGTGTAATCAATCCCATGGTCTAAACAAACATGAATCAAGCTTTTTGGAAAGTCAACTTCTTTTGCATTTTGTTGCAAGCTCAAGGTGAGTAGATATGGGATGAGAAAAAGAAGCAGACAACTTTCGCTTTATTCTCTGTTTGTATGACATTTCATTCCCTTTTTTCGATGATGATATGACATGATTTGATCGGATGTCATGTGGAGTTGTTGCCGACCCTCTAAACTTTGATATTCATGTGGGTCTGTTTATGATCTCCTTTTCGCTGTTATGTGGAGAGAGACATGTTTTGATTGAATGATATTTTTCATCAGTTTCAATGGGATACGATTTATTTTATGTAAAACTCTTACATTTTTTTATTACACGGAAGATGCATACATACCACTATACACACATAAACATACATACGAGTGTATTCTCTTTCTCACTAAATTCTGACAAAATCATACTGCGTCATGCATGTTAATCTATTCACATTCATACGCTTTTCTATTCTTGTATCTGTAAAACTCTTTTTTTATTATACACACATATACATGCGAGTGTATTCTCTTTCTCACTAAATTCCGACAAAATCATAAATAGTCATGCATATTTATACGTTTTTTCTGTTTCTACTGTTTCTATGTTTGTGTTTTAAGGAAGCTTATTTAGAGGAAGCCAACAACAAAATATATGGAAACAAACTATGGTTCGTCAGAAAACAAGGTACCCGAGCCAATTGTTACATGTTTTCTCCTTGACATGTTTTAGCATATTTTTGACCAGCTTGACACCGGTTTTCACTCCTTGCAACATGAATATAGAATCACATACACATAGTGGAATGATGAGTACTGTAGTACGCAACCATCCAATTGGATTCATATGTTCACATGACAGCAGCCCTAATTCTCATCGACAAGGCATTCCCAGTTAGAAAAATGTCCAAATGTGCTTCACAGTACGTCCACGAAATGCGTGCACACAGCTCAACAAATCACGATGACATTATAACAGAGTTTAACTTTTGTATGGAAACAAAATCAGGATTGGAGGTGGAAGCAGATGTTTTTTTTAATCTCAGTGCTGTGAAAATTTACTTTTTCTTGGCACAAGGAGCCGTCCACAAGACCTTGTTCGACTCCAGCTAATGTCTTGTTTTCTATGGCAGTTGCAGAAGACAAACACTAGCATCCAGCTTCTCCCTCCATGTTTTATTACCGTGAACGAAACTATGGCACAAGGGCTGGTTGATGCAATAAAACACTACAGTTTCTGAGTGAAATGTACAGATTGCAACCCAATCATACAGTTGCAACAGTTTATCTTCCTAAGAAAGGGGTGGGGTGATTCCGTAATTGATTAATCAACATTGGGGTCCTTGCCGTCATCCATATGTACATTGGTCATAGCAGAGACGTGTAACCCCGAACAGCCTTTTCTTGTAGAAGCCTACAAGAAAAGAAACTTTTTTAGCTCAACATAGTTTTCGTCAAGCATATAATAAGAACAGATCCAAACAAACAGGCAAATTCCCAGAGGGGACTGCAAATGATAGGCAGTTAACTACGAGTGTTGAAAAAGATTGTGTGTGCAGATTCATTTTTACAGGGTCTGCAATTGCAAGATTTTAGGAGTCGCCAAAGAGTTCTGGAAACCTAAGTCAATTTTAAGTGACGAAGTACATCTTATAGACACTAGACCTCACATGCAACAGTGAGTCACTAGCAGAACCACATGCCTCAAACCTATGCTCTAGTCAAGAGCTAGCTAGCCTCAGACTTGCATACCAACCTTGTAAACCTGGAAATCACTGTTTAGTGTTTACATAGTTTTCATGACAAGGTGGTGCAACCACATGTCCAGGAGCAACCTCAGCTATGTTGTATGACAAGGCAACACACTGAACTTTCAAACATTGGTATTGTCGTAGTTACCCTGCAAAATATTTTTAGTTTGGTTTTATACTACAGTCCACATTACAAATATGAATTTCACATGAGTGTATAACGTTTGCCCACACATAGCAGCTAACTATAATGGTAAAAAGCATCAGCAGATGGCAACAATGTTGTGACCAATAACCAGTAATTAAGAAATCTTAGCTAGTTAGTTAAGAAAATGCATTTTTCCTTAAAATGAACATCCTAATGTTCTCTGTATTTACATTTGGTTTGATAAGAAGAAAAAGTGTTTGAACCAAGTTAGTGCATTTCTTTTTCATTCTGTCATCTAAATGTGAACGCCACCTGACTGGTGCACAGCAATCGCCACATGTATTAGCCAGCATTATGGTATATTACAAGTTACAACAGCATGTCACTCCATCCGTACACGGTTCACATAGTGTAGTAAGAAGTGCATGAGAGGACAAAGGTGCTCCAGGACCAGTTGATGCTATGATTAAAAAGGAGCTCAAAGCAACTATTTTTACAAGTACCATAGTGTTTTGGTAAATTACCTTCCCCTTGGCAATGGAGCATTAGTCAATCAGCTTTCTTCATCATCAGTGTGGGTTGCAACTTTCCTTGACCTCTTTTTTGAACGTGGAGATTTCCCTTTTGAACAGAATTAATTAGTCAGATAACAAAATAAGCTAAACCTCAAGTTAAAAATGGCCAAGAAAATAAGTATTGGAAAGGTTTGAAATGCATGCGCATGGAACAAAGGGACAAAACAAATTAATAGAGGAAAAGGTAAGTCAATTCTGTGTATTATACTATTATTTATTCAGTTGAAATAAAAATAATATCTTGAGAAAAAAGGAAAAAAGTAAACAAGATACCTATTCATGCTAAGGCGATGTACTTTTATCGAATCTGTATAGATCAAATGGAATAGAAACTGTAAAGTTTACATTGAAAATTCTAGGACAGCATTTACTGACACAATTTGCCTAGTCATATTTCAAGAAGAATACACAAGTAATTTCCTGCAATAAACATATAAACAATGCTGGCTTAACGTTGCCTGTGAACTTCTGCACCCTGCTATAAGTTATGTTCCTAGACATGGCATTACAATCCATTTTTCATCTACAAAGGAATAAAGAAACTAGAATGTATCATCTGTACAAGTAATGCTATATGGTTACCAAATTTAGCTCCATGTTCCTTGCGAATAAAATAAATTAGCTTCGTGCTTTCCTCTGCCACTTTAAGTAGATTACAACCTTTGTATGCTATCTCCAGATTAATTAGCAATTTAGCATATATATGTAAATAAATTGGAAAAGAAAGAAGAGGTATTTCCAAAAGAGAAAATTTCCAATCATCGATGTCTAGGGTATTGATTGTAATTTAAAGGGAGATTTACAAAAGTGCAGGCCATCACACCTAGAGCAACATATCAAATCCACACAAATAGAGTAAAATGATGCCATAAGTCATGAGAGTGTAACAGTTCATACAAGTGCAAAAGCATTGAGGTAGGACGTAGGCAACAGACAAATAGAACAGGAAACATGGGAACATCACATGAAGAGAAATGAGTGAGTGTGGAATGCAGTTTCTATTTTGTATCCCAGAGACTCCAACAACCTCCAGGTAACCAACCTAATAGAATTTAAACAATTTTTACCAAGCTATTAGTGGTTAGAGCA
This sequence comes from Zizania latifolia, assembly GCA_000418225.1. NCBI lineage: Eukaryota > Viridiplantae > Streptophyta > Magnoliopsida > Poales > Poaceae > Zizania > Zizania latifolia. Next base: position 353,307 of record KE372667.1, read on the forward strand.
TAGTTATCTGAATTGTATTGACATACTACATTGCAGTAGGATCAATTAAGTTTAGTAATTGTAGCTTAAATATGATAGACCACTTCAGTAGTTGTAGCTTAAGCCTTAGATATGATGGTCCGCCATTAATTCCAAACAGAAATAGATGTGGTGTGCTAATGTTCTAGACCAAATCCACCAAATCAATCGATGATTTTTGTATATCGGGAGCTGAAATCATAATCACGGCATCTCAGCCAGCCGTCGCGTTGTCACCTTCGACGAAGTAGGCAGCCGACGGCCACCCGCGCGCGGTGGAGAACGAGAGCGCCTCCTCCTCCGTCATGGGTGCGTACACCTCCGGCTCGCACGCGAATCCGGCCTCGGCGTCCGCGGCCCCGGCCGCCGCAAACCTGCCGACGAACTCGGCGAGCCCGTGGGGCCGCCGCAATGGGGGCACCCAGAACGATCCCCCCGGCACGAAGGGGAGCCAGTCGGGAGTCGCGCGGCGGACCATCACGCCATGCACAGCCTCCTCCAGGCGCCGGATCCCCACCACCTCCACCGACGGGGAGCCGGGCGCCGAAGAGGCGGCGGCGGAGTCGTCGTCGTCGGCGGCGAGGTCGATCTCGACGACCTCGACCTTGGTGGCGAGGCCGCGGCGCGGGAGGAAGGAGGCGGACGCGGACGCCGGGGCGGGGCGGGCCAGGGTTAGGGTTTGCGCGAGGAGGCGAGCCATCGGCGGAGGCGAGGGGAGGAGGGATGCCGAGATTGGGAGCGATTCCGCCGGAGCCCGGAGAAAGAGATAGGGACGGGGAAGAGGGGAGAGCGATGCCGCCGAGATGGTTAGCTCACGTGACTGGTGCGTGCGCGCCTTATGCTTGGATTTGATTATATACCCTCTACCGTAAACTGAGGATTAGATCACGTATCATTAACCTAATAGAATTCCACATGTTAATAAAATATAAAAGATAAATCCTTAATTTATATCTAAAAGAGAATATATGATCAAATCTCACGTGACGAGCGCATAAACGTCCCTGTGGGCCTAGACTTTTAGCGAGATGATTTTTAGTGTGATCTATTGTTAGACCTATACTGAGAAATATTGGTTGAGTCACTAAACTCCTCTTGAGTTAGCTCAGGCTCGACTCGTTGCCAAGGCGAGCTAAGACGATAGCTTAGTCTCGACTCATTCAAGCTTTGAGCCAAGCTGAGCTGAGTTAAATTGTCTCATGAGTCAAGGCCAAATTAGTTTGCAAGTCTCGAGTTGATGAAGATCCGTACTATAAAATATTAAATTTAATTTTAAATTGTAATAGAACAGATTTTTTTTTTCAAAAACAAGCAAATAGATGAGGTACAGAAAGGGCCTTTATGAAAAATATGTTAGATTGTAGGACCTACCTGTAAAGCTAGAATAACAGACTGGTCGTCGAGTCCTCTCGAAAAAAACAAGAAAAAAGAAAGGGAAGAGGCGGGTCAAGGAGGCGGAGGGATGGAGGCCACCGGCGGTGGCGGCGATGCGGTGGCGGAAGGGAGGAAGGGGGAAGGCGGAGGTGCCTCGCGGTGGGCGGTAGGCACCGTG
>KE372667.1:377160-395626 GCA_000418225.1 Zizania latifolia
AACTACTTGACAAGATTAAGGATTAGGAGAGAAAGCCTGGAATAGATTAAGTTCAATCAAGTTCTTTGGTACCACCTATTATTCCTTTTTAAGCAATCCCATCAACTATTCTATGAAGAACATAATTTCCAGGAACTAAATCACAACTGTTTAAATGGACATGTCTCTTCCATTGTACCCCGATGACTTCCATTAAGTCCACAAACTAATTATAAAGAACACATTAGTACATTACACATGTTTTAGTAATTTAGTTAACAATACACAGAACATCAGTGATTTTACTTTACAGGACAAGAGCTAAAGATCAAACAAAATGCCCTGGCTATAGTGTTGCAATCGAGACATTAAAGCCAGGGACTATGCATATTTCCTCAAACGCGGCCAGATCAAAAGTTATAATCATCTGGCAGGAACGTTTGAAATTATACTTCAGTAACCTTTTCCCTTCAACCAAAAGCCTTGGCAATCTGAGCCTAAACGTAAACTAGTTAAAAATCTAAAAAAACCAACCACAGCACCCACCAATTCGAATGCATGAATTACAACAGTTAGGAAAGTTTCAAATTATCGCCCCTACAAATTCTAGGTTTCGTACTACTAGTGGCACTAACCGCCCATTATAATCGCTCCCAAAATCTCCAACCTAACAGATCAAACCTAGGGTTCAATGTGCATCCAACAAGCACCAGATCGAATGGAATCTAACCAGGCCAAACCAGAACTAGATGAATCCCCACAACGCCGCCGCCGCAGCCTAACCGAACCTCCCACAACCCATAGCACATCAAACCAAGCTCCCCCCACCCCCCGCGCCAGGGAACGAATCGCGACGCCACATCGGCCGCAGGGGCGCGCGGAGGCGGCGGAAACTACTGCTAAAGGGGAGAGGGCAGAGGGCGAGAAGCAGCGCCGCGGCGGGGAGTACTCACATGGCGGGGACGCTGGTGGAGATCTCGGGCCAGAAGAGGTGGACGAGGGAATTGAGGTTCGCGAGCGCGTGCAGCTTGAGCTCCGCCGCCGGCTCCTGCAGCATGGCCAGCAGCCCGCTCGCCGAGCTCACCATCACCGCTGCCGCGGCCATCTTCCGCTCCGCGCCCCCTCCTCCTACTTCGCCTCCCTCTCCGCCGCCGCCGAGCTAGATTCGATGCGGGCGGGGGGTTCGCGTGTGCGGTCAGTTGGGTTGGGTTCGCTTCGTCGGGGGGCTCGCCTTTTGCTTTTGCTTGGAAGAGGGGAAGAAGGTGGAAGGGGTGGGGCCGTGGGGCGTCAAAGGGGCAGGACAGTAAATATTATGATTTGTCGAGGGGCGAATCGCGAATCGGATGGGCGTTTGCGCATTCGTAGAGATTTAATTTTATCCGCAAATATCCGATGTTTCATTTCTAAGTTCGTTTTAAATTTTAAGCCGTAAGATTTTTTAAAGTCAAAAATCTTTAATTTTAACAAAGTTTAAATAAAAATATATTAATATTAACAACATCAAATAAATATACTATTAAAACATATTTTATAGTTTATTTAATAAAAATAATTTGATGTTGTAATTGTTAGTATATTTTTTTAAGTTAATCCTCTAATTAACTGATAAATCCTTACTCAGTGATCGGTCGATCAGCTACTGATTACCGATTTTTCTAACACTCCTTCTATTTATGTATTTATGTTTTTGCTAACACATAGATTTAGGGTGGTCTGTTTCTGCAAGCGCAGCTACTCGTTATCCACCCCGACTTTGTCTAGGAGAGCTTCACTACAAAAATTCATAGCCATGTAAATCCACGGTAAAGCATAACAGAACAAATAACAAGTTTGCGCAGTATGTTAAAAGGTATATATGATGTATATTATACTATTTGTTTGATTTGATGTACACTGATACAACGTTTGTTTATATGTTGCAGATCATATATAAATTATTCGAACAGTTTTCATCCAAATTTATCTAAGTAAATGATACAAGTCTGTGTATTCGTAGTATGATATATACTCAGATACCAAAAAACAACGACAACAACAAATCAAGATTTTTTGGATAATGAACAAATATTTTGCAAGTATAAATTAAATAAAACCCCCTCGGTGACAAAAGATAAACACATAAAAAAGAGGATATATGCTAATAAAGATGGTCAACGCTTAAGTTATTCAGAGCATGGACACCAGCAGGAGGAAAACGGCGAGGACGGCGGCCACGTCGCCGGCGAATCTCCTCGGCGCCACCACCGCCGCCCCGCTGCTGGGTGCGATGTCGATGATGAAGCGGCACGTCCCGGCGGAGGGGTCGACGGTGGTGGTGGTGGCGAGGCCTCTGAAGTCGCAGGCGCGGTCGTCCTGGTCGTTGGTCTGGTAGTAGCTGTTGAATGCGTAGGAGACGTTGCCCTTGGCGTCGAGGCCGCCGCAGGAGGTCTTGTACCCGAGGCTGGTGCAGTCGGCGAGGCCGCAGGCGTAGCTGACGCCGTCGCCGACCTTCTGGTCGGCGAGGTTGGCCGACGGCTTGAGCACGCACCATCGCCGCTGGAGGTAGCTGACCTCCTTCGCCGGCATTAGCGTGCTGCCGTTGTCGCCGCGGAGGCTGAGCGGGTACTTGGGCTTGCCGTCGTAGTAGAAGATGCCCCAGTGGCGCTCGAAGTTGCCCGGCTCGATGCTCTTCTGGTCCTCGTCGATGAGGCTGAAGAGGTACGCGTCGACGGGGCCCGGCCGGAGCGGCGTGCCCTGGCCGGAGGCGATGTGGGAGAGGAACCCCTGGTTGAACTGCCGCGCGTACTGCGGGTTGGCGTTGGCGTTACCGTCGGTCGGCCAGCCGACCTCGCCGACGACGATGGACACGTTTGGGTACCCGTTCCGCCGAAGCGCCGCCACCAGCGTGTCGTGGTTGGCGTCGAAGGTGTTCTGGTAGGTGACGCCGCCGTCCACCACCGGCGCCGTCGAGCCCTGGAAGAAGGCGTAGTCGAGCGGGAAGTTCGGGTCCTCGTAGAGGCTGATGAACGGGTAGACGTTGGCCACGAACGGCGCGCCGGTGGCGGCGAGGAACTGCACGATGGAGAGCATCAGGCCGTGGATGTCGGCGCGGAAGTCGCCGTCGGACGGCTTCCCCGTCGGCGACTGGTACACGTCGGCGTTGAGCGGCACCGTCACCTTCACCTGCCCGCCGAGCCCGGCCTTCACCAGCGCCGCCTGCACGCTCTGCATCGCCGGGAACGTCGTGTTCAGGTACGTCCCGTTGAACGTCTCCAGGAACGGCTCATTCCCCACGGCCACGTACCTGCCCATCCGTCAGGAAAAAAGATTTCATCTTCTGATTAAAAAAGACATTTTTTACAGTATCGCAGGTTCACATCAGGGTAAAACTGATGCATTATCTGATGATGATTTGCAGAGAACTAAAAACGATTAAGATGATGTTTTAATTCAGAGATGGAAGATTATTTCAAGCAAGGATCAGTCACTTCAGCACAGTTAGGCATCTGCATCAGACAGTGAAGCACGACCATGCTGAACACTGAATTTTTTCCGATGAAATCGATGATGCTAAAATGAGAGAATTTGTGGTATATGGTCACATGTTCATGTTACCATCACAATTAATTATAGCCCCGCAATAATTTGCGAAGTTCGCAAACAAATTGGCTCTAATGATAAAGTCGATATCAGCGTGATCGAACCACATCAGCTTATGATAGCTTCTAAATCTTGGCGACTTGACTTCCAAACAGAAGAATTTCGTTGGTAGCAAGCAATTCATTCATGATCCCTCTAGATCACTAGGTTCCAAGCAAGTAAAATTGCAAAGCTGAAAAAGAAACTTAACAGTGATTCAGAAAAGCTTGTGGATGAAACTCCGTGACAAGATTAATGCAGATGTGACAACTGGGAGCTGCATGTTCTTTCTGGATGGCTGGACAAGATGGTCTAGAAAAGCACAGAGAGATTTTCTGACGGTGAGAGGCTATTGCTGCTTGAGCTTTAAGCCTTTCCATGATCTGATTTTATCAAGAATCATACATGTCCCAGTCACAGTGGTAGAATCATCAAGATCACCCAAGAGATCTGGGTTCTCAAAGCTCTGTGTGTCAGTGTGTGTGTGTGCAGGAGCACTGAGCAATAGCAAGGAAGAAAAAGAGCATGCAATCCTGACAGCAGAATTGAAACTACAGTTGGGACAGAATTTCAGTTGCTTGTGGCTGTGGCCTTGCCAATAAAGAGAAGGGGAGCCTTGCTTTTCTGCCTGCTAGATGTCTTCTGAAACTTCTACATCAGTGATGCCAAGAGGACAATGCTTGTTTGGTTTGGTTTCAGGAATTCCAGAGCCTGACAGCAACACTTGCTACATGCTATTGCAGAGTCTTAAGAGGAAAGCAAAGTACAATAGTGCCTTTAGATTTGTTCAGAAGATTGTGATAACTATAGCTACTTTCAGAATATATAGTTTCCCAAGCTAATTTTTATTTCTGATTGTAAAACTTAGTAGTTGTAAAAATTTAAAATAAACTTAGGGAAAAGGGAAATTTATTAATCCAGCAACATCTCCTGTCTGTAGGGTGGTTGTTAAATTGTTTAGTTCTTCAAATCAGTTAACCTTGTTTACTACTACAGTAAAGATTAATGGTTTAATTTAAGAGTATATTTACGGTGCATTCTAGTGATAGTATTATACTAACAATATATTGATTTGATTTAAAAGATAAATTACTACTTTTGATTAATTATATTTTGGTTATAATCGTCATTAGCAAAATTATATTGATCCACTTCTTTCGCCGTCTCCATCCACGTCACCGGGCGCGCCACCTTCCTTCGAGTATATACAAATTTATAATTTTATCCCCCTTATCATTTATTTTTGGAAAGTTTTATGGTTTCTGATTTCTCCTACTACTAATTAAGATGATAGTAGAAATAAATTTTAATCTTTTCATGCAAGGACATCAAATGTTACATTCATTCTACCGTGGGCGGAATATTTTTTTCTACGGCCAGATGCAACAGAAACTAGAGCTTTTTTTCTTGTTGCTAGAAGCCACATAGAGCGTCCGTTTTGAATCCAACGGCCAAGAATGATTCATCAAGCGGGGCCATCAAAACGGAGGTGCGCGGTGGCGGACGGCTGACCTTATGTCGACGCCGTTGTTGACGTGCTTGGAGACGTTCTTGGCGACCCAGTCCTCGGCGGCCTTGGCGCCGGCGGCGAGGCCGGCGAGCATGTCGTTGGGGATGCCGACCATCACCTGGACGCCCGACCCCTTGAGCGCGCCCAGGATGCCGTCCTCGGCGTCGAACAGCTTCACCTTGTCGAACCCGTTGTCCTTGAGCAGCTGCACCACCGTGCCCACCGGCAGCGGGTGGCTCAGCTGAGTGCCCCAGTTCACGCCGACGCCCGCCGACCACCGCGCCATGCACGCCAGCACCAGCAGCCTGCCCAGCGCGGCGGCCGCGCCGCCATTGCTAACGCGCAGCATAGCAGAGTGATCACTGGTCAGTGTTCTGATCAACAGCTGTGCTGGATTGAGGCTCGTGCTGTTTCTTGGGATTCTGTGGGGATTGTGGATTATGGTTGGTGTTCTTGGATCAAGAATTGATCAGAAAATTCAGAACAGGTTGGAAGTGTAGTGAGTGTGTCTGATTCTTGGAAGCTGATCATGAACAGCCCATAACCTTGGTGACACACCAAAAGATCGATTGATCGAGATTCAAGAATACATCATGTGGAATTTGATTTGTTCTAATTGATCAAGAACTCAAATGGAACACAAAAAAGGGCCTTGTGCCAAAAGAAGAAGAAGCAAAGAACAGAGCAAGATCAAAGAACTCTGAAACTGAAACTCAAGAGAACTCCTTGTGCCAAAAGAGCAGCAAAAACCAGCAATCAGCAAACAAAAGGGACCTCAGAACTCAGAAATGAGACCAGAAATTGGATCACACATATCTTCTTTGAGGAAACCTGCAGGAGCTAGCAGAAGATCACAGGAACAGGAGCATGACAGGGACAGGAGGAGGCATTAATAGGTCACCACCAAGTGGAGGGTGTGCTGCAAGCAAGAACCCTCAGATAAGGGGAACCAGGTGACTAGAAAACTGAAGAGGAACATGGTGTTTACGCCCTAAGTTGAGGCCAGGGGATAGGTAGGTAGGTTTGCAGTCTAGAGGAAAATCACATCAACAAGCAATTGATACGCATCAGCAGAATTTCCAGTGAATTGGAGAAAGGAGAGGCAGTATGAAACCAGGAGGAGAGGCAGTATGACATGATGTGGAAGTACAAAGCAGAGGAAAAGATGAAACCTTGCTGCATGTATGCAACCTACTGAGATTTTCAGCTGTGTTTCATGTAAGCTTTTTGAAAAGGGGAAAATGCTCAAAATGTGGGTGAGGAATTAAGGATTTGTTTCTCTTTGGTAGTTGAAGGCTATGACAATAGTTTGAATGCCAAGACACCATGCATTCTTTCTTCAGGTCCAGGAGGATAAGTGGCCAGTCATCAAACTCATTTCATCAGACAAATTAAGGAGTATTCACCTCAGTATACCTGACAAGAACACATGATTTTGTAAACTTCAAAATAACTCCCTATTACATAGAACAGTAAACCCGAATTCCTAATGGGATCTAAACCAACATTAGCAGAGAAAAAATGTCTGATTTAAACATGTTTTGTGCTCTTTCTTTCTGATGTACAAATACATGTTTCATCACAAAGTTAAAGTTGTCAAGATGATAGATGACAACAGGAGTGGTTTGTGTGAGCCTGTGAGGGAAGGGATCTAGTTCTGGAGTGGCAAGAGAGCTCAAGTATCTGCCTGACTTTTTCAAAACTATATTTATATTTGAAAGAATGCATCAGGTGTCTGGCTTCTCGTTTGATACAGCTCCAGATTTAAGATTTTTTAGGGCTAGCAAAACTTAGCTTTAGCAAATTCTGAATATAAAACTGTGGGTAGATTAAAGTTATTTAGTTACACCAACTGGTTTTAATTTAAACCACTGTATTTTATAAGATAAACTTAGATCTAGCATTGATCTCGGAATTAAAGCTAGAGCCAAACATGCCCTAACACATGAGAAAAGCAAGAGAGCATCTCCAATCTGTCTATGAAATTCTTGCCTTGGATAGGGGAGAGGAGCATCAAGGTGTGATTAGCAGCTGTCTTAAACTGGAAAGCGCCGCGTGGCTAAAAATTGTGTTTAAAATCGCAATAGTATTAGTAACTAGAGAAGCAAAAGAAAGCTCAGCTTCTTGTTCGTCTGTTCATTTTTATATTCTACAACTATTGTGTTTTACAATCTAAAGAAAAATAGCTATAGCCACTAAAAACTCTTTCAAATAAGCCTTGTTTGACAGTGAGAAGCTTGGGAGGAGTTGATCAAGCTTTGCACGTCCCTCACCCCTAAAAACATCTAGAGTAAAATTTACAAGACTACAATATTTTGCCTAAACTATCATAAAACTTAAGATTTAAGAGCTTGCACTGAACTACCAAATTTGCACTCAATTCACAAGGAATCTATGACTTATAGTTTTCATAACCTCTTCTCAATTTGAGAGAAATCTTGACTGTTAATCAAGAGACAAATCAATGACCACAAGAGCGATTTGACAAGGCTGCATGAGTGCATGATGGCCCTTTATCAACTTAGTGTGGAGGGAATTTGGCCCATTAGACAATGGAAGGTGAATGATGAATTATACATCAATATGAGTTTATAAGAAGCTAGCTGATGAGAATTTAAAGAAATCTGTATTTTATAATTTTTATTTCTATATTATTGAGTTTTATAATTTAGAAGAAAAAATAAATATTGTATAAGTCGGAGGTGCTAGCCGTAACAGCGCCTTATCCACTCCTCTCGATGCCACCGCCGACGAGCTGCAGCAGCAACCTCGTCGATGGCCGCCGCACGCAGCAGCTCAGCGATTAAGGGCGCGCTCGCATGGTCGCATTGAGCTTGATCTCCTCCATGCCTCGCCGTCTTCTTCCTGACTCTCGTTTGCATCAAAGGTATCTCCTTTTTTTTTCCTCTTTGTTGGTGATGAACTCGATCTAGCATTGCCTGAATTTTTTTTGAGAGTTTTTGTTAGCAATCTGACACAAATCCATTTCACCATTTAGACTATTTGCATTCAGGAACGAAGCTAGCATGCACCTACTCTTCCCTGCTTCTTTCAGGCGCTTGCTACACTTCTGCTGGATCCAGAGGTGACTCTTCTTAGTTCTTCCTCGCCGACTTAAGAGCCAACACCACCGGTGACGAGGAAGATGACCATTACCTCTGGCTCTGGTGCTGGACATGAAGCGGATTATACGAGATGCTATTGAGAAAGCTTAGGGAGGGAGATCAGAAATGGACACGGCAGTGCCGACTGATGACACATGCATGACATCGACGTCGTCGGCCGGCGAGGCGGCAAGACTAGAGCTCCCATAGTTCATAGTAACACCTTTATTTTTTATGTTATTAGATTATGTATAAGTAATTATTGATACATTGATCTAGTGTTTCATTGTTTGTAATTTAGAGCATTTGTTATGGTGCATTCTAATTATTTTGCTACGGTTCATTCGAAGAGTAAATTAATTATTTAATTGATCATATTTTGTTATATTTATCGTAAGAAAATTTGCATATATCTCCTTTATAGATCTATCTCACATCTTCACATTCCTTATTTTTTTAACAATTTCATCTTTTCTAAATTTTAATATCACTTATTTAGATAACCATAAAAACAATTTTTAACCATTGGATGGAAGATGATGAATGGTGAAAATTTATTCTACTGTAAATGTATCGTAAAACTGCTCATGATTTAGTATTTATAAATAAAAATATCAAAAAATATGTGTTTGTTTCATGAACTATATATTCATGGACGTGGGCATCAGGATCCAAATTCCAAAGTAGTCAGCGGCAAAATTTTAACCGCCATTTTCCCTGCAACGGAATCCGTGGTGGGACCGAGAGGTCAAAAACAGGGATATATCTGAAAATATAATCTTATTCGAGGGTGTTTCTGCAACTATCGCATGGACTATGAATCATTTGGGGCAAAGTGGCATCTGTTTCGTTCGTTTTTTCCCCTCGCGTCCAATTAAAAAAAATCCCCAAATTAAATTCTTAAACCCTCGCCGCGAAATTTCCACGCGAAATTCCCCGAATTCCTCAGCCACCGCCGGATCTCGGCCATGGCGGCGGCGCAGCAATCCCAGGATTCGGCCGGTACGTGCTTTCTCGCGAGTTCTGGCTCGCCTTTGACTTTGCTTTTGCTGCTGTTTCTTGGCTGCGACCCCCCTGCTTGAATTCTGCTGTTCCGGGGCTGGATTCCATGGTTTCGGTTGGAATTCGCGCTTAAGTTTGGGTTCCGGTAGGAGTTCTTGGCGGAATCGTGGTAAAGCCGCGAGCTTTGTCTGTTCTTTCTCTAGGTTAGGACTGGCTCAAGAAGCAAGATTCGTTTGGCGGGCGGAGTCCAAGAGCCGTGGTTTCTGGCGCGGAATCCATCAAATTTCCGTCTCTCCTGCGTTGATTTCATCTTGCTCGCCGCTTTGTGGGTGTGAAGCATGTGTAAAGCTACCGCAAGCAACGGGGCGCGTGGAAGAGAAAGTTTCTGTAGAGCTCGATTCGGGGTCTTGCTGGTTGCGTCATGCCGCGCAAAGGTACAAGAATGTCCTTTCCCCATGGGAGCTAACTCCTACAGCTACAGGACAGTTGCGAGGGATTAGTCCAAAATCCAAATGCCCTCTTACCGAGGGGAGAAAGGAAAAGGCGGGAGAGATTAGTAATCTGTAGTTGTGAAATTTACGCCGCTTCAAGTGGTAATCTAGTGTAGTTGTGAAATCTGTAGTTGTATGTTTCGACTATTGGAGGTGTTTGAATAAGCGGGTGCGCAATGTTGATTTGAGCATGTTGGTTATGGCCTGATTATGGGGAGATCATTCACAGCATTGATGGAAAGGACATGTGGCAAACACTGTGGGGGTCTGAAAGTGCAATTGTTCAGATATTCATATACTGGTTTGTAGGGCATTGTCATTGACTACTTATCTCAGATATATCTGCAATTACTTCGTTTTCTTTTAGGTTTTGATAACTGTTATGAGAATGTAATCTTGGTGCCTGTAATCCTTATGTAGATTGCATGATTCCGCTGCAATCAGAAATTGTTGTTGAGAACAATGCCTCCAAGAGTGTTAATACCAAAGAGCAGGTAATTCTGTATTGCTTTTCCACTCTTGCGCTAGATGCTGAACTATTACTAATGGTTGATCGTTGCATCAGATTCTTTCTTGTACAAATGAGAATACAACTACGAGTGTTGCCCGGGGTGCTAGCTTCTTAAAATCGCCAAAAGGTGTACAAGAGAAGACTAGCTTTTTGGGTAAAGGTGGAGAACAGCCTTTCTACCAACCCAATGTGTATGCACCTCAGCCACAAACAATTTATGCTGGAGGTAGCTTACATTTATTTTCTGTGTATTACCGTTAACTATTGAAATCAGTTTCACAATGCACAACCCTAAAGTGCACACCCAAGGTATTAAAAGATAAAGTTTAATTCGTTTTACACTTTTACTCTAAATTTGGTTTTCTCAGTACTTGCATGATTGATTATAGTCATCAGTTGTAACTGTTCATCACTATTTAATCTTACTATTGTTGAACAGCCTCTCTTGACATCTTATGAGAGAAGGGAACAAATTGTTCAATTTCCAGATCTGGTTCTTTAACAAGTCAGTTCCTTCTTTTGAAGGAGTGGTATTATGTGTTATTGTTTAATATTCTCTGCTTTCTTCTGTAGGATACATGAACCCTTTGGGTCAATGGGAAGAATACCCCCATTACGTCAATATGGAAGGACTCCATTCTGTATCGCCTGTAAGTAGTTGGACTTGGACTATTGAAGATGTTTTCCATTTTTCATAGTTTTGTTTTCTTAATCTTGTTTCAATGCAGGGAATCTACAGTGACAACCAGTCAATCATGTTGTCTCCTGGATATGCAAATAACCCTCAAATGATGTATGGAGCTTATTCTCCTGCTGTTGGAGATGGCCAGCCATACTACCCCTTGCACTTTCCCTTCTCAAGTCCTTACTACCAGCCACCGGCCTCTCCTAGCATGGGATACTCTAATTCTGCTGCTGGAATATCTCAAGGAGATCCTATGCTGCAGCAAGAGTACTTCCTTCCTGACAGCCTTCTCTACTCGCCAACACCAGGGTATCATCAACCATTCGGGTCATTCGACAGAGGTAAAACTTCTCCTTTTCAATCTCTGCTGTTCTTCAAGTTGAAATTTTGATTATTGCAAATGACATGTGTTATGATAGGTTGATTAGACCCATGCTAAACATATTGTGAACTTTTTTTGCAGCACCCACACAACCAAGCAATGCTCCTGGTTTGTTTGGCCAAGGGAATACACAACCGGCCACTGGAATGGTATGCAATTGGACTTCGACAAATACACTTGTTAGCTGTAGTCACTCGTGGAACTAGCACTTTGTTTGTCTTAATGTGTATTGTGCTCTTTATTGTCCAGCACTGATGATGTATGTTCTTGCAGCATCATGGGCCAATGTATGCCCCTGGATCCTACAAACCACACCAACAAGGTGGTAAATTTGGAGGTACTACTCCAAGTTGGAGTTCTGGTCGCAGATTTGGTTCTTTTGACTCGAGTGCTAATCAACAAAAGGGGAGCATACCATTTGGTATTCAGAATGGTGCTCTAGAGTTTCTACATGAGCAGAACCGTGGACCGCGTGCTACAAAACCAAAGAAACAAGACACAGAGAGCTCTTCGATAGATGACAAAAATGAGAAAATCGTTCCGCTGGTTGATAGTGAACTATATAATCGCCCTGATTTTGTCACCGAATACAAGGATGCAAAATTTTTTGTAATAAAGTCCTACACTGAGGACCATGTACATAGGAGCATTAAGTACAATGTGTGGGCTAGCACAGTTAGTGGGAATAGAAAGCTGGATTCTGCTTATCGCATGGCCAAAGAAAAAGAAGACCATTGCCCTATTTTTTTGTTTTTCTCGGTAAGACAGGCCCTTCTTTTTTGGTACTTTATTTTATTTACAATGGGAAAACATGAATGACAAAAATTGGACCTTCATAAGAATGCCTTTCAATTTATGTTCTGTATTTGCAAAGATTTGAAATTGTTCTGTAACCACATCATTTACAGGTTAATGGCAGTGGTCAGTTCTGTGGAGTGGCTGAGATGATTGGACCTGTTGATTTTGACAAAAGTGTTGATTACTGGCAGCAGGACAAGTGGAGTGGTCAGTTTCCTGTGAAGTGGCACATTATTAAGGATGTTCCGAACAACCTTCTGCGGCACATCATTCTTGAGAACAATGACAACAAACCTGTAACTAATAGCAGGGACACCCAGGAGGTAAAAATTGTCTCTGTCAGTTTATGTGGGTGTGATGTTAATTTTACTTGAGGTCTTCTCTGCTATATGATGAAACATCTTGTGAATGTAATTTTTTTTCTTCTGAAAACGACTCTTAACTTGAGTGGAAAAACATGCAGGTGAAACCGGAACATGGTTTGCAGATGTTAACCATCTTCAAGAACCATGAATCGGAGACGACCATTATTGCAGACTTTGATTTCTATGAGCAGCGGGAGAAAGCCTTGCAGGAGAATAGACGCCAGAAGCAACCTGCCATCACAGAGCCCCAGAAGCCAGCAGAGAATAAGGCCCTAGGAGAACTTATGTCCCACATCTCCGACACATTTGCGCGGACGGTCACTGTCCAGCTAAAAGAAACCGAGGGCAGTGGAGGCAAGCCTGGAGTCGAGGGCAAGGGCGTTGCTTCAGCTGGTGATACATCCACAGTTGCCACCAAGGCTGAAGATGGCACAGGGAACATGAATGCAAGCCCTGTGGAGTAAAGCAGTTGATTTGTCTCTCATATCATTTACTAATTTGGAGCAGCAGTTAGATGATACGATGCTCTTATGGAGGTGAAAAGGAAAAAGAGCAGGTCAGGTTGGTTCTGTCAGATGCTGCTGCTGCTGCTTCAGTTGTACAACATCATAGGCTTTGTTTCACCTCCCTTTAGGTTATAATTTCAATATCATAGTTCTGAAATTCCTGCTCTCTTCCCTCCAATGTTTCCCTTCACTTGTGTTGCATCAGGAATGCTATTCAATGTGAGTGGCTTAGCCACAAGAAGCTACATATTTATGCTGATGTAGCTTTCCACAGTCTTCTTGTCTCTGGCTCCTCCATCATTGTAAGATCCGTTCTTTTCTTGTGAATTTAGAGTGTGTTATGCTCTCATCATGTACAATTCTTTGCTCAATGCTCCTTGGTCTTGGTGCTTCATGCCTTCATGATTGAAATACTCAAACTTGTGATCAAATCAGAACATAATCTACACTGGAGGCATTCAGCACTGAAGACCAAACCTGAAAGAATTTATTGCAAATGTATATATATGCATTTGGATGGGAGATTTGTAGGAAGGATGGAGATTTGTGAGCACATAAATTTGTATGGAAAATGGAGGGATTCAGTAAAAGGAAAATTCCTATAGATGCATTTGGGTGGGAGGATTTGCTCAAAGGAATTCCATAGGATTGGAAATTTTTCTCATTTTAGAGGAATTATAGCCCGAGGCCTCACCTCATGTTTTCAAATTCCTTTGCTCCGTTTGGTTCTATGAATTGGTCTTGAATTCAAATCCAAAGGGGAATTGAATTGCTCGTAGAAGACGAGGGAAGCCGCTGGTGTTGAGGAAGAAGAGGGAGTCGACGAGGATGATGGAGGAAGAAGACGATGGGGGTGGCTGTCGGTGAGGTCGCCTACACCACCGCCATTGCTCGGTCAAGCTCAATTTCACCCCAAATCATAGCTCCAAATATCTAATTTGGGGAGTGCTGTTTTAGTAATCCCCAATTTCTGGCTGAATTCGAGTCCAATACTGAATTCAAACCTTGATGCAACCGAACAAAATCATTCCTATCATCCCAATTCATTTCCTCAATTTTAGACTCAATTTTAGGAACCAAACAGGGCCTAAGAGTTCCAACACAATCTCTCTTTCCCTCTTAAATTTAGTTCCAAAAGCCAGTTTCTTCAACCTGCAATGAAATCTTAAATAAGATCCTCTGCAATCACTTCCACCATGACATTGTCATTGATATGTAGGTCTAATGGTGTCAGGGCCCACATGTCAGTGACAATGGCGCGGTGTAGTTGACTGTGGATGAACCATTCCCATGAAATCTAGTACTCAGCTGGTTACACAGTTTGCAATGAAATCCAAAATTGTGGTTCATATATGTATTTAATTTAAGAGCTTCTAAAGACATAATCACCACTATGGCCCTCACGGCTATTTCTTGCGGATTGACATGTTCCTCCATGAGCAGAACCCGAAGTATTCTGAAAAGCATTGCATGCGAATTGGATTAATGTTCAGCAATGAAATAATATTTGAGGGAAAACTGAACTTATTGGATTGAAGAGACTAACAGAGGGTGCAGATAGATGAATAAAAGGCACAAAACATGGTGCCACATGTATGGAGAAATGGTTTCAAGTAAAGTTTGCAGTATCAATGACGATAATTTTTGTCATTTACCTCGTGTGAGATCTGGTCATCCTCATCCTCGGGTCCAGCTGTTGAAGACCGTGGAGCATGCTGCATACCAGCACATCAAGATGAAACCTCAACCTTCAGTTTAGCAACAAATCAAGTTGGATTTACCTGTGGAACATATAATGACACCATGCCATGCATGCTTTGTAACAAAGACTGAAACCTCTTCTCCCAAGTTTCATTTAACTGTTGCATGGCGTGATTTATCATCTCCTGCACTTGGTTCTGCGTGAACATCTGTTGATGCGCGTTTTGATCTAAAGAGCCTGGGATGGACTTCGACAAGGCATCTAATCGGGCTTTGTCGATGATACCGTGGAGTCCATAGTATCTCCCGCGGTTACGGCCCCCTATCTCTTCAGCCCATACAAGATGAGGGTCTAGTTCAGTATCACCTGCCTTTTCCAAACGTTGCTTGAAGCCCTCCTGAAAAATATAGCACACAAACACTGTTAATCCCAGTTAATATATCACACTAATTTGTAACATGTAATGTATTATTGATGACATATGATACAAATGACTTACGACTGAGTACATACCACTGCCTGCCTTGCTCTCTCAGTAACAAATTCCCCCTTACCGCCATCGCGTTTATGGGTCTTATTGAATACCTCAATATCTGATACTGGCTTCCCGTCATTTTCTATTATCTATTCAAGTTCAATAATAATCATAAGTAGATGATTAAGTGTATATCAAGCATAAATGTCAGTCCTACCATAAGTTTCCGATGCATTGCTATGCTCCGTGAGCCTGCCGTGTGCTGAGCAAAGCCTCCTGTGTAACGGTTTTTTCTCTTCTGGGCAGAGACCTGCAAAACTCCTTCTGAAGCCCAGTGCTCACATAGCATCTCCCACCACTTTGGCAGCATCCATTCAGGGGGGAAGCGCTTCCACTGCAGCGGGTGATCATTTTCACGCCCCACTGCTGCTGGATCTCTGCGTGGCTGCTTCAACTCTTCTCTAGCACTTTCATTATGCATGTTTGTCTGTCTATTGGACCTGGGAGCATCCAAAGCTTCCAGGCCTTTCCTTGACTCAGCCAACTCCACTCTAGCTCTTCGCTTCTCATCACATAGGAGTCCAGTGTATTGTCTGACCGCTTTGCGGTCAAATAGCTTCAGGCACTGAGCTTCATGTCCAGTAGCCCACTTGTATCGTTGCTGAAGAAATCAAAGTAGGAGTTTGTTCAGCCGTACTTGACAAATGTACATACACATTCCCAGATAAACTTACAAGAAATCCATCCATGATGACGTCCCTTGTATCTGAAGGATAGTGGTGAAAATGGAGAACCAGTTCTCCCTGATGCACTTCTTTTGTTTGCTCACTAGGGGATACATAAGTTGACCCTGGGTGCCATTGTTTGAGAAGTGCAGAGATGGTAGAGGCCACCTTCGAGCAAGGAGGATGGACATCCCAAGTACTGCTAGTAGGGTAAGCCGATATGCCAAGTACAACAAACTTATAAAATACAAGTTGATACAAGTTGATCCCCATGATCTGATGGAAATACAAATAAATTGCAAGACTTACTCTACATTATTTGGAGTCAGCAAAGGCCTATCAGATTCCTTACGTGGTTCTATGAGCTTTGTTGGGCCCCGTCCTCCACGCTTTTTGGGTAATTTGTTTATAGACCCTATGCTGACAGCCTGTACATCCTGCAGGAACTCAGTTACCAGACAATTGGAAAGAAGATAATTGTGGCCATTTAACCATGGTTTTTCAAATATAATTTCTATTGATGGAAATGAGGCCTTCCCACCCAGGACTTTGCATTCAATCTCAACAGATTATATTGTTCATTGCTAACTCAGTATCCAACTCAAACATATGACCTTATGCAAAAACAAGAGGGATATGCCTGGGAATGGCGATTGTACGGAGGTTGGCGATGAAGAGGTTGTTCATGAATTGATTGTTCTGCAAGAGTTAGATCAAAATATAAAACAGTTGTTGGTTTTCTCAAAAACAAAATAATATTCGACAGATATACAGCTATTCTACGGTTGTACCCTGTGTATATGTATACATATATATATAGAGAGAGATGGGGACTCTGCAGAGACAAACTTGCAAGGACAGAAGGCAATGTGACTCTGGGCAAGGGGGTGGCTGTCAGCAGTGGTGACGAAGTGGTAGGGTCGCAAAAGGTAGTAACAAATGTCACCTGATCGATATAGTTCCTCTCATTTGGCAAATACATGACACCCTTCACTGTACTCTTGTGACGCCCCGCTATTTTGTTGTGGTGACACTCAACTTGTACCTGATCTGAATCGCTGAAATGTTCTTGCATATGTTGCTCCAGGGCACCACTTTTGCCATGATGGAATGTACCATTAGAACTCCCTGGATGCATCTCATGCTCCTGTGCTGATCTGACAAGCTCTTTGGCAAGGGTACCTATAGCATCGGCATGGTATTGGCTGTAGCACTGTGGAAAGCAATCATCTTGAGACGTTCCATGATTTATAAAGACTGATGCTAAAGGTGCATCAGTGTTATCCAGCTCATTTGATCCTACTTGAGGCATCTGCTTCTGAGGCACTGAGCTAGTGCATATATTGGAGCTTATTTTATCATTATTTGCATGATAAATTTGACTCTCACTCGGAGAAAGAACTGGCTGCTCCATAAGATTGCTGATTCTGATATCTTCTGGCTCCATGGTTGAATGCTTACCACAAGTAAGATGAACACCTTCATTTGAAGAACTTGAGCCCCTATCTTTCCCATTGTGATTTCTGCCAGTAGTTTTTCTGCTCCCTTTCTGCTTCTGATTCCATCCAGTTGTGTTACCAGACGACTGGATATGCACCTGTTCTGCAGAAGCAGTTTCACTTGGAGGCTCTACTGTTTCCTTCTCCACATTCCTAGAAATAGCAGCATGCCTAGCTTTCTGGCTTCCATCACTACCATTGGGCTCACTGCCTCACTTTGATGCTGTCCATCTGCCTCCTCTGCATGAACTGAATAATTGAAAGGTTCTCCTTGTGATAGTGGTGCATGGTTGGCCTTACCATGATGCTCCACTCGGATCTTCTCTACACGAATGGATGGAGAACCAGCATATAATCTAGCTTTCTTCCTAAAATCATGCATGGAAACAGTTTCGTTGGATAATTTAATTCTTGACTCCTCTCTGTGGAATGATTGATTAACGGATGCATTTTTTGCATACCCTGGATGGCTTGGTGTCCTTGTGTTTGATCTGAGTGAACTGATCGAATCCTCTCTATGGACTGAATGAGCTGGAAATGGTTGTCTCTGCTCTAAATGAACTGGCTTACCGTGTTTTCCTACTTTCACCTGTCTTAAACGAATTGCTTGGCTTACAAGCTCTTCCTGCACCTAATCCACATTGAAATAAAAGAAAGAGCGGAGGGAGTAATAAAAGAACAATTATGATTTGCACAATACAAGGCTCTTGCGAATGGACATATAGGTGAGAGATCAAGCATGGAATAATATCCAGTGGCCTCTAAAACAAACTAATGGTATCAAAATTACTTTGTTTCAGTTTAGGATGTTAATTTTTAAGAAGGATAACAAATTTTGCTGCTGTGATGACAGTTAATTGTTCAGATAAAAGACAAATTTTGACGCGAGATGCACAAGAGCTGTAGCCATTATCAACCTAATACATCAGCTTCCACTATTACCCAATAATCACATCGCCGAAATGCACAAGAGCTGTGGCTACCAACCTCCGACCGCCGCAGAGGCACAGGCGCGAGAGGAACAGCGACCGCCGGAAAAATGACCTGAACACCGCCGGAGTCAGAGGCGCCGTACAGCCGGAGGTGGTCGCCGTCGACGGCAAGGTCAGCGCCG
>KE372667.1:459122-474564 GCA_000418225.1 Zizania latifolia
ATCAATTGTTGGCAATGTCAAATGAAATGCCAAACAATGAGTCTACAACTTATGCTTGGTCACATCAAGTACATGCTAGTAGCGACCAGGGGGTGACTAGCAATTCTCAAATGTTGAATACTGGTAGCAACACAAATTGGGAGCAGTATGGTGGTGCTCCTGGTGTAGGCAATTTTGTAAATGGTTCAATGTTTTCAAGCACTCAGATTCAATCCATGAGACCAATGGGATTAACTGCACACCAAATGAACCATTCTTTGTATCCAATAAATACTACCAGCAGAGATGGATCTGGAAATCAGTACGCCCAGTTCTTAGGGATCCCAGCTGATCCACAGAATGCAATGACAAGGGCAACTGCACATCAGTCGGAAAAGGCATCAATGCAATTTATCTCTTTAATGGGTGAGCACGGTCTGCATGAGCAAGGTCCATCCAACAACTCTATGCAGAATTTCCTTGGAAGGGTAGGTGAAAATGTCAAGGTGGGCACCCCTGTTCCAGTAAATCATCTACAACATGGTATTCAACTCGAAGATTTTCATGGTAGGCCAAACCAAGTTGATTTTCATGTAGGTCTGCATGAGAAACCAACAATGCAGGTAGGGTCAGGAAGTGGTGGTGCTAGCCTTGATCCTACTGAGGAGAAGATCCTGTTTGGCAATGACGAGGCTGGTGGCTGGGGAGCACTGTTTGGGGGTGGCAATGATCCTGGCAATTCTTTGGATAATGATAACTTAGGGGGTGCTCTGCCATCTCTGCAGAGTGGGAGCTGGAGCGCCCTTATGCAGGAAGCACTACAGTCTACAACCAGTGACAACAGTCTAAAGGAAGAATGGAGTGGCTTGAGCTTCCAGAAATCAGAACAAATTATAGCCAACAGTTCAACCTTACAAGGCCATGACCAGAATAAGCTTGCTGCATTAAGTGGTGCCAACCTAGAAAATACACGACCTTCACCACCTTCTAGCTACGCTGATGGAACAATGCGTAATCCAAATTTTGCCAGTTTTCAGCATGCTGCAAGAACTCCTTATGAGCAAAGAGACAGAACACATGAATCTCATAATGCTGCTGTTACCAATCATCAGTCAACTGCAGATATCAATAATGGATATTTTCAGCAGAGCGGAAAGCAAAAGCAATCTGATGACTATGGAAGACAAGAACAAGTGAACACATCAAATGGCATTTGGACACACCAGAAATCTGAAGTGCCAAGAAATAATTTGCACTCAACTGGTGCACATGCTGCACCACCAAATGCCCATGGATTTTGGATGCCACAACAAAATACTATTGATCATAGTATCAACAGAGAGTCTGGTAGCAGCCAAAATGACTGGAAAAGCAACAGTCCCCTTGTACAGGACATCAACAGTCCCCCAAATGTCTTTAATAGTGATGGGAACTTTTGGAAGTCGAGTGGAGGCAATGCAAATTCAGTCCATAGACCTCAGCAGATGAAGCCTGATACGAGCACTATGCAAATGACAAATGACAGCTCGGATGGTAATAGCTCTTGTATGATGGGGTCAAGCATGCCAACAATAAATCAGGACCGATATCAAATGATTATTGGTCGACCCGGTGAACATGTTGGACTAAACCACAATATTGGACGTAAGGGTCCAGAAATGTCAGAATCACTAGGAAGAAGTGCAGGGCAAAAGCCAAATGACCACAACCAGGAGTACCTAAATGTGCTCCCTACTGAAAGGCAAGGACATATTTCAAATCATGGACAGCATGTGAGCAGTGAGCTAGCTTCCAGGAGGCATTCTTTCTTTGCTGGAAAGGAATCCCAAAACTTGGGTCAATCTGGTCAGCAAGCAATGGGATCATATATGTTTCAGAATAATGCTATGGACAACTCAGGAATTAACATTAGGCATTCTCCAGGAAATCCAGTGTCCAATCAGTTTCCACCTCAGTCACATCAGACACACAATAACCTGAAGCCTCGATTCGTCACTAGCTCCCAGGCTTCAGTAAATGAGGTATGACTGCCAACTTCATGTAAATATTGAAGAGGTTTGGTATATTTGTTTGAATACATTTTATTTATATGCTTTTAGCCTGTTTATTCTGTCTTATTTATGAAGTAATTTCCTTAGAAAATGCTGATGAGAGAGGAGCAATTTAAATCTCGACAGATCCCAAACAGCTCCAATGCACCATCCTTTGTAGGATCTGATGCTGGTCTGCCCCAAAATAGAGCAGTTCAAAACAGGTATTTCCTCTTTTTTAATTACTCGAACCATGCTATTGCCAGGTGAATTCCTACTCTTCCACTTGTAAGAGATTAGGTATAATTTCTTCTGTCATTTATGCAGTTTGTTTTCTACACTTATTCCTTTTTTTTAAAATGAAGTAAGCTGTTGTAACTGGTTAGCTTTGGTGCCCTCTAGTATTAACGAAGTGAACTCAAATTTGTGCAGCCCTGTAGTCCTGTACACTACCTTTAGCATTATAGGTAACAAATCAATGCTCCTTTCAATGTAGGAAGTACCGAAGCATTAATTTGAATTATACTCTTCCAGGATTAATTGCAGTATTGATAAGCCTTTTTGCACCAGTGTTTTTTTGGCATATTTATTTCTTCCAATTTTCCCTGTAGCAAGCTTATGCTTGAAGTTCTTCACAACACACTGACAGTCTGACACACACATATATGTATTTTCTGCAGACAACATATGCTTGAACTTCTGCATAAGGTGGACAACTCAACAGATAGCAATGCTGCTGCTGACCGTCCAAACAGTTCTCCTGATAATATTGCTACTGTTCAGCAACAGCTTAATCAACCTTCTTTACAAGGTTTTGGATTAAGACTAGCACCGCCATCACAACGACAATCGGCTGCAGGCCATGCATGGTCTACTCACACTGATGTTGATGGCAAGCAGCTTGAACACTCAACAAAGGGCGAAGACCATACACAGTCTTCCACTGCTAACCACTCTTTGCTCCCTGGGCATCCAAGTTCACAACCAACACCATTTCGCTCTTCAGAAATAGATAGTACTGGACAGCCAACTGGGCGATTTCCCCAGTTTGGTTCAGGCCAACAATACCCTGTCTCCGAGGCAATATCTGGTTCTGTAGCCTTGCATCAGCAAGGCAGTTCTGCAACAGTGTTCAAGAATGTATGGACAAACATATCAGCACAGCATCTAGCTGGTATCCAATCTAACAAGATCACACCCAATATTCTCCAGTCTATGATGTTTCCTAATAGCACTGCAGATTCCAACTTATGGGGCTCCCAGAAGGCAGATGATCAAGGACAGAAGTCATCAACTCCATCTGATGTCGCCACGAGTTCTGCCAATTCACAAAATCAAGAAACAAAACAAGCTGTGGACAGTGATGCAGGGTTACCCTCTTCTGAGATGGCAAATTTTGATTCAATGGGAGCTACTGTATCCAGAGCGAATGAACCCTCACAGAAGCATTCTTTAGATGGGAATTTTGCCATTCCTGTTTCATCCTTGGCACGGTTGCACCAGCAAGGCATCATAAACCCTAAACAAGGGGAGACCCCTGCAGCTAACTTTCAGGCTATGAAGACTTCTCAGAACACTGGTATTGGGTTACATGGAAGCCCAACACTTTCAAACATTCAGCAGCAAAATTACTCTCTATTCCATCAAATGCAAGCCATGAAACATGTGGATATAGATCCAGGGAACACAGCTGGAAAGAGGCTTAAATCAACTGAAACAGGTTCGGATGCTTCACAAGTTGACTGGAAATCTGGTCAGAGATTTGCACATGGAGCCAACAACTCAGTCAGGTCGTCTGTAGATAACACTGGCAGTGCAAGTGTCCCAGGGTCAGTCCCTTCTGACATGAAAATGCTAAGATTTGCTCCAAGGAACAATGAAGATAGAAGTCAAAGCATTCCTTCTCAACTTCCTTCAAGAGAACCTCCCTCGCAGGGTATGGCAGTTGCAGCACAAACTGATCAGCGAACTCAAGTTCAGGCGGCAAATGCATCATCAGATTTAATTGAAAGACCCAAAGTAAACCTTCAAATGGCACCTTCTTTGTTTGAACGTTATGGAAGCCACATAAACGGTCAGAATCTTGCCATGTTCAATTTGCAGAAGACACCGGTTCCACCATATAATATTCCAAAAGCTTCTTGGAGCATGGACAATAATTCTGCTGAGCATAGAATCGACTCTGGCCATTCTGTTAGGCCTGGGCAATATATCTCATCAACAAAGATGGAAGTTTCAGTTCCTTCCAGCACAATGAAGAGGAGGCCAAAGAAGCGGAAGTCTACGGAATCTGATCTTGTTTCTTGGCATAAAATCATTGAGCACTCCCAAACTTTGAGAAACATGAGGTAATTTCCCACCCTTTACAGCGCAGCAGTTTCTAGTAATGTTGCATTGTTTTGTCTGTCTTTAGTTGTCACTTGCCACACTAGTTCTGTGACAGTTGTGTTTTTTTCGTGAATTGTTTTAATTCCATGGTTTTGATATTGCTATCAAATGTGACAAACTTCATTTGTTTGATAGCACAACCGAGATGGAGTGGGCTTGGGCAGCTAGTAGATTAATGGAGAAGGTTAGTAGGACCTTACCTTTTCAGCCTTTTTAGGTCTCGA
The DNA here is from genome assembly GCA_000418225.1 of Zizania latifolia. Lineage (NCBI taxonomy): Eukaryota > Viridiplantae > Streptophyta > Magnoliopsida > Poales > Poaceae > Zizania > Zizania latifolia. The sequence continues at coordinate 463,744 of KE372667.1, forward strand.
GCACATGAATTTTTATTTATACTGAATTACGTTTAAAAAACAGACGGAGGACGAAACAGAAAGTCTAGAGGATGCCCCTGTAAATTATTTACGGCACAAAAGGTTAAGTTTGAGCACACGATTGATCCAGCAAGTTCTCCCTGCTATACCAGCAACTGTCCTCAGAGCACAAGCTGTATCAGCTTATGAAAGTGTGACATACAACATTGCTATGTTGACACTAGGAGATGCATGCAGCATGGCATCATATAACTCTCATGCTCTTACAGATCATGAAAATAAGTAAGTTTCTGTAAAGTGCATAACTTTTGTTATGCCTACTTTTCTTTGCATGATAGATTGATTTATCCGAATAAACTTTTTGCTGAAATTCACTTGTTCTGAGCTTGTCACTATTGTTGGCCAGCTCATCTGAACAAACAAACGCCAAGAAAATGGAAGACAGATTATCAAAGGTTGTCGAAGTTTTTGTTGGAAGAATCAGGAAGATGGAAAATGACTTTGTGAGGTATGCATGCTTTGAGCCCGACCCAACACGTAAACATTATTTATTATGCTTAAAAGTTTTTGTTATGTAACATCATTTCTTCTTCTTTAAAGTCTCTCAATCCCAAGCAAGATGGTAGGCTAGAGTTGATTTGAATGGCTAGGTTTTCCATTGGCTGATAAAGCCTATCACAACCTTTTAGAGTTTTAGTGGAAAGGAACCCTCCCTTCTTTACCAGGGCTTGGGACCTGCAGAGTTTATGTAACATCATTTGCTGCCAAAAAATCCGTCACATGAATCTTTCGAATGGGCTAGATGCATCTGTCATGTTTCAAAGACTGACAGGGAGTTTCATGTCAGTTTGGGTTGTTGGTGCCTGGTGGCCCTTAAGATGCATCTCATCTGGCTTGTTCTGAATAATTTATGGTGTTTTATTTATGCCACCATAATCGAATTACGGTCAATTAACTACAATGAGATGTGATTTGCTTTGCACTTCTTAAAAATCCCCGCATCAACTTCCAGCCCATATTTACTTGTTAGGACAGCTTGTTTCCCCTGGATGATGTCTCTATTAGCTTGGTGTTATTCTTATCAACTCCATCTTTTGTTGTCGCAGTTTGAACAAGAGGGCTTCTATGCTAGATGTGCAACTTGAGTGCCAAGATTTGGAAAGAATTTCAATTGTAAATCGTTTGGGAAGATTCCATGGCCGGAATCATGCAGCTGGAGTCGAGGCCTCATCGGCTTCAGAAATTATTCCTCGCAGAATTTTTCCTGAGAGACATGTCATGTCTTTTGCGGTGCCTGGAAATCTTCCTGAAGGGGTGTACTGTTTGTCACTCTAGGGCATTGATTCCTTCCATTGTTTTACAAACTACTCACCCTGCGATTTCTGGTGCTCCTTCTCATGCAAAGCATGGCCCCTCGTACAGAGCAGTCAAATCCTGGGGTAGCTGAAAAATCGAAACCATCACATACCAAGGTGACGAAGATGCCAAGGGATGCATCCAGCCGATCAACTCAGCGCTGGCTGTTATTGTTTCTCCCTTGTATCAAGTATAGGTCCCTGTATATTGTGGAAAGTAAGTTGAAACCACGGATCTCGCATCATTTTTCTGATGAAGGAAGAGAGTATTAGCTTCATACTTTGTTAGAGAGCTAAGTGCTTGCTAGCTTAGTACATCTGGCGAACTATGTAGCTATTTGTCATCTTTTTATCCATGATGATGAAGTGTTGGCAGGTTAGAGGGGGGAGAGATAATAACGGGAACCTTCCTCTAGGTTCTTTTGTTCGTTTAGGATGGGATGCAAATTGGCTAGGGTGACCAGTCTAACTGACCAGTGTTAGTCAGCAGTTAATTACTACTATTATGTAGTTCCGAAAGCATTCATGGAACAAGTGACGGGTAATCAGCTTGGTAACTGTTGTAATTTCAATCCCGTGATGTCGAAATCCTGATGGGTTCTTGTAAATTTAAAATGCAAATATTACTCAGGTAAGATTGCACTTATGCTTCATGCCGTTGTATATTTTATATTCTGGAGCCGACTGCTGAAGAGCAGCTGAAGTCCGCATGGAGAGTTGCTTTGCCTTCCACTTTCTTATTTACGGTCTGCGTGTATTAAGTGTTGCTCTGCTTAAATGGCCCGCTAGTAGTTCATAGATTGACCCACTAACATTCTTAGTTCAACTGGTGTATATAATATTTCAAGCTAAAACTCAGGAGTACATGTTAAGAGGACTTTTATGCATTTTAAAAATGAACCTCAAGACATCACATAAACAAACTTTATCCTTGATATACGTAAAGTTTGAACTTGATTATCTAAAGACGCTACACCATGTGTTTTCACAACTAATGGTGATGACTGATGATTTGGCGTCCTCAACGGCTCAACCAATGCACGACTATACGGCTATATCGAAGGACATGCACAACAACTCGATTCACATCCCTCATCCAAATTTGCAAAAACAATTTTAGTTATTTAGTGATGAATACACATAAATATGTAAAAAAATAATAATTTAAAGAATATAAAATGGTATTTGCTAGAATAAACAGACTATTATCAATTTACATCTAAATGAAGTATATCCTGCATTTCTGATTAGTACTAGCGTATATGATCCATTTCCTCTCTCTATAAAATCTTCTGGTACTAATACAGTCGATGAATCGATCGCCACTTTCCCCGCCGCCCCCACGCGAATCGATCCCCCACCCTGCACCGCGAGAGGGCTCGAGTGGCTGGCGACGCCGACGACCTCCCCCTCTGCAGCCCTCCACGGGCGCCGCTGCGTCCTCCTCGAAATCCGCCGCCGCTTCTTGCCTTCTTCCCCGATTGCCACTGTTCTTCAAGAGGCTCTTGGAGGCCGGCCATCTGCGGAGCAGCCCGGTAGGTCGTCCAGCCCTCGGCCTGCGTCGACCAGCCGGAGATGGAGAAGGTCAGTTTCAACCCAAAAAATCGAACCGTTAGTTCATGGGTCGGCATGGGTAGACTGAAGATCCATTCAGAGTTGGATTGATTTCTTTCCCTCGAATTAACCAGCCAGTTTTGTCCGGATTTGCTTCCTGCGTGGTGCAGTACTAAATAGTAACAGCAGTTTGATTCCAAAAAAATTGGGGGTGCGGCTGAGCTCTCATGCCCCACGTTAGGTTCACCACTGACTTGTAGAACTCACTGATTAGATGAATATGTAGAATGCATCATGCGTGATAAACAATTCCTGAGCTGTGATTTTTCGAGTTCCTCCAAACGGGGTCTGAGTGTTTCCAAATGTTTTTCCTGTAAATCTAGATTAGTTATTGCAAATTTTCATTTCTCAAATGTTACTCTGAAGCTTTTGGAGAGGCTAATAGTTATAGCCTATCATTTCAATAAGAATGTTCATGGCCATTTCTCATTAAATTCAGAATCAGTACTTCATTTGTCTGTGCAAACGGTGTGTTTGGACAGAGTAGTAAGAAAAATTGGCATCTTTACGGCTATTTTACTTTTTAGCTCTATACGCACATGCATCTGTTCTTCAAATTTCAATGGTCTATAAGCGCAAGTTACAAAACTAAAGCACAATTAAATTCACAAGACTAAGAACTCGACATGCTGAGTATTATAGTCTAATGTGTTAACATAGAATTAGTAATCTTGGTTATTGTTTGAATATGCTCCCAGTGATAGTCAATTTTGGAGCTTCCTTGTTTAGTGCTTAATCAGAAAATTTTAATGTTAATTTGTCACTTCAGTTTGGAGGATGCTCTGTTAGGTTTATCATTGTAAATTTATGAGCTTCCTGTGACATTATATATTTATGTAGTCCTGAAGTACTCCTGTATATTAATTGTTGAAAGATTATACTGTGCACATTTAGTTAGTGAAAGTTTTGTATCTACTAGATTAGGCTTTTATGTTCCAGAAAATTGGCTGCTCTGTTTAAATTAGTGCAATAATATCCATTTTACTAATTGTGTTTGCATTCCATTTAGGTCAATGATGATAATCGGCTCAGTTTGGGGTTTTCTAAAACTTTATAGATGTTCACTGATAAATGTTTAATCCTAACTGTAAACGAAAGAAAAATTATAAGTACATATCTTTTTGCATCTATAATTCAGTTCAGGGTAGAAATAAGTCCTCTTGCACTTCCAGGGCGTTTGTAGTATGACTTAAAGGAGATCTGATAGGTTTATTGCAAATTGGGTTTGAATCAAATAAGCTATGGAGTCGATGGATCTGGAATGTGCTAACATCTTCGTTTCCAGGAAGCACTCCTTTCCTGCTCCTCCTTCCTTGATGGCGATGATGATGGTGAGGTCTTCAGCACACCTCCCACCACTCAAGAGGATACCATCACCATGTGCACCCTCCCCTTCACCCAGTCACAGTCTCCAATGCCAGCAGCTGTGCCACGCACCACTCTCGAGTGCAGCTTCTCAAAGGATGGCCAAGACGATGAGATGAGCGGCATCACGAAGCAGCGATGCAGGCCTAGGGTTTGCACAAGGAAGGTGAGGCGTGTCAGGATCAGGACCCCAACCCCAAGCCCTAAACGCACCACTAGTAAAGTGCAGCACAGCAACGGTGATCCTCTGTACAAGGCAGTTCTCATGATTCCCACAAAGGATTGCCCTCCTGCTGTTCCTGTCGACTTGCTTGCTCTTGCTCACCAACGAGATCTCTTTTAGCTAGATGCCATAGCAGACAGACCTTGCTACTGACAGTCATCGTTAAACTATTGAATTATGGAGGTCAGGTCTCTATCTTCCTTCCTCAGCTTTGCATGTCAATTCCACCTAACCTAAGGCACTGGACCACTGATTAACTAATTTAGTGAGGTTGCCAGGACTTTTGTGTTTTGCCACTTTGATGTTCAGTAGTTGCATGGACTAGCAGATTTCATCGGTTCATTCAGTCATGTGTCATGTCAGGTGCCAACAAATATCGCTGGTGATAAATAGACCACTGGGTTGGAAAAACCCTGTGTGTTCCCTTCCTATCCACCTGCATTCATCGCCTCCTGCAGCCTCCTAGTTCGCACATGTGTTTCTGCTGTATTCGCACCTAAATCCGAGCTTGTTTCAGCCTTTATTGTATCAGAAATTGAGAACATCTATGGCTGAGCAAATATATGGTGCAGAGCATCATCGTTTGTGGTCAGTTTACACAAGTTACCTGCATTGCAGTCTTTTGTATGGTGTTTGTTTACCAGAGTCTCATTGTTTAAATCATGTGTTTGTTGTTGTGATTATACTCATCTATCGTATGGTGTTGTATTCCACTCTAAGATATTTCGATTTCGATGCATCATGGTTGAATTTGGACAATATTCTTCAGGTGAGGGGTATCCGTTTTTCTCTAAATAATATCTTGTAGACCTGTTTGGATGGACCTTGATCCCGGTCTATACACCCGAATAAACAGGGATTTCAGTCCATTCAACAAAAATGAGGTCAAATTCATGAAGAGAACTCGACGCGGCCGCTCTGACATAAGAAATATAATTATTGTTTTAAAAAAATACGTTATTTATTTATGAGACAAAGTTTTTATTTTCTAAGTTCAAACAAAAAATATAAAAGTGTAAGACTAAAATAATTTACGTAAGAAATGAGAGAAGTACAACTTGCATGACATCGGTGGTCTGGTTATCAATATTATTGATATGATCTGGTTTGATAGTAATCTATCATGTGTGGTTGATTATAAAGCAGAGTTAAATGAGATGATAGCTCATCAAAAAAAATTACAGAACACAGTCGTTCTACTTAAGACATGAGAATAATAATGGACTTAATATTCTAAAACAGGATGATCTAATAGTTATAAAGTGTAACTTTTATTTTAAAATATCTATACTATCAAGAGTTAATTACTTATAACTACACAATCACTCAGTTCATACTCATTAAACCAAATGAAGAATATACTCCGTAGTTGCTTTTCAACCAAAGACTTGAAAAAACTGGTTTAACGTCGATCGTCCAGGGGTCGTCCAATGCACGGTATGCACCCCAGCCCCCACGTCCAGTCCCACGACGGACGTGGGCACACGGCTCGAACTGAAATTCGTTGCACACAACACGCAACACAGGGGAAAAAAATTATATTTCACGTATGTCAGAATGTATGGCATCCCATCTAAACTTAAACAATCTTGTATTTTTATCTAGTTTTTTTCTGCTTAGTTTATGTAGTACAAGTTACTTCGTATTTTTATGCCACAACATCGTAATCTAAACAAAATTTTTACATTAATTTTTTTTGTTAGATTATTAATTTAGAGTGATAAATAAATACAATTGATAATCTAACAAATCTTTTTTTATAATGTTAATTTTTTTTAACTATGGTATTATGATATAAAAATATGAAGTAATTTACATTACATAAACTAAGTTAAAAAAATCAGATAAAAAAATATAACATTGTTTAAAGTTTCGGTGAGATGTTACACACCCTATATGATATAGATGCCATATTTTTTTTTCCTAACACGGCACCTCCCACCGACCACTCCCCCGTCCCTACGCACCAAGCAACGCCACGATGCCATGTCGGTCCCACCGAGTGGGGCCCACATGGCAGTGTGCTCGGAAGACGACGCGCGGATGGCTGGTAGACTTTAGCTTTATTTCCCAAAACAGAAACAATGAGTGGGCCCGGGTGGGAAGGCGGAGAGCCCTTCTGGCTTCTGGCTTCTCCCTCCTTTTCCTTCTCACACACACCAACGCTACGCCTACCAGCGCCCTGAACAACTCAAGACCACACTGTGTTTCGTTTTGTCTCCGCGGCGATCGCGAGGAATCCGATGGCGCCCGCGGCGCGGCCATCGGCTAGGCGCTCGCCAAACCCTAGCCCCGCGGCGGCTGCGGCTGCGGCTGCTCGTCTACGCGACGCGCCACCGAGGGCGGCGCATGTGATCGACACGCTCCCTGTCGCGCGGCGAACGCGGGTAATTTTCCCCCAAATTTCTCGGCGATCGGGGGTTGCTTAGAGTTTTCTACGGGCGGTGTTTCGCGGCGTGGTACGGAGGGGGTTTGGTTAGTGCCTTTGCATCTGTGCTCGTCGCGCGGGTTTTGTTCGTGGTGGTTGCTCAGCTGCTCTTGATGAGTCGTACTAGCAATCGCCTGCTTCGCCTCCCTGGTGCGATTCTCTTGGGTTACCTTCTAGCTCACTTCGTGCGTCGGTTGTCCCATGTGAAAATGAGGATTTGGGTATACCATGACCATCTCGCTTCGAGCGCTGGGTCTACGTATTGTTTGGTACAGTCCATGGATTGTGCTAAAACCCTTGTCTGTGTGCGTGTCATTACGAGGCTAATTGTCCTCTTACTTCTTGATTTTTGCTTTGTTCTAATTCCTGCGCAATGTTGCCTGGTTTTGTAAAGCTGGTGGCATTAGCACTTCTGCTGCTCCGCAGTCAGGACCACCTAGCCGCTGGTGCGGTGGTGCTTCACCATATTTTGTCCTAGTTTGATCTTTTATACGGGTACTTTTGTGGATCGTTCCTGTTGCTATGAAATTTCCACTGCAAGTGATTAGCACATTGAGTACAAGACATCTCTATGTTTGATTCTTTCTTGCATTTGTGTGGATATGCTCTTATACTTGTTTGTTGGTTTCCTTTTTTCTTTAGACAAAATGTGTTGCTGTGTTAAGCAACAATAGGTTTTTTTTGGAGTAATTACTATGTATTTTTCTCAAAATATGTTTATTATAGTGACATAGGGGCCTATTTACAAGCTTATGATTTAGCTATAAAATTTTATATCTATACCTCTTTTCACCGGAAGGTATTTATGTCTTTTTAATATATCATGTACCTATGGGCCATTGCTGCCTAATAGGTATAGCGGTTTGGGTCTCTAGACCTTATCCTAGGCTACACGTAATTTCATTGTAATCACTTTACTTTCTGGCTTGATCCATGTCCTTGGTGTTGAGGACTGTCGCTTTCGTCAATGGTGTTCACCACTTGCTAAGGTTCTTGCTCCTATCCGTGGTCTTTGTCACTTGGCGGGGGTATTCGTCACCTGCGTTAGGATTCGTCACTTATCGTGGTCTTTGTCACTTGTTGTTGGGCTTCACCACTGTTTGCTGCCGAAGGGGTCTGAGACCTACCACCGACAAAAGACATTGACTGATTGAAAGCTTAATAGAGTCATAGCATGTTTGCTGGGATTGCCAGCTTATAGATAATGAGAGCAACAAACATTTCAGAGTTCAGAGCAGCATTAACATTAACATAGCACAAATAAAGACACCACAATCCATGCCAGCGACATTTAGAGTCCCTCCTCAAATTTTCTCCTTCAAAGTCCTATGTCTTATTAGGGAGCCTAAACCTAGGGAAGAATGAAGATTTTGTAGCTTGGCAAGGAACAATCCCCTTAATTCTTCCACCTATTCAACCAGCTTCATTGGCACTAAAGGCTACCACTGTTGCAGAAATGACAAATACTTTATGAGCAAGCTGCCAAATGTTAGATAGAACTTTTTTTAATGAAACCTAGATCGTTTTGAGTAAGCCAAATGGCACAGGCAACAGCTGCAAAGACCAACATTTTCTTCAGATTGTTCTATGTCCTGGCCTTCTCAAGGCAAGGCGCCAAATAAACCTTGAAGGGGGCATCAGAAAATGATATGATATACAGATTCAACTCGCCCACATAATTTGCATTGAGCATCATCTGGGGATTTTACTCCATGCAAGGATCGTGCTCCATACCAGTTGTGCATCTGAGCATAGGAATGGGAGGTACCATTCTCTGTGAAGATTTGTCCAACTTAATTGAATTTGAGCAACCTCTTGTGTTTTTTCGGCCAGTGGGGGAATGTCTGTCCCCACAGTTTTTTCAATAAGAAGACCATGAATCCTAACCCCTCACACGTGGAGTCGTCCCCTATGTGTTTTGAGGCCCCTACCCCATACACGATTCTTAACACGTGTTTTTGAGGGGACCAGTGAGTGACCTTTTTTACCCAAGCCTAAAATTTGCTCCCGTGGGGAGTCGAACCCAAAACCTGGAGGTAGGCAATATGCATCTTAACCACTAGGCTACATGGCCCTTTCATGGCAACCTCCTATATTAGCATGCTACTTTTAAAATAATATTTATTTCAATACCGAAACCTAGCAAATTGTTTACTCTCGTTTATTTTGTCAACTGTTGCAGGATACAAATTGTCGAACTTGTGGTGATATAATTGATTCAGGGAATGTAAAACGTTGCCAGTGCAAGAAAACTCCAGAGCATGTGTACGTGCCTTTCTTTATGTAATTTGTGCTTATATTTGTCAAAAAAGAGCCTTGTTTTTCCACTGTCATGTACATTTTTTCTAGGCAATTTTTTAGGCGCTTGCACATTTATTATTGTGTAGGCTCTGGATAGAACTTCAAATCCTTTGTCTACCTGGATTGCATTCAAATGTCATGCATTTTTTTTATAATTGCAAAATGTGCACTATTTTATTGTTACTTCTAGTCCTGTGTTGGTTTTACAATTAATAGTGTCTTTTTTTCTGTTTTGATCCATCTCAGAAAGAATGGAGTCCATCATAGCAATGATATGCCCAAGGAAAAGGGGTCCTCAAGACCGAACTCTTCAAATAAGTACAGGACACATAAATCTTCTGGCGGTACATATTCAAAACCTGATGCAAGAGTAAAGATAATTCCTGCAGAAGAAATTGCATATGTACGGCATGGAAAACAATATGGTAAAACTGTTGGCTCAGCTGGATTACAGAAAAGGCATTGCAGACGAAGTGTCACTCCTCCTCCAAGTTCTCGCAAAGTGTCTCTTGTGAAATCTACAATGGTCACTCAAGAGCCTAAGCAACCAGTCTCACCTGTTATCTCATGTATCTCTCCTATGCGGCCTAAGACAGCTGAAAATGGGTATTCACTTGTTGGGGGCTATACCATAAATTCCTTTACTACGCAAATAGCTTCTACTTTAAAGCGTCCATCACCAATCTGCAGTGCTGTTCTTTCACAGCCTTCTGGGACATCTGTGATTACTGATGCTATTTCTCCCAAGAATCTTAGCAGACCATATAGAAGAGAAGCATTTGTCAAGAAATGCAGTTCACGTGCTTCACATTGTCAAGGCCAGAGCAGTGCAATACCTCCAGCCGGTTTGCTAAAAGAGGCAGTGATAAATCCTCTCTCTTCTAAATCTGTGCATCTGCTTGGTGCACATTCAACTGCAGTTCCTTCTGGTACAAAGGCAGAACCTTCTTCTAAGAGTGTTTGTGCACCTTGCAATGAGAAGTCGTCCCCTGTGAGCTGTAATTTAGGCACATTGCAATGCCAAGGCCGAATAATTGCTGTCTCTCCTGCAGTGCAAAAAAGACTAACCACAGAGCCTGTATCACTGAGCCCAAAATCTGTGCCTAGTGAAAAGTCCACTGAGGCATATCCAAATGCTAAGTCAAGGCCTTCTTCCAGTCCAGATTTATTTGATGCAAAATGCAAGGTGGGCTCGTGGCAGTGTGAAACAATCATTCCACCAACAAAAAGTCTGCCGTCCACATCTCTTGCACAATGTGTTGAACTGTCTAATGATTTTGAAGCAGTTCCATCCACCAAGGGCTCTATCAGTTCTGAAAAACAAACAAACCAGGAGGCCCCAATCAATTGTAATGTAACTTTGGGTACAGTGAGGATCCTGACAGTAATCTTTTCTATTATTTCATCTACATGTTTAAATAGTTGACATGAATAATATCATGCATGCATCGTTGCATGTTTTGCGGTTAGAGGGCTACTTGTACTGAAACGTGAATGGAGTGGGCTGAGTATTTTAGTTAAGTGTAGTGTTTGCT
>KE372667.1:481744-493412 GCA_000418225.1 Zizania latifolia
TACCAATTTTAATATATATTGCATGTAAAATACAAATTAAAACATCTAAATTCAAATTTTATGTATTAATATGTAATATATTTAAGAATAAAATATTAACAATCAATAAAAATTATGATTTATATTAAATACTAGGTATCACACTCAAATAAAATGTCTTATATATTTAAACTAAAAAATGAATCAGGTTCATGAGCCAACCGAGCAGCTCGCGAGATAGCTCGGCTCAGCTTGGTTCAGAATCAAGTCTAAAACGTAGGCTCAGGCTCAGCTCATTTTACCTATGAACTACACCGAGCCAAGAGCGAGCTCGCGAGCCTGAGCCAATAGAGGCAGGCCTAAGCATGAGCCATAAGTGGGGGACTACATCATGAGCAACTGTAGGCAGCCTCGAGCAACATGAAGTGTACTGATATTATTTGTAAATGAGAGCAGATTTGCATTTCCACAATTCCACACTCGCTAGAATAAGTAAACAATTTTTTTAAAAATTAAAATGGGTAAAATTATAAATAATCAAACTGTACAAAGTTTATGGTGATAAATCATCGAAGCTAACAATTCATGATAGTAAATAGTCAAAACCTAAAATTTAGGATGATATATAATTAATTTTCCTAAAAAATAAAAATGGACAAAGTCACAAATAATCAAGCTATACAAAGTGTATGGTGCCAAACCATCGAAAGATAACAATTTATGATAGTAAATAGTGAAACCCCAAAATTAGGGTGATAGGTGATTAGTTTTCCCTAAATAAACTATAGGCTATAGCATGGCATGAAATTCTAATAAAATGCAAACTGGTTCAGGAAATTTACCTGACCGGGGAAGATTTACCTACTCCAATTGCACCTAGAAAGCCTGGAGCAGCACGTTCAGATGGCATAGCCATCTCGGCATTTCCTGTGTCCCGACGTCACCAAGACACCAAAGCCGTCACGAGTCCACGTTGCGGGCAGGGCACCTTCCCGTCGGTCTCATCCCAGCCCCATCGCCGCCGCCGCCCCGTTCTCCGCCCCCTCTCGCCGACGAGCGCCCATGATGGAGGACCGCGCACCCAAATCCTCCGACGAGCTCGCCGCCGCGGCCAAGCAGAGGTACGACCTCTCTTCCTCGCTCGCTCCCCGGCCCCCGTAGCTCTCACAGCCACAGATCTCCCTCCCGCCTTTCGCCGGGGAAATTTCTGCTCCGCGCAGGCGCATCTGAGTTTGCGTGTGCTTGTTTTATAGGAAAAAACGGAAGTGGGATCAGCCCGCGGAGAACTTCGCCTCCGCCGCTGCGGCTGCTGCTGCGGCTGCTGTGGCGGGGCTGCCCGTGATGAACATCGGTGCCCTTCCCGGCGTGTCACTCCTTGGCACTACCGCCTATCCTGCCGCTCCATTGCCGAATACAGTCCCCGTCCCCTATACTTTGCCGGCGCACCTCGCACCTTCGGTGCTCCAGACTGCCGCTGCTGCGGTTCAGAAATTGAGCCAGGTATGTGCTGCGTGATACAGCTTCTGGCATGTTGATTTTATTACTCGAAGTGTCGATTAGAGTTTTAGACCATTCATCACACGCTATCTATAATATTATCTACTTATGTCTTCTTTTAGGCAAAGATGCCAGATGAGCTTATAGCGCGAGAAATTGTTATAAATGATGCCGATCCATCGGTGCGGTATAAGCTTACTAAGAGGCAAACGCAGGAAGAGGTAAAATCCTTAGCCATACGATTGTTGTGCACATCCTCTGTATGTGACTTGTTTCGTGTTAAACACCAATTTTGCATACCACTTTGTAACAACAACAATGATTTGCTGGATACTCAACAGATTCAGAGATGCACGAGCACTGTCATCATTACCAGGTATATATGACAAAATTTAGATGTGGCTTGTGATTGTGATGGTTCCTTCTGATATTTACTTGCTTTGACCTGACCAGGGGAAAATATCATCCACCAAATGGACAGCCTGATGGTGAGAAGCCACTCTACCTACATATTTCTTCTGGATCTCAGGTAAATCTTGTCCATATCATTAAATCGAACCTCCCTGTTATTTCCTGCTGCACCTAGGAATTGCTAGCTCTCTGAAATATGAATTACTAGTTTAGTAGTTTTACATGAAACTTTTGCATTGAAACTATTACATAACCACATACAGCCATGTAAATGAATGTTTTGATGGGCTATCCACATTCATTAACTATTTCTGCTAGTCTTCATTGAATTTGATCTAAAATAAGTCTTTATTTGTTGAAGTTCACCTTATTTTGATATTTACTCATTTTCTCCATGATGGTGGTGTCAACTTGTTTGTTTGTTTTCTATTAGTACCAGCGACAAGTTCCATGATTTGATCACTAAATTCTGTATCTGTCAAGATCAGATTGGTTATCTTTAGCTCCAACTACTTTGAAGTGTCAGGACTCAAGTGGATCCTATGTTTCTGGATTCTTCTTAACTAGGAAGCTCAAAAGGAGTAATGGAGTATGCACCTTTTGATGTTAAATTCTATAAAACAGTGATTGCACCAATCGTAACTAGAATATCAAATGCTACATTTGCCAACCTGTTCTTGTTTGTGATAGAGCCAATGATTCAGCATGCCTGTCTATTTGGCATAATGAACTCTAGTTGTGTGATAACGCTCCGCTATTCTTTACAGTGGTAGATCTCCATCATTGTTCTAGTTTAGTTCGAACAATCCTTGTTATAGTGAGATAATGATAAGCTAACCTCCCCCCTCTTCAGCTAAAAGATACTGCTGAACGTATTAAAGCAGTTGATCGTGCGGCTTCAATGATCGAGGAAATCTTGAAACAATGCCAAAACCCAGAAGTCGCATCAACCACTTTCCCTTCTATCCAGAGCAACGGACAGGTCTTCCCTTCATATCTCAGTTTATTTAATATGATATAATGGATTTGTAGCCACTGAACCAATTATTCTAAGTACATATGCTATAATCCAGCTCTGCATTATTTATTAAATGTGTTAGTAATTAGTTCTGATTATTACTTAGCATGCTACTGCACATGGAAATTCTTGTTGAGAAGGTTAACATCTTCCTTCCCATATTGCAGGCTGTTCATCCTTTTAGTGCCTCGATATTTTTGGGTTTTGATGCAGATTCATCACTTAACATTGCATCTCGGGTCCGTGGTCCAAATGTATGTTCTTGTAAAACAATAAATGGTGTTGGTTCAATTCAATCATATCTTTGTTGTTGTTACTGTCAGTATTGTTTTATCAATTCAGTCCAGTTCTGTTTTCCCTTGGAAAATAAAAAACTAATCTTGAAGCTTTCTCTGACATCCCAATTGGAATGGGAGAAACTGTTTTTTGTGCTGCTGGTGCTTCTGATTTATTCATGCAGGATCAGTACATAAATCATATCATGAATGAAACAGGGGTCACCGTTGTACTCAGAGGAAAAGGTTCAGGGAATCCGATCAATTGTCACACTGAAGGTTGGTAGTTTATTTTGATAGCTTATGGAAATTTGTGAATTTGAACATATTTTGTTCATTTTTCATAACATATATTGCTATACTACAGCATCACAGCAACCTCTACACCTATACCTCTCAAGTATTCATTTGAAGAGCCTAGAAGCTGCAAAAGTTTTAGCAGAAAACCTTCTAGATACAATAGCAGCTGAATTTGGCGCTTCCAGGTCTGTAGTTTGGAATTATTGTATTTTTTGTGAGAGTATTAAATTGTGAATTATTTTGTTTTAGTCATACACATTACACACACCTTGCTTCAGTTATGCCATGATCACTTGATCAGTCATTAACTCATATTGATGTTTCAGATTTTCCCTTGAACGACTATTTTTAAGAAAAATGGTTGTTGTTGTAATAGTTAATGCATTATCTATCTTGCTGAATATTATGGTGATAGGGTCTGATATCTAGAAGTTTCTACTTTCTACTCATTTGTGCTCTCCTCATCAGTGAAACATGTATTGATTTTGGTTACTTAGAGACTGTATCTTACCACAAAAGTCTAAGCATATTCTCATAGTATTTTTTGTATGGCAGAATTTCTTCTTCAAAAGTATATGGTGCTGTTCCACCTCCGCAGCAATTGTTGGATGGTGTCCAGATGTCAGGAACAATACCAGATGTACACTCTACTTTAGGGCCCAATGTGTCAACTGGAGCATCATACTCCTCTGTATCTACTGGAGTTAATGCTTCCTTAGTTGCTCCTTCAGTGACACTTCAGTCTGGGTGCCCAACTTATTATGGGGTTCCACCACCTAGTAACCTGATATGTCCTAGTCAACCAGCAAATGGTGGGACATTTTATGGTGGTTATGGGGGGATTTATCCCCAGGCAACTCCATTGCAGCAGGTAGCATTAACACTCAAGCATGCTTCATCTACTTCAACAAGCACCATGGCAATGGTGAACCCATGTTCATCTGCGGAGGCAGATAAGCGTGCACAAAGGAGGAAATTCCAGGAGCTACCGATTTCAAAGGGGGCAACTGCAGAACATCAGGTACCAGTTACTTGAATAGACATCGTTTCCATAGCTAGAACTTAATATTTGATTTAGATGGGCAAGCACCTTACTTCATAAGCCTATCTCTTATAGCCTTATCTTTCCCTGCCTTAAAAAGTCTTCTCTCAATTAGTTCATTTCCCCTGATAAATGCCAATCCCTTCTGTAATGTTAGGATAGATGTCTCGCCTCTGCATGTCAATTATTCTCAGCAGCGCATCCTCTCTCTCCAGATAACCATGTTCCATCTTTAATCCACCATATGTGCTGTCTTATTTACATGGATTTCAAAGCAAATTTGTATCACAGAACCTTTGTGAAATTGATTTGCTTGGTGTATATTGCTGATGTGCTGATGGCATCTTTAGTAAGTCTTTGTGTCATCCTATTAGCAAACGTAATTTCATTGCTATTGTCACAATAATTCTTTTAATATTGTAATGCCTTCAAAGTAGGAACTCTGTTGCAACATAACAAATGTTTTTTCAGTTCATAATTATATAATGTATATGCAACCAGTCAACCACATACAGTAGGGGGAAATGGTTTTATTATTTACTACTATTGAGAAAATGACAATTCAAAATTTATTTTTTATGAAGGTAACGGCAGTTCCTTCAATACAGGGGAATCCAAATTTCATAATAACTAAAGTTATAGTTGATTGCCAGATTGACATGCTTATTCTTTTTGGGGGGACTGATTTATCTGCTTCTGACAATTTATTTCATTCCAGGTATTTTCTCTGACCTTGTCTGAAGCTCACAGGGTGGTAATAGATATATATATGTGGATTTTTCACAGGGTCTTTTACAAGCTGGAGTTTGCACCAGTGGAGTTTAACTGACGAGATGCAGTCTTATGCTTCCAAATCGGATGATTGCTTGTGTTGTCTTGATACTAGCATGAGTTTTTCAATCTTGAATTGAGTTACCAAGATGAAGTCTTCTGCTTCTGAATTGGATGCTTGCTTTTACTGTTTTACTACTAATGCAAAGTGTTTTTTCAACCCTTTGCATTCAAGATGCCATATGCAGACGTAGTAAATGACACCTAACATTATTACTATGCCTTAAATTTGGTAATTTGTAGTTGGTAGTTTCTTTATAGATTTTGGAATAATTTTTGTTATGCTCGGTTCCCCTTTATTTTGAGAAATAGGCTAAACCATTAAAGTTTTCTGCATTAGAAAATATCCAAAGTTATTGACATTCTCAAGTAGTACTAGAAACCTCTTAGCTCAAGGAAGCCATAATGTTGTAGTGTGGTACCTTTTTCTTTCTTAGGCACTTTTGGGGATATTTCCTTATGTCCTTAGTAGTACGAACTTTGGAAAAATGCAAACTATCTCTATAAACTTTGCACGATTGATATCCATGTGCAAGTGCAATGCTTACTAGTTACCATGCTTCAATTTTATGGTTTGTACTGTTTATGCACATTTTTTTTGTTGATTTCATCCTTCACCAACAGTTCAGTGTGTTCTACTAGCCTAATGCAAAGGAATTTGATGGGAAAATTGTCTTTTTTTGCTTCATCTTTCCAGAACTCACAACAGGGGTCGAAATTTGTTAAGACAGGTTTAGACGATGTAGGTAAAACGAGTTATTCATCAATTGCACCTCCAATGAAAGCTCAGCCTGGATCAAATGGGATATATCTTCAAGATTCACAGCATATTCCTGCACATCTGTCTGCATCCAATAGCATGCCGCCTCCGCCACCTCCCAATAGCATGCCACCACCCCCACCTCCCAAGAGCATGCCTCCACCACCACCTAAGTTTCCTTTAAATGAAATGCTATCGAGAAATGAGGATAGGTGTTCAGATTTAAAGAAGCCAACAGCACCTCTGAGATCATTGGACATGAGTTCAGTCTCACCACCGAAGTGTTTGTCAGCTCAATTACCTTCGAAGGAGCCTAGAATGGAAAAACCAAATGGTGCATCTGTTTCTGGTAATGGTGGAACCCTACAATATAGTTATTTTATACATAGTTTCTGAATCAATCTAACTTTGCTGAGCTGCATGCTATCTTTGGCGTTCATCTGCAGATACTCTGCTTAAGCTTATGGATTATGGAGATGATGACGATGATGATGACAGCATCGATGGGATGGACAGCTTCCTTCATGGGAACCCAACTTCTGGTTCAGGCCAGATACCGTTTTGGGCTGTGAGAAAATGAGTTTGCTATGTACTCTAGTGTGAATTGGAGTGCAGGGCAAATCAACTCAACGCAAACAGTTCATCGAGCTTGTAGTTCTGCACACTGTTAACAAATCAACAAATTTCCTGATCCAGATACCACGTGTTCTGTCTGATTTGAAGTTCCAGTGTGAGCTGTGTACCATTATCCCGTCAGCATGTTCATTCTTTTTTGTTCACGGGTCGTTTCCATGGTACTTCTAACCTGTAGAAGCTAGGGCTCAGGCAGGACAACTACACTTGTTTGCATGGCATTCAAAATGCTGAAGATGCTCATGCCATTATACAGCCAGGGGAACACTTCACTAGTTTCTTTTGGATGTTGTATGTTCCCGGTGCTCGCGACGCCGGCGGGAGGCGGGGCTACGGCGAGCGGAGCCGTAGTTTCGTTCCCTCACCTGAAGCCTGAAGGCATGCACTTCCTCACGGCGCCCTACCAGTTTCCCCCTCGCGGATCTGGATAATCCTGGCCGCTCGATCCCCAACGCGCGTCTCAGATCGAAGAATAAATAATCTAACTTATTTATTGAAAGGATAAATAAATAGACTATTTATTAAGATATGTAACTTAACTTTTTTTCAGTTTATTACTCTAGAGAAGAATAAAATCCCTGTTGCACTATAGTAAAAGTTACGCGATGTTAACCTATACCCAAATCTTAGTCACTCCCTATCCAAACAATTCATTTCATTTCAATTTTAAGGACTATTAAAGTCTTTCAATATCGAAGCATAATAACATATACTACCACTAATCTAAACTGGCAAACATCATTTTATTTTACACGATATTATAAGTCCAATTATTAAAATTTTAACCTATATTATAGATTATAATAATGTCAAGCTGAAATATATGGCCACAGAATCCAGCTTGCGGCGCGACCCCGATCACACTAGTGGGCCTCAAAGCCCAACTTGGCCGAGGAGGCAGCGCACCACTACACCAGTCTCCCAATCGGCCGGCGACGGCGATGACAACACGGCCCGACCGGGCCAATCGCTCGCTGCCTTGCGCTCTTCTGCTGGCGCCAAAACACCCAAAATTTCTCCCGCCACAGTTCAAAAACGGAGCCAAAAACCGGGCGCCGCCGCGCGGACGAACGCGAAAGCCGCGGCAAAAAATTTCCCCCCGAATCGAAACGCCGTGCCCGTGTCCCTTCCTCCCGCCCGCGCGTTCGCGAAACCACAGCACTATAAGGGCGCGGAGATCCAATCCGCTCTCCTCAACTCGAAACCATTTCACCTCGCCGCCGCCGCCGCCGCCGCAGCAGCTCCCCGCGCGAAGTCATCCGTAGGAGAGAAGGGAGGAGAGGCTATGGAAGCTGCCATGTCGGTGACGCCAGGGGCGGTGACCCTCATCCTGGCGAACCCGTCGCCGGACTCTGCCGCTGACGCACCGGGGATCGTCGTCCAGGTCGTCGACCTCAAGCCCATCGGCAACCGCTTCACGTGAGTCGCACTCTCCCTCTCTCTCTCTGGATCTACCCATTCCCCGAGTATGCTCGCGAATCCGCGTTACGGATTTCCCAGATCCGGTTGTTCTTCGCGACGAGTTTCTCACGATCTCTTGCTGCCTTGCAGTTTCATGGCTAGCGATGGCAAGTTCAAGGTAAAAGCGATGCTCCCCACCCACTTCGTGCCGGAGGTGCGCTCCGGCAACCTCCAGAACCTCGGACTCATCCGCGTCCTCGACTACACCTGCAACACCATCCCGAACCAGTCGGACAAGTAAATCCACGCGCGCTCTCCATCCATCAGACATTGCTGATTACTCGTGGCTTTTCCTCATTTCTTGAATCTTTGTGCTACGTTGCAGGGCCTTGATTATCACGAAGTGTGAGGTCGTGTGCCAAGCGCTCGAATCCGAGATCAAGAGCGAGGTCGACAAAGAAGAGAAGAAGCCCGCGATTCTCTTGAATCCCAAGGAGGAACCTGTTGTTTCATCGAAGCCCACGAACGCGCCGCCACCTGCTCCATTTGTGCTGAAACCCAAGCAGGAGCTGAAGTCCGCGTCCCAGATTGTGAACGAGCAGCGCGGGAAGTAAGCGATTCTTGCAAATCCCTCTCTTGTTCGATTGTTCAGATGCAGAGTTGCTGGCGAGAGCTCACCTTCTTGACGTTTTGTTCCTGCAGTGCTGCTCCCGCGGCGCGCCTGGCCATGACGAGAAGGGTCCATCCTTTGATCTCCCTGAACCCATACCAGGGCAACTGGGTCATCAAGGTGCGGGTTACAAGCAAAGGCAACCTGAGGACGTACAAGAACGCCCGTGGAGAAGGCTGTGTCTTCAATGTAGAGCTCACCGACGAAGATGTGAGTTCCTCTACTGTCAAATGTTTTTTAAAGCATGTAGTGTGAATTCTTTTGTGGATTAGTAAGCTGAAGTTATTGGATCTATGTACAGGGCACCCAGATCCAGGCCACCATGTTCAACGAGGCCGCAAAGAAGTTCTATCCGATGTTTGAGCTCGGGAAGGTCTACTACATCTCCAAAGGGTCTCTCAGAATCGCCAACAAGCAGTTCAAGACTGTCCAGAATGACTATGAGATGACCCTGAACGAGAATGCTGTTGTTGAGGAAGCTGAGGGTGAAGCTTTCATCCCACAGATTCAATACACCTTTGTCAAAATTGATCAGCTAGGACCATATGTCAATGGCAGGGAGCTAGTAGGTAAGGCACCAGTGCTTCAAGTTCAGTGATGTGTTTCTGTTCCTACTCGCTGGACGTAGTGCCCTGACTAGTTTTACTCTACTTGCAGATATCATCGGTGTTGTTCAGAGCGTATCCTCTACACTGAGCGTTAGGAGAAAGATTGACAATTCGACAATTCCGAAGCGTGACATTGTTGTGGCAGATGACTCGTAAGCATCGTTTGGCTTGTTAACCTTATTTATGGTGTAAATGTCCTTGTGTTTCTTTTGTGCCGATGATTTACATTTGATTTGATGGCATGGCAGGAACAAAACTGTCACTGTGTCTCTGTGGAATGATCTTGCCACCACTGTTGGTCAGGAGCTCTTGGACATTGTAGACACTGCACCTATCATTGCGATTAAGAGCCTGAAAGTATCTGACTTTCAAGGTATGTTTGTGTTATCCTACACAACACCTTCCTGCATGCCAATAAGATCTGAACTGGCAATTGTGTACTAACAGCTTTTCTACTGAAATGTCATCAGGTGTATCTCTGTCTACTGTGGGTAAAAGTACAATTGTAGCAAATCCTGACTTGCCTGAGACACAGCAGCTTAGAGCTTGGTATTGTCCTAATCTGAACAATGCTGGTTTCTTTTATCAGCTTTCATTCTATCTAATTTGGTCCTTGACGTCATTTTGCCAAACAGGTATGACTCTGAAGGCAAGAGCACTTCAATGGCATCAGTTGGTGCAGACATGGGTGCATCAAGGGCTGGTGGCTTGAGATCCATGTATAATGATAGAGTTTTTCTGTCTAACATCACAAGTGACCCCAATTTGGGTCAGGATAAGGTAGAGTCTTTGAATCTTTGAATTAGCACAAAGTTGTTCTGAATGTTTGGTGCACACTTGTGGTTGCGATTGTCCTAACTGAACTTGTCATGTTTTGCAGCCTGTTTACTTCAGTCTGAATGCCTACATAAGTCTCATCAAGCCTGACCAGACCATGTGGTACCGTGCTTGCAAGACCTGTAACAAGAAGGTTACTGAGGCGATTGGATCAGGATACTGGTGTGAAGGGTGCCAGAAGAATGATGCGGAGTGCTCACTGAGGTAAAACTTAATGCTGAAACACACCGTGCATGCTAGAATTTGTGGTGATACAAAGCCAAAGCTTATGTTGCACTGTTTCCTTCAGGTACATCATGGCCATTAAGGTCTCTGATCCTACTGGTGAGGCCTGGCTTTCTTTGTTCAATGAGCAAGCAGAGAAGATCATTGGCTGCAGCGCGGACGAGCTTGACCGGATCAGGAAGGAGGTAACTTGTAGACTCTAAGCTTCATTTCAACATGCAACTCTTTGCTGTTCAAGCTGTGCCTGAGATAGGATCGCACTGTTTTGCAGGAGGGTGAGGACAGTTATCTTCTCAAGCTGAAAGAAGCTACCTGGGTTCCTCACCTGTTCCGTGTCAGCGTGGCGCAGAACGAGTACATGAACGAGAAGAGGCAAAGGATCACTGTGAGGGGTGAAGCACCGCTTGACCACGCGGCTGAAGCGAATTACCTGCTAGAGGAGATCGCCAAGCTGACCGCTTGATAGACGCCATGTTTTGGTGAAGCGCTGAAGCTCCAAGTGCTTGTCCATGAAAACTCTCGAGGATTAACAGCTTTATAAATTATGGCTTCTCCTCTGCAATTAGGCGCGAGCTAGTGTTAGCCTTTCTGTAATATATGTAGATGCTTGCCTAACGTGTTTTGAAGCAACCAGAATGTGAAGCTGCTAGGCAGCTGTTTGTTACCCCTTAATCATTTCTGTTCTTTATATTCAAATGAGAAATTAATGGCAGCAACCAGTAAAGACAGTGAATGATTAGAGTAGTCTTTATATCATTAAATGATTAGAGTAGTCTTTATATCATTAAGTAGTTTGTAGGAACATGCTTTTTCATGAAGAAAAAAGAGGTGATTAGATATTTATTTAAAAAATCATATATTAATAGTATAGTATATATATAATATTAAAAGTATAAAAAGTAGGCAGTAATGTTAGACTGAGATTGCCTTAATTACTTGTTTTTTGGAGCAAATGATCACCCCTCCCCACCTCGCACGTGGGTCCGGCACCGTCCCACTGCACAGAGCTGAGAGCCCTCACCTTTTGCACCCGACCCGCATCCATCTCTCCCACTGACATCCCGGCCCCACCCGCACGACCCCCAGCCCCACGGGGGTACACGTTACACGCCAGCGTGCCGCGTACGGCTCGAGCGACCCGCATCTCGCGCCACGTGTGCGGCGGCGCCGACCGCGAAACG
>KE372668.1:0-10125 GCA_000418225.1 Zizania latifolia
CCGCCGACAGCGCCGTGACGCTGTCGTTCATCTCCCCTCCGCCCGCCAGCGCCACCTCCGCCCTATAGCGTCGCCTCACCAACAGCGCCTGCCGACCCACTGTCACTGCCGACAGCACCCGTCTCCCACTCTTCCCTCCACTGATCCACTGAATAGTAAGCAGCGTACCTCCTCTGATGCTTGAATCCTCTTCATCTCCATTCTGGATAGAATAATTTTCTTTTTCTTAGCAATACGCCAATACATGTCTGATCTCTCCATGATTGCATGTTTTTTGAAAATTCCGTATATATACTCGCCAATACGTCACTACACCAATACTTTATGTCTTAACATATGTATTTTATTTTTTAAATATATATATACTCGCCGTATCACCGTATTCATGTTTTCTGAAAATTCCGTATCGCTGTATCACCGTATCCATATCGCCGTACCCATATCACGTATCCGTGCAACATAGTGGAGCAGTACACTGCTAATCTCTACTAAAGCTCTAGATTAGAGCTTGTATAAGGATACGAATGGATGTATTTGTCTGGATCTCCAAATTCCTGATATGCATGCACTAAGGAGCATTGGAGAATGGGGATTCTTTAAATTTTTATTGCTGGTATTCATGTGATGTTTATGGATCACCTACTTTTAAATGTTTCAATTTTTTGGGCCATGATTGACACTCTTTACCGTGGAGGTTAACTGCTTATTTGGACTTTGGAGGGATACTACTAAGTTGCTAGCAAGTTGTTTTTGATTCTTCCAAACAGTTAAACAGCATTGATTTCCTGCTTGTACTTGTCCTTTTGGCATTTGCTTGTTAGCTGAAATTTATCTTGGAAGTTCCTCTTGTTGATTATCAAAAGAGAAATATTATTCATCCTGTGCAGGCAGTTTCAACATAAGGTTTCGGTAGAATTAAAAGAAGAGAAATGCTCTGAGCTGCCATCTGCAGAAGGTATGTAAGAGCGCTGCACACTTAAACACTGCGTTCAAGAATTTTGTTTGAAGGTGTTCATTTAAATAAGTTGTATTCCTACCATTTCTGTTTTGTAGCTTCTGCTTATGTTTTCTCAGTTTATAGAAATTAAACTATGGATAGCTGGATTTGTAAGAATGTGTTCTCATTACACTTTTATGTCCTGTCCTCTTAGACTGATTGAGATGGTCACCTTGGTAGGTCAACATGTCAGAGACAAGAATGAAACCTTGGAGTCAGAAGGTATTTTGAAAGATTTGATTGATAAGGTTAACAATATTGATACTGAGGTGCATGTCTTAGAAGAAGAGTATCAAAAGGACCTGCTCGATCATGATAAGGTTCATCTCTATTTCCCCTCAAATGCAGCATCATATTTCCTCAAAGAATACCACATTATGCATGCAAATCACAATTCACAATGAGTCGCAGCTTGCATTTGACAAACAAGAAGCAATTTACTTGTTACTTTGTTGCCTATGCACCACACATCTGCCGTCCGACATGTGCTCGGAACATAAAGCAGTAGCCCTTTTCAAGCTTACGGATCAATGCTTTTATCGTCAGGAATGTTTTCAATCAGAAAAGCTCCATGTTTTCATTTGCAGCTTCATCAGGAGTTGGCTGATATCCAAGCAAAGAGAGCTCTGATGGAGGCTGTGATGGGAGAGATGAAGCAGTTGCAGGAGCTCGGAGAATATCCTTTTTCCTCGGTTCTTTCACCAGTTTTTGAACTCATGACATTTGCGCACACGTAGTGTTACTTCCCGTGCAAATTCGTGAGATATTGGTTTCCAATATCTCCAAGTGTTTGCAAAAGCTTTCTTTAACTCGAAGCAAGCGGACAGCCGAAATGGAGAAAGTGCATGCTTCACTCGCAGAGGAGTTACAAAGGCAGTACGCGTGCCCCGGCTGTGGGGTCAACAACATGGTTGGTTTGGAGGAGGTGGCCAGCTAAAGAAGGCGCCGGTTGCTGTACCTGTACAAATGGGCGTGGATTCCTGGAAGGTGGCTGTTGAATAAGATGAGTACTGTCGGCTGAGGTAAAACTTGAACTTGTTCAGCTCAGAGCGTGCTTACGTGTTACTTGATTAGTGGTCAGTAAACGACATCTCACTAAAATGTCTGCACTAGGTCAAAAACCATTTTTTGGGTCCAAATTTTGGTGATTTTTGGTTGTTATCTTCCCACTTAAATGACTCTTCGCAAAACACTTACTATCAGAGCTACTATTTTAGCTCCGTCCTCCAATGATTCTTCAATAGCATGCGGCTCTAAGCATATGATGGCAAGGATCGTTCTTTCGTTGCCGTTGCCCTTTTTCACTTCAACGGCTCGATGATAATTGGTTGCCAGTTTGGATGGGGTTGTGATTGTTCGCAAACCCAACAAAATGCACCAGAGTCAGGTTTGCCGGGACGAACCGCCACCCCAAATTTTAGCTGCAATTTAAAAAACACAGTTCCACCACGCAAGCGCAACGATGCACAGTACACATGCCATCGGTACCCGTCCAAGCACAACTTAAATTTTCTATTTCCTTCCTTCGGTTAGGGAGACAACAAAAACAGAGTATTCCTGTTTAGCATTCCTTTCTTGTTCCTCACCTTATTCACAACAATTGGTTCGATAGCACCAAAAACTAATCCCTACACAAGACTTGATGAACCAGTTTTGGTCCTACAAAAATTATACTTACAGCAACATGAACTACACTATGCCATGGCAACAATAATTGGACCAAACTGAATCAAGTTAGTTTCTCCAATGCTTGTAGTAGTCTCACTGAACTCTCCATATTTCTGGATAAGAATGTGATCTCATCGTTAGCTTCTTGACCAGAGAGATATTTCTCTACTGCTTTGACATATCCAAACTCAGGTCCAAACAAGTGACAAGCACAAGCTGCCTTGGAAGCCAGGAGCTTACAATCACCTGTAAGAACACAAAGAACATGATTATATTGTGGTCACATAAGATGTCTAAAGATAAAGGCCAAGTGCCTGTGTTTGTGTTGATACAAAGCACAAGATAAAATTACAAAAATATGTGATTATTTCACCCTCACGATGTCCTGCTTTTTCTAAAAGCACAGTACCATGGCATAGATTTACTTATTGGCAGTTGGACACATTGCACCCAACAAACCTGTATAATCAACTATTTCTACATCTTTTGATCCCCACAAAATCATTTCTCAAGCAACCACATTGCTATCCTACATTTTCATTCCAAATATATTAGTAAATTATGTGCCAACCAGAAAAAATATAGCCAACTTAAATAATAATCATAATCGGACATCTCACTGCTTATCCAATAATCAAGATTATATTATAATCCTGATTATTTTCAGCTGTCCCAAAGGGGGCTATAGTTTCACACAATCTAAAGACAGTATGGCCCATCTCCAGTTCAATAAAAGACATGCAACCTAACTCAGGAAAAATGTCATTTTAAAGTAGAAATGGCAAAATCAGTGACAAGCAACCTTTTCTCATGGTCATGATAACCATCAGTCCTAACCTGCATAATGTAATATCAAACAATGGGTTGTTTCCACTATAAACAGAAATCTGACAAATGCAATGGGGATTAACAAGCAGACCAGGACTATAAATTCCAGTATCAGATACCAGAGCCTAATGCCATTTTACTGCGTGACCCAATTAATCATAAGGAAGAATGGGATCATCATGTCATTCCATATTGGTGATAAGTAAATTCAAGAAATAAACAGGTACCTGTTAGGGTTTCTGATGTACAAATATTTTGGCTGAAATGATGGTTCATCCACCATCTGCACCGGACCTTCCATGTTTCTCTTGTATGTTGCTCCCAAAAGACACAAGAAAAATTACTAAAAGTAGTGAAGGTTGAATCTTGTTGCACATTACATGACATACAATCCCCATAGTCAGTAGTACAGTCAGAAAAAAGCCGAAGGAAGCATGATACAAGCTCCTCCCAGATGCAAGGTTTCCCATTGACAGAATCTAGATGTGAAGTTATTGCATCAAGTAGTTGGATTGTATTATAATAGCCTGAATGAACAGACAAAAGGTAAAGAAATTGTCAACCATTGCCAATGAGTTTGTTAACCAAAGTGAGTGCTGAATCAAGTATCAATTGGTAATATTTCTTAAATTCACATATAAATTAGATAACAAATGCAGAAAACTTGTGTAATCATTGTTTATAATAAAAGAATTCTACTATCCAAAATATCCACAAGAAGAGCTCACTCCCAGTATGTGTATTCAGGATTATTGAAATGGAGTTGTATAAAATCACATTGGTTAATAATTTAGTATTGATATGTGAAAAGCTATGTATATACAAGCAACGAAGAAAGAATAGGAAACATAAGATTAGGGGTGATTAGGGATTAGGTTCAGTGGATTGGCTTGGCCTGACCCAGTGACCCAAGCTTATCTCTACGTATGATTAGCACCATCATTCCCACTGATTACTCCTTTCATTTGGTAACTTATGTATTTCCATTTAATATGACTATTTCAAACTCTCTTAGATTTCTTGCTTCCTTGTCTCCATCTGCATGCATGGTGATATTGATAAATATTGTAAAACCAAGGGAGTATAAACAGCAATTCAACTACTCAATGAGTAATGCAACCAAGTAAGTAGAACACTCTGGAATATATATTTTAGAAAAAACCTTTTCTATGGAGTTTGGTTAGCCTCTCCATTGAGTAGCTACATGTAGGATCGATTCTCAAAGCTTCAGCATAGCAAGAAGAAATAATTGATACTTGGTTTTGATCAAAATACTCCAGTAATCTACCTCTCAATCTGCAGAAAAAACAACTGAACGTCAGCCACTTAATCTTCAAAAGCTTCATGTCAACCAGGACAAAAACACAGAAACTACTACAGTAGAAAGATGTGGTGTAAAGCAAAAAAACATCGAGGAACGATATTCATGAAAAACATTGTTTTACAACATAACCAATGACATGGAGTCCTACAAACCTGAAAGGAAGTGCTGTAGTTGAACTGTGGCAGATCTTCTCGAGTTCAGCAAGTGCATCTTTCAATTTATCACCAAGCAGGAGAATCTGTTCCATAGCAAAGGCAGCAAATGGAAAGGTATCACCAAATGATGAAAACAGTATCTGTGTAAGAAAACACAAGAAACTGTGCCTATGAAAGATTCTATTAAACTCAAACATAATACTTCAGTTGGAACATAGGGACTTCGTAGGAAACAGTTCTACAGGAAATGGAAATTAATTCTTTACTAGTTCCAAACAGTGCCTTGTTTTGCAAAACACACACGACAGGGTTGCTTTGATGAGAGATAGAGATGATGATAGCCATTATTAATTGAACCATTGTAACAAGCATAATACAAGGTGCGGATAGTTATAACCAACAATGCATTATTAAAGTAAAAGAAATGCAGCCACTAACAATAAATGGGCACAATTCAGATAAAAAAGCACATTGACATGTACCAACTTTATGTCTTTTGGATAGCTCAGCTAATAAGGGCATTTGGTTCAGCTCAAATGAACTGCATAAGGAAACATAACGCTTAATCATAATGAGATAGATTGTCAAACACCTGTATTAATGGTAATAAGGCTGCCATTACTGGTGGCGTTGAATAAAGAGCCACTCTTAGACATTTCTCTGCATCTTCATAGAAGGCATTAGGAGTTGACTTGTAAGTCCAATATGAATCAAAGCAATCATTTGAAGACCCATCAGAGTGCTTTAGTCGCAATGGCAACAAGCTTTTTTCCAATCCTTCAACATGAGTTTGAAAGAGATCATGAAACTAATAGAAAAAAGTGTAGAGACCACATAATTACAGATTTAGCTTGACAACGTTAGTTGGTCTAAAATTTCATCTGACAAGGAGCACACATGGCTATACATGGCATTACATCTCTAACGCAATCTATAAAAAAAGGATATTTAAGAATCCAGAATTCTAGATCCTAATGAACAGCATCAGGTAACAGAGGTAATGGATTCCAACTAATCTAGACTCTAGATCATAATGAACAGCATCAGATAACAGGTTCTGAATAAAGGGTTGTGGTACTGTATGCTGAAGTGGATGATCCAAAAACAAAATATGGATTAGCACCCTCAATTCCCCCCAAAAAATTAGAACATAACTGATATATTGCATCCTAGTATTTGTTCTTTGTCACTGCACTATCAGGTTCCAGTACTGTGTTCAAGCTATATATAATTTGTATATTTGAATATCGTACAACAACTTTATGGGATTACAGCTTCCATAATACTATATAAAACCAAAAGTTAGATGAATGTTCCAAACAAAAACAGACATAAATGGAACTTACCACAAGTAGGACTGTTGGAGGTATTGAAAAATATGCTTTGAAAATCTGTATCTGCCATTTTTTCATCCACTTGTGATCCAAATGAATCAATTTCCTTTACAGAATGAACAGAACCAGATTTCTTGGGAATCTTTCTATTTTTGTCGATGTTACTGTTATTGATAGAACTTTCTGAAGAGCAACCAGGAAGACTGGAATCAACATCAATGCTGCAATTGTCATCTGAACTGTCTTTCTGACCATTTTCATTAGAGCGATGTGTTGCCATTGAGACTGCGCATGATTCACTGTAAACATCAAACTCCTCAAGTTGCATATCTTTAGGCAAGCCTGAGTACCATTTATCATATGATATCAGACCATGTATAAGATTTAGAGTAGGTTCTGTCTGTAGTCCATTCTGAGCAATAAGGCTGAAAAGAAAAACAAAAGACAAGAAAAGCTCTCAGATTATTCTCAACAATGAAAGTACACGTCACATGGGGAATAACAACTAAAAAACAAAGAGAACAAAAAAGAGACCACCAAATTATCCAAAATCATTGGCACTTGGAAGTATTTCCGTGATAACACCTATGGCATAGAAGCCATATATATTTTAAAATGGTGTACATGTACATTTGATGAAATCTATAGTTCATTAGTTCTTGACGGTACAATAGTTATTAAGACGGTAAGGTGAGGCGAGGCGTTTGAGTTCTGACTACCTTTTTACTTTGTAAGTGGTAAGGCATAAGGCTAGGTAACACCTTACAAAATAAAATAATATACTGGCAAAATTGCACTAGTACATTTAAAACCCAATAAAACTGCACATTTAAAGCCTAGTCCAACGATAATTGTGTACTAAAGCCAGGCAGCCAGCCCAGTTCAACAACTAGCTGGCCTGGCTCAACAAGTAGTCCACCAATATAAAATAATAGCACTCCTTACTCCAGTCCTCTTTAGGGTTTCCCCCTAGCCACCACCGCTGCCCTTTCCCGTTGCTGCCTTTTCCCACAGCCGTTAGCACCACACCTGGCCACGCTACACCGGGACGCGCTGTGCGGCAAGGTGTGGGCCTAAGGAGGTGGGATGCCTTAGCCCTCGCCACCACCTTGTCACCATGGCGACGCCTTAATAACTATGGACAGTACATAGACACTAAAAAAGATAAGGCACATTTGATACCAAACAAGTTGCCACATGCCTGGTTAATTGTGAAAATCATAATTTCCTTGGATGATTACATATACTTGGTTCCAAAAAATGAATCAAGAAAAGCAGATGAAGTAGGTTTTTACCACAATACTTTGAAATGTGATACCTACAGTACAACAGACCAACAAGTAAAAGGACACGAAAAATAGATAGACAGAGTGGACAGTTCACATACGTTCTTGTTGTGTTGTAAGCATTGTCGACGTTACCTTGTGAAAGATAAAATAGAGCCAATTCAAGTTTAACCAAGTGTTTCTGCCAAACAAATTAACAGGGTTAGACAGATAGCAAAGTATCAATTATGGTTTTCCATATATTGGTATATGATGAACATTAAATCAAAGTTAGCTTGGAACCGTATGATTCAAAGTTTCAGTATTCAGGTGATAACATGGTCTTAGACTCTTAGTAATCAGGTAATGTAGAACCAGATGGCGTTATATTTCAGTGTTTTTCATCCCCTATGTTCTAATTTTGTCATGATACAGGCATACAGCCAAGTGGTTACAGAGAGGCCAATCTAATAATACAATAACACTTAAACACAATGGAATACCTAAAACTGTGCAGAACATTACCTATTTTTCCAAAATCTACCAACATGAATTCAGAAACACAAGAAAACATAGGAATGCATGTGTAACTCTACACCCAACAGGATTGTGAAAACAAAAGAAAATAAAATAAAATGCTGCTGGGATGTGATAAGGAAAAATATGGAGAAGTAAAAAACGAAAATCAAGGGTGAAAATACTCTCCATAAAATGCTATTCCAGAGTATGCTTTTGACAAATATATATGGTAAATCAGTATAATTTTTAATTCTTCTTATCTCTTTTCACCTTAAACCCACATGTTCATATCATTCTTAAAAACAACTGGCAATGGTGAGGATTGTGGTAAGATCGTTGACATTGGCAGTCACACTCAGAGCTCACAGGGATGGAGTACGATGTTAGCAACCAGCTAGCGCATTACACTATGTACACCACATTACAATTTGGATCTTACTTTTGCACAAGTGGCTAACCATATTTGCCTCCGTATCCAAACATCATACAGCTTCTGCGTCCTGAGGTAGTAACGACTCCTGGTGCCCTGCTGCATGCCACCGTCATCAGCAAGCCGCCTATGGATCTCCATACCGACCTTTCATCAAACACTTCGAGCGTATCAGAAAATACAAACTCTAGCAAACTAAAATGCTGCTACATAGGTTCCATCAGGCACGCGGTGCTTACCACGAACATGCTGCGGGTCTCCTCGAAGGATTCAGGGTACCGGGTACCGGCGACGAGCGTGGAGAAGACGCCGGCCGCATCACGCCACCGGTGCGCGCGCGCCAGCTCGTGGAGGAGGCGGCCGAGGCGATGGCGGTTGACCCATAGGGTGGGGGGTTCCGCCGGTGCAGGTCTTAGGGGTTGGAAGTTGTCCCGTACCCCGACCGGTCTCCCGTAGGTGCTGTCGCCGCCATCAGTGTCGGCCTCGGCATCGGGGTCGCGCTTGACGGAGGTAGGCATGGACTTCGGCATCAGCCCTGTATTCCTGCTCCGCTTTCCTGCCAAGGAATCGCGCCTTGAGCTTCCCGATGGGATGGTCTGCGGCGAGAGGAGGGGTTGGATTGTGGTGGCCGAAAGGCGGTCGACGCAGCGTTTCTTGCTGGACGGTGGGCGGGGCGTGTGGGCGGTAGATACGGCGCCGTCCGCATCACCGTCGGGTTCTCTCTTGACGGGGCGAAGAGGCGAGGGAGACGGCGGCAACGTTGACCGCGCCATGGGCAGTGGCGGAGCCAGGATCTCTCTAGACCTAGGGCTCAAAATAAGGACTAGAACTATTCATACCAATATACAAACCGAAATATAGTTAAAAATACAGAAAAGTATAAAATTCAACTGAAAATTAACAATATGTTTGCATTACCCATTAGCATACCATAATAAATTATTATTGGATCATATCTTCAGAAATTTAAGTAGAGATCCTAAACACGAGCCAAAACCTTCAAAAAGTAATTGCAAGACATTAAAAGTTAATTTCTTATGCATATTACAAAACAATGTACATACCTCGTAATTTATGATTTTGTGTTTTTATAGAGTGATAATAATTTCACGATGTAAGTTACCTTAAATGGTAACTATTACCATTCAATGAGAAAAAGATTAGTTGAATTCATGATCTATACACTTTGTTCAGCATTAAAACAAGACCATGACAGATATAATGCAACATATAGTAGCAGCATAAATTACCCTACCACAAACAGCAGATTACATAACTAGGTAATTGTCCATGTTTATTCAAAAAGCACCTTATATACTAAATAAAACTTTGAATTGTTGAATGAATTGAATTCACCAAACAACACGGAAATAGGTGGAGATTGCTACTGCTTCTCTAATCAAACATGGCATAATTTAAAAGATCTCCTATAAGCTGTTTTCCTTCATAGCACAAACTCCAGGCTCCAGCTACACGATTTTTGCTGCTCTGGACAATCAAACTTCATAACTTCAAGTTTCACAAACATACCAAATACTAAATGTCTTCGTCGGAGAGGAGCTGGCTTGCTGGAGGCGGCGGGCGCACGCGCAGGCGCTGGCCGGG
>KE372668.1:53017-79402 GCA_000418225.1 Zizania latifolia
CAGGGAAAGCACAGTGTCATTTTGATGTCACTCAGCGCAAGAAACAATGATTAATCATGCACAGATGCATATATATATATGTGTGTGTGTGTGTGTGTGTGGAGGTTAATTGAGGACTGACCTGTCTGTTCTTGATTAGATTAGTAGTAATGGCGATGATCGATGGTCGATACGATCTGTGCCTAGTCAAGCCATATTTGTGCTGAGCGTCACTGTTATCATAAGTATGATCGATCTTAATTTGGTTACCACGCACGTACTTATGATTAGTGCACTAAGGCTTTTCGTACATCTATTAAGCAATCCATAATTCCATATTGAGCAATCCACATTTGCTTAATTTGCTTATGTTCTCGGACTAATTTATTTTTGAATATATAGACTCGCGATGATTCATCTGCCTAATTTTTTGTTTAATTATTTAATTTTTATAATTCTCGGAAGAATGTACAAACCATGCCTATTGATTCTTGCTTAACGCTGATGGATGGTATACCTGTTTATATGAATAACTTAAATATTATATATATAACCTAATAAATTGCTTATTGAAAAATGTCTAAACAATACTAATAGAGAAAATTTTAGAGAACTTTTTTAATGTGGCATGAAAGCAAGCACAATAAGAAATTAAAGCTAAAATGGAATTTTATTTTATTTTTACTTGTTGTCGATTCATACTTTCTTCTCCGTGTAAATAAATATAATCCATATATATAACTTGTTGTGTGCAGTGCGTGTATTTTCTTCTAGGTTTGGAGGAAACTGTCACGAAATTACGATTTTCCTGACACTACTGGAAAACAGATTTTCGCTGTGGGCATCGAACCGTCAGGAAAAAACGGAAAACCGACAAGAAAATATGCAAATCAAGTTCCCTGGTGGTGTGTCGACAGGAAATAGCCGCCAGTGATAGAGCAATAGGGAAATTTAATTTGCCTGACAGCTCACCGTCAGAAAAATCTCTGTGAAGTTACACCGACAGAGAAATTTATTTTTACCGTCAGTACAAACAATTTTCCTGACAGGCTGTAGACTTTTTTCCTGTCGCACTACCTAAAATAAGGTCATTAGTGACGGGTCATAAAACTCATTAGTGACGGACATCACATCCGTCACTCTTATCGCATCAGTAAAGCCCTATCATTAGTGACGAGTGTTTACCCGTCACTAAAGGGACCTTTTAGTGATGGGTGGATATTGTGGTCCGTCACTAAAGGGTGGATATTGTGGTCCGTCACTAAAGGGTATCCTTTAGGCCACAATATCCACCCATCGCTAAACGGTACCATTTAGTGACGGTTACATTGTGACCCGTTACTAATGGGTACTCTTTAGTGACAGTTGCATTATGACCCGTCACTAAAGGGTGTCAGTTCAATCCAAAGGTGGTCCTTTAGTGATGGGTTTTTATTTAGACCCGTCACTAATATTATAGTTATATTGTAAAAATAATAATTTTTTAGGCTGTATCCTGAATCAAAGTCAGGATTTAACAGCCAAAATTTTACATTGTAAACACATCACAGAAGTTTTATCATAGAATACCACAACACAATTTGTATTACAAAAGCAAACTATACATTATATAAACGAGCCATTCACTAACTATTATAAGTCATATTTACATCGCAACCAACAAAAATTAATTCATACCACTATAATGAAAATCTTCCTTCGAAGAGATGACTTGATCCATTAAGAATGTTTGTAGCCATCCTTGGATGCCATGCAAGTCAGTCTCCTTAAGAAAATTTTCAGGTATATATATGAAATTAGTTTTTACATTAGTCGATGTATACATAAGTGAAAAGTAAATTTAACACAGCAATCACATATATGATAGTATCTTACTTCTAGCTTTTGAAGTTCTGTTGTCTTTAAGGCCATCAACGTATGGTATGCGACATAAAATCCACATTGATTTTTCAGGAGGTTGAGTGTAGCACTGCTATAGAAATACACGATTAGTGAGGATGACACATTTAATTTAGATAAGACAAACATTTAGAGACTTATCAGCATTGCGGTTTTATGCACCAACTGTTAGAGTTCCGTTGCGTTTGATGTACCGGTATCGGCACCAAATGCCCTATAACGAGCTACAACAAAAACAAGTTCAGCAAGAATAGGTTAAATGTTCAACTTGTAATAATAAAGTGAAGAAAACATTACTCGTCGATTATGCTTCTGATTATGGAGTAGTCTCTCTTGGTGCGGTCACCATTGGGTCCAAACGGTCTTACCAAGTCGATATACCATATGCTCCCCTATTCGCTCAATGAAGAGTTGGCCTAGTATAAGGATGTGTGTGACAGCTAATTAATTAAATCTTACCACTAAAGAATATTGAAGAAAAAAATGACTTAAAGAAATAAACTATATGATAGTAAGCATATAATGTAAGAACATTGCATGAACAAATTATAGGAACAAAAATAATGAGCCTAATTGTCACATGCATTCTCATACTAAGCCAACTCTTCATTAAGCAAATAGGGGAGCATATAGAGGAGCATATGGACAAATTAGCATATAGAGGAGCACATGGACAAATTAGAAACCTTAGCCATAATGGGTTCATTTATTTATAGAATACATAAATCAAGTTGGTCATGTATACATATCAAGTATACATAAGTACGAAGGAGTTGCAAAGACAAAAGTAACAATCGAAAATAATGTATGACATTCTACATGGCATAGACAAAGTACTTCTTTTTAGAGTAGATAAATATTAAAAACTACAAAATGATAAACATGGCATTCACAGAAGTATAAACATGGCATAGGTAAATACCAACATTCATAGATTCACTGAAGTACCAACATGGCATAGACAAAATACCAACATTTTAGAATAGATTCACAGAAGGGGCCGGCTAGAGTTCTTGGAGCATGCGGGTAAGTACCTTGGGAGGAGAAGGAAGAATCAAGACGAGGCGGCGACGAGGACGAGTCAGCGATGGAGAGGCATGATGAGGCGGTGGCGAGGACGAGTTGGCACGATGAGAACGATTCGGCAACAGAAAAGAGGCCACGCGCTCCGACGAGGAAGGCCACGTGCACCGACAAGGAAAAGATGGCGGTGATGAGGGGGAGGTGGCAGCGACGAGGGAAAGGTGGGGCGATGTGAGCAGGACGCGACGTAAACGAGGAAGAAGAGGTGACGACGCCGATGAGAGGCTAGGGTTAGGGATCAGTGCGAAATAAAAGTGTGGCCAGTTCAATTTTGCCCTGCCTATTTATATCCAGGAGATACTCATCTTTAGTGATGCGGGTAAAATAATACCCGTCACTAACGAGCATACCCATTAGTGACGAATCGTAATTTGACCCGTTACTAAAGGGGTGCCCATCTTTAATGACGGGTCGTAACATGATATGTCACTAATGCTAGAACCCTTTAGTGACGAGTCATAGTATGGACCGTCATTAATGAGAGTGCCCTCCTCTTTAATGACGGGCTACATTATGACCCGTCACTAATGGTGCATCTTTAGTGACGGGTGTAAAACAGGTCATCACTAAAAGTGTATTAGTGATGCACGTTATTTATCCGTCAGTAAAGCTTCGTCACTAAAGACCGTTTCTGTGGTAGTGTCGGTATGCTTCTGTCAGGATTTAGACTGAATTTCCCTGTGGGCTTGAGCCGACAGGAATGGACTGAAAGCAGAATTTTATACAGGAAGTATATGCACAAGAACTACGGGTGTATGGACTAGTTACGATGCTCAGCAAGAAGATCGTACCTTATTGTTGTTCAGCACATTGACATTGTACAGTGGAGAGATGGAGGCTTGTCCTCTTTTTCAGCTAACATATGGGCACCCTCCTTCAGGGGTCGTCAGGCATGAATATCATATCAGAAAAATACATGAAAATACCATCTGCATAATGAGAAAGGAATACATGTTAGAAAATCTTCAAGAAGCGGTGATATTTCAAAAAATCAACAATTGGGAGGCTGCTAGGTAGAGTCCTCTTACAGAGTCTCAACTCTCAAGATCAAAGGATAGAGCACATCAAAAAAGGACACATTTTCAGATGACTTGAGAAAAATGAATAAGAGATTGTTGAGTTGTTACCCAAAAGTTATGCAAGATAGCCAGCAATTATTAAAAAGATAGTGGTGCACTCACTGTATTAGCTAAACTACTAAAATTTCTTACATACCCTGAATAGTAGCATCCTTTCTAGAAAAGGACAATGTCAAACCCATGTTAAAATGCATGAGAAAGTTTTCATCAAATAATTGAAACCTTATAATTTTCATCTGTGATACCTTAAAAGGACAATGTAAAATCCAAGGCACTGCAACATCTTAGGAGTTAATCTTCCACCTGATGGAAGAGAAATATGAATACATAAATGTTCTTCAAGATACAAGTTTATAAATTCACATAGGAAAGACACAATAAGTTAAAACGGCACTCAAATAAAATTTTACCTGTTGCCCCTCATAAAAATTATGAACCCTCAAGAAAGATCACCAGTTTGTTTAGCGGGTTGACATGTAGGGTATATAATCATCTGTAGTACCCACACACTTTTCATTTCCTGGATATGGAGATAAATTCAGAGTATTAGGAATATACACTTGGCCGACAAAATAATTTGTTGCTCTTT
The DNA here is from genome assembly GCA_000418225.1 of Zizania latifolia. Lineage (NCBI taxonomy): Eukaryota > Viridiplantae > Streptophyta > Magnoliopsida > Poales > Poaceae > Zizania > Zizania latifolia. The sequence goes on from KE372668.1 coordinate 57,647, forward strand.
CTATTTTATATTATAAGTCATTTGAATTTTTTTAAGTCAAACTTATCAAACTTTGAAAAATATATTAACAATTATAATATCATATAAATATGCTATTAAAATATATTTTATATTGAATTTAATATAACTAATCACTACTAAAATATATTTTATATTGGATTTAATATAACTAATTTGCTTATAGTTGTTGTTATATCATTAAAGTTAAATAAATTTAACTTATAAAAAATAGACGGCTTATAATTTGGAAAAGGGAGTAGAATTTTTGTACATAATAGAAGTAGACTTCATCGCTTCTAAAATTTGCCGTAGTTACCTACTTACAGATATGTAAGTTATGAAGTTATATGGTTGGAGTAGATGTGCATCTATGTTAGAGTGATTTCATAGAGCTTAACAACAGAAAACAATAATTTCATATCTCAATTAACAGTAAGTATAATAAGCTCATTTGGACTAGCGAATGAATCGAATAATGTGTGAAAAATGAACCCAAGACCTCTGCCTCCACATAATGCTTTCTTACCATTTCACCTCGAAGTAGTTCTTAATTGAATAGAATATGATATTCTTTTGACTTCCTCTCTAAAACTTGCAATACATATTTGTCACTCTAGATGACTTCAAATGAAAAATTGTCAACTGCAAAGGTGTAGATATCGTCGAGGTCTATAATTTTATAGAGCTTATCTCTATCCAACATCGCTCAAAAAATGAAAGGCGGGTCTTTGTGAATGGTGTCCTATAGGCATGTCTTATTAGTGACAAGTGTTGTTGAGGCCTATCAGTAAAGGTAGGTTTTTAATAACGGCTATAAGCGCATATGTTACAAAAGATATGTTATTAACACATTTTTTTATCTATCTCAAAAGCTATGTCACTAAAGATTATTTCTGTAATAGACTAAGGGTCTGTTTGGTTGAGCTGTGGCTGTGGGAAAAGGCTGTTGTGGGCTGTGGGATATCAGCTGTGAGAAAGCTAAAAGCCGTTTGGCTGAAACAACTGTGGACAAGCTGTTTTGAGATGTGAGCTATGTAAAAAGTCCGTAATGCCCCTGTCTGCTTCAAACGCTGATTATATGTAAAATGGTTGTAAAAAACTATGCTATTCAATGATTCACATAATTAAAAGTAAATACATGGATTCTCTCCAACATGACTCATTAGGTCTCATATTATTTCACAACATATGTACGCTCTACTCTACTCAAATAACTGGCCTATTAACAAGATAACGATGAGGCGAATATCTCTTGCCAAAATGACAGTTATTATTCTTGCCACTTCTTTCATAAGTCAATTTTTCATCATTCCCAAATTTGTGCAATCAATATTCTCCAAAAATATCAATTTCCTCCCAAATAAAAAGTCCATATGCTACAAAATTACAACTCTAGAACATACAAAAGAAAACTCCAACACAGGTAGAAGATTCTATAGGGTTTTGGGGAGGCTACGCTAACATTAATTTCAAAAAAAATTACCTCGTTTGCCCAGGAACCATGCGTGTAATGGGATCATAGATCAATACCTCTAACGCGAGACGCACTAGTGCAGTGAAAGAAGAGTTGGGAAAGCGCGTCCTTAATCAACTCCGCCCGGCTCCGTCCAATCGTCAGTGGCGAAGTCGATGTATCCTTGCGATCTCCACGAGAAGATCAGCACCGCAGTAGTAGCGGTGCCTCCACGGTATCCACACGTATAGGGACGGGATCACCTTACGCCGATATGCTAGTACCACGGGGGAGATTATGGGAGAAACGACCACAACCGGTGTAGCCAGGAGAGGTGTCGGCTAGGGTTAGGTCGAAGCAACAGCCAACAGCTGTTTCGTCCTAGCCCCTCCTCTCCTTATATAGTGCCCTCTCATGAGCCTTTAATCAGTATTATAGCCCAACAGATCTAATCTGTTCATCTGGCCCAGAAGTTCTGGTCCAGGCCTGGAACTTCCAAAAATAACATTCTGTATCGAATTTATTTCGACCCGGAAGTTCCGGTGGAACCGGAACTTCCAGTTCATCCAGAAGTCACCTTTCAGGTAGGCCCAGAATTTTTGGTCCAACCGGAACTTCTGGTTCCTCCAGAAACCAAAACTGGGGCTGGTCCAGAACTTCCGGTCTAACCGGAACTTCTGGATGCTCCAGAACCCAGAACTTCCGGCCTCAAGCCAGAACTTCCGATTCCTAGAATTCTCTTGGGCATATTTCCATCAATCTCCCACTTGCACAAGAGCCAATTCTTGCAAGCTTTAAATCCCATCCCCTTAAGCGTGTGACCCGATAGGTTCATATGCAAACGGCCGCTACCCGGAAACCCTTTCCGGATCGCAAATCAATAGCGGTACCTAGCAGCACATAATGACCCCCGAAAGCGTACAAAAACAAAATCATATTTTCTGAACCTTGATATACTCACGCACCAATCCCTTTACCACACGACATCAGTCAAGCTCAAGGCGAGATTCGTGCCACCCTTGTGATAGCTCGACACTTCACTCGATCAAGTAGTAGATTAATCATGATTAACTCTTTAATCATAGTGGCATGGCCATGCACTTTTCTAATCCAACTATCTCAAGGGGCCAGAGACGCCTCTCCCGTTATTTAGGAGGGGTAAATTCCATCTGAACAGCTCACACCCCACGACATGTTTTATAACACACCTGAAAGCAACCTTTATAACTATCCAGTTATGAAATAGCGTTTGGGAGCCCCAAAGTGCGCTACTACACATTCTGGAATCAATTACGATCTCAAGTCAAAGGATTCTGCAGGTACACCATTTGAGATGACGACTGATGGCACATTAAGAATAACAATCCTATCAGTATCTCAAAGTGGGTCTATCCAACACTATGTTCTCTAAAATGCGTCCACATTACTGATTTGATATCTCCATATCTATGATCCATGAAACATGATAATCAATCAGTCAAATGTGCTAATCTATGAATCATCACTGTCCCACATGACGATATGAGATTAGGGATCATTTAGAATAACATCATTACAAAATAAAGAGTTCCACAAATAAGTCACATACTTGCTGATCAATATAAAAAATATTTATTCAAGGAACAAGATAGCCAATTATCCAAAGTACATTAGCATAGACATGACACTTTCTCTCACATACACTAGACTCAATCGCGTAAGTATCTAATATCCATAGAGCTTAAGTGCGTCTCATGCTTGAGCTGTGAGAGAGGCATTGTCAATAGATCGACAATGTTTAAATCCGTGAGCACCTTACATATCTTTACATCACCTCTATCTATGATCTCACGGATAAGGTGATAGCGCCAAAGTATATGCTTGGACTTCTAGTGCGACCTAGGCTCCTTGGCTTGTGCAATGGCACCACTATTATCACAATAGAGGTCCACTGGACTGGACGTACTAGGGACAACTCCTAGCTCGGAAACAAATTTTCTGATCCAAACAGTCTCCTTCGCAGCTTTAGAAGCTGCAATGTACTCGGCCTCCGTTGTTGAATCCGCAACCGTTTCTTGCTTGGAACTCTTTCAACTCACTGTGCCTCCATTGAGGCAAAACACAAATCCAAACTGCGATCGCGAATCGTCCTTGTCGGTTTGGAAGCTTGCATCGGTGCAACCATTTACAACGAGCTCCTCTTCACCTCCATAGACTAGGAACATATCCTCAGTTCTTCTCAAGTATTTAAGGATGCTCTTTACTATTGTCCAGTGACTTTTACCTAGGTTTAATTGATATCTGCTCGTAACACTTAGAGCATAAAAAACATCTGGGCATGTACAAAGCATGGCATACATGATGGACCCGATTGCGGAGGCATACGAGATCGTACTCATCTTCTCCAGCTCATGAGGTGTTGAAGGACACTGACTCTTGCTGAGTATAACATCATGTGACATTGGCAGAAAACCTTTCTTGGAATTCTGCATATTGAACCGTTTTAATACCTTATCAATGTACATGCTTTGGCTTAATCCAATTAGCCTTCTTGACCTATCTCTATAGATCGCTATGCCCAAAATGTATGCTGCCTCTTCGAGATCTTTCATTGAGAAACTTTTCCTCAACGAAGATTTGACAGCATCAAGCATTGGAATATCAATTCCTATCAATAATATGTCATCTATATATAAGACCAGAAATACAAGTGCGCTCCCACTAGCCTTTTTATAAATACAAGGCTCTTCTTCATTCTTGACGAAACCAAACCATTTGATCACTTCATCAAAACGAAGATTCCAACTCCGAGAAGCTTGCTTCAGCCCATAAATGGACCTTTGTAGCTTGCAAATTTTCCAGCATTCTTTGGATCGTCAAAACCTTTAGGCTGTGTCATGTACGCACCCTCACTAAGGTTTCTATTAAGGAAAGCCGTTTTGACATCCATTTGCCATATCTTATAGTCATAATATGCGGCAATTGCTAGGATGATCCACATAGACTTTAGCATTGCGATGGGCGAAAACGTTTCATCATAATCAACACCTTAAATCTACCTGAAACCTTTCGCCACCAATCGTACTTTATAGATGTGAATATTTCCATCAACGTCTATCTTTTTCTTGAAAATCTATTTACACTCAATAGTTTTTACACCATCAGGTAGATCGACCAAGTTCCAAACTTGATTCTCTCGCATGGATTCTAACTCAGATCTTATGGCTCCAAGCTATTTCTCAGAGTCTGGTCCCATCACCGCTTCCGAATAGGTCTTAGGTTCATCATTGTCCAACAATAATATGTCGCGCTGCCTAGTGGTTAAAAATGTAAACCGCTCGGGCGTACGACTCAACCTTTCTGACCGACGTGGGGCTGGTGTCTCGACAACAGGTTCTACAATATCTTGTATATCAAGTTGTGGTTCAATAGGAGCTGAAACACTTTTGAGTGGTTCCCGAACTTCTTCGAGTCGTACCATGCTCCCACAAACTCCTTTCGAGAGAAACTCTTTTTCAAGAAAAATACTATTCCAAGCGGCAAACAATTTGCCTTCTTTCCGGTTATAGAAGTAATATCCTTTGGTTTCCCTAGAATACCCACAAAGAATCATTTATCATATTTGGGAGTGAACTATCAGACGTCAAACTTATCAGATTTGGGAATGAACTTATCAGACGTCAAACGTTTTACATAGGCCTCACAACCCCATATCTTTGGAAAAGATAACCCGGGATGCTTTCAGTCCACATCTCATATGGTGTCCTCTCTACAGATTTAGATAGAACTCTGTTTAATGTGAAAGCAATAGTTTCTAGAGCAAATCCTTAAAAGAACAATGGAAGATCAGATTGACTCATCATTGACCGGGCCATGTCTAACAAAGTTCGATTCCTCCGCTCGGACACCCCATTCTATTGAGGCGTGCTTAGTGGAGTCAGCTATAGAACAATTCCACATTGCTTTAGATAATCATTAAAATCATGACTCAAATATTCACCTCCATGATCTGATCACAGAAATTTAATTGTCTTGCCTATATGATTTTGTACCTCATTCTGGAACTCCTTGAACTTTTTAAAGGATTCTGACTTATGCCTCATTAAGTAAATGTAACCAAATCTACTAAAGTCATCGGTAAAAGTAATGAAGTACTGAAAACCACCTCTGGCAGTAGAACTCATTGGTCCACATATATCAGTATGTACAATGGCCAATAAATCATTTGCCCTCTCACTTTGACCAGTGAAAGGTGTTTTAGTCATTTTGCCAAGTAAACAAGACTCACATGTGTCAAACGATTCAAAATCAAATGACTCCAAAAGCTCATCTTTATAGAGCTTCTACATGCGTTTCTCATTTATATGACCTAAACGACAATGCCAAACATAGGTAGGATTCAAATCATTAAGCTGAGGTTTCTTGGTATTAACGTTATAAAAATATATATCCTCAAGATTCAGAATATATAAGCCATTCAATAATGGACAAACACCATAGAGCATACCATCCAAAAATATCGAACAACACTTGTTCTTTATTACGAATTCAAAATTATCTTCCTCTAAACATAAAAAAGAGATAATGTTTCTGTCCAAGGCAGGAATGAAATAACAATTATTTAATTCTAAAACTAATCTTGAGGGTAGCGATAAAGAATAAACGCCGATGGCCAACGCAGCAACTTTTGCACCATTGCCGATATCCAACTCGCCTCTTGCGCACTTCCTTGTCCTATTCAGTCCCTGTAATAATTTGCAAGTATGAATCATTGATCCGGTATCAAATACCCATGAATCGCTTGGACGAGTAGCAAGATTAATTTCAATAACATTTATACTTGAAGTAGAAGTCACACTTCCCTTCTTTTTCTTGAGTTTTCCAAGTACAACTTGTAATTCCTCCACTAATGACCCGTCTTATGGCAGTGGTGGCAAGTGTCAGAAGTAGCAGGGCCAGTCTTGAACTTTTCAGCTGGTTTAGACTTAGAGTTCGAGATCACATCTGAAGCTTTAGCCTTTTCCTTGCGATTTCTTTTCCTGCTATCCTTCTGAACTATCATCGCATGACTAGAATTCTTTTTAATGCTAGCCTCAGCAGTCTTTAGCATCCCATGTAATTCATCCATGATTTTCTCTATGTTGTTCATATGAAAATTAAAAATAAACGGCTCAAAGCTCATAGGTAGCGACTAGAGAATCATATCCATGGCTAAATCTTGGTCAAGGGGAAAATCAAGTTTTTTTAGGTTCTCAATGTAACCAATCATCTTGATTACATGAGGACTGACTGGGCTGCCTTCCGCCAACCTGCACGCAAACAAAGACTTTGAGATGTTATACCTCTCAGTCCATGCTTGGTTCTCAAATATGCCTTTAAGTCCCATGATCATATCATAGGCATCCCTATCCTCGTATTGCTTCTGAAGCTCAGAGGACATACAGGCAAGCATGAGACAGCTGACATCAATTGAATCGTTGGCGTGTTTCTCATAAGCTCGCCGATCCACGGCAGATGCATCATCTTTTGGTTTATTAGGATGGGGCTCCTCTAGAATATATTCATTTTTCTCTTTGTTGAGAACAATTCTTAAGTTTCTATACCAGTCAATAAAGTTTATTTCAGAAAGCTTTTCCTTTTCAAGAATTAATCACAAATTAAAAGTAGAAGTGTTCTTAGCAGTAGGTGCCATGATCTATAATAAAAATACAAGGTTTAGCTCTATGCTATGTGAATCTTTTATCAAATAAAAGATGCTCCACTATGTGTAAAATAATCGCTTTCCCTCTAATGACATATAGTGGGATAAGATCCATATTCAACTAACTCCTAGTGAGCTTTGGCATCACTGCTAGAAGATTAGTGACATAGGTAAGCAACAACTTGCTAATCACATCCCTATGTGACTCCTGTTCGTTGGGGTGGCATCCAATGCCTCGACGCCCAACTCTATGCCCCAAAGTCCAAAATCGTTTTGATAGCTTTGTTAAGCAAACCAATACTATGCATTTGGTTGTCCGACATCCACTCTAACTGATTAAGATAAAAGATGGCACCCTGCTTTGGCAGACCTACCATGCAATGATCAAAACCTTTGTAGGTGCAGCTATTGGAAAGGGCATCAAAGACTCTTAATTTTCTGAGAGAAACTATTCTAGCAAGGTAACGATGCCTACCGCACACGAAAACATGAAAGAACAGTATGACAGGAACATAAATGAATATCACAGGCAATCATATTAACTGTGACATAGTATGGCCCTTTTCACATGGTCATCTCCATCTCCATGGTTCCTATCCTTCGGGTCATCACACTTCCAGCCTCCATGATCTTGTATCAATCTATTACAACTAATAGCACTATACTAATTACATGAGGAGAAGCATCAAATGTTGACTCGCAGGTCGTACAACAATAGAACAACCTTGGGCTGCAATTAACCATGACACGTAGGCCATGAAAATTACATGCATGCATCACATACATCACAAGGCCATACCAGTCATAACATTCTCTGTAAAAATGAGTTAAGCGTAGAATCTATGCGTGACTAAAAGCAGACCCGAAACTTCTGGCTCAAAGCTCGGAACTTCTGGCTCAAAGCCTGGAACCTCCAAAATCACCCTACTATATCTAATTTATTTTGGCCCAGAACTTCTAGGTCAAACCCGAAACTTCCAAAAATCTGACGCAAGAACAATAGATCTAATCTATTTCAACCACATGTCACCTATATATGCATGATCTAGATCGAACACTACGAACGTAGGCTCTGATATCACTGTAGGGTTTTGGAGAGGCTACGCTAGCATTAATTTTAAAAAAATTACCCCGTTTGCCTAGGAACCATGCGTGTAGTGGGATCATAGATCAATACCTCTAACGCGAGACGCACTAGTGCAGCGGAAGAACAGTTGGGAAAGCACGTCCTCGATCAACTCCGCCCGGCTCCGTCCAATCATCGGTGGCGAAGTCGATGTATCCTTACGATCTCCACGAGAAGATCAGCACCGCAGTAGCAGCGGTGCCTCCACGGTATCCACACATACAAGGACGGGATCACCTTATACCGGTATACTAGTACCACGCGGGAGATTAGGGGAGAGACGGCCACAAACGGTGTAGCCAATAGATGATGTCAGCTAGGGTTAGGTCGAAGCAACAGCCAACAGCTCTTTTGTCCTAGCCCCTCCTCTCTTTATATAGTGCCCTCTCATGGGCCTTTAATTAGTATTAAAGCCCAACAGATCTAATCTGTTCGTCTGGCCCAGAAGTTCTGGTCTAGGCCCGAAACTTCCAAAAATAACATTCTGTATCGAATTTATTTCGTCCCGGAAGTTTCGGTTCCATCCGAAACTTCCGGTTCGTCCAGAATTCACCTTTCAGGTAGGCCCAAAACTTCTGGTCCAACCGAAACTTTCGGTTCCTCCAGAAACCAAAACTGGAGCTAGTCCGGAACTTCTGGTCTAACCAGAACTTCTCCAGAACCCGGAACTTCCGGATGCTCCAGAACCCAGAACTTCCGGCCTCAAGCCAGAACTTCCTATTCCCCAGAATTCTCTTGTGCATATTTCCATCAGATTCAGCGTTGGCTTAGGGGCTATGAATGTTCTCCCCACCTACATGCCGACCGAAGTTGAGAGGCCATCTTATCAAGAAACAACCCATCCGCCATCCTAGAAGTTCTCCAATGCAGCGGCGGATCAGAAGTTCTCTTCACGGAGGCCGGCGAAGGTTGGAGGCGAACCACGGTGGGTGGAGGTGAGTGGGTCGCGAGCGTTGGGGAGGACGCGAGCTGTTGGTGGGGGCGGATGGGGAAAAATGAACCATTATTTTTCATTTACCAGTGGCAGGCGGGTAATATTTGTGAACTTCTTCCACCAGAAGCCACCGAAAGCAGGTCCGGAGGAGCTGTGACATTTTCACTGCGCCAGAAGCTGCTTTCTCCAAAAGCAGTTGGCTTCTAGGAAGCAAAAGCTGCTCCCAAAGGCCAAACCAAAGGGACCCTAACAGTACAGGGGTGCTAAATTTTCTCAACGGTGAAACTTGAATATGACCTCGACTATCCAGATGGTCTGGATGACTTAGTATACATGATACTCGGCATCGTTGCCGATTCATTCCTGGTTAGGCTAAGTAAACCGGCTACACCGACTATAGCAAACCAACAGTGATGAGCTGGTTGAAATTGCAGTTTTTTCTATTAGTGAAAATTAGGAGTAATAAGCAATTTGATGACCACCCCAAGCAGTTCCGTCACCACCTCGGCTGGCAGACTGGCAGTTTATGGCTTTGTCCTGTGTGGCAGCTCCAGTGAATTTTGTTTAACCAGCATGCATGTATGCATATTCGAAAAAGAATGCATGTTTTAACAAGTTTGGTCAGGTTTCTACTTTCCACGAGAGATAGTTCGGGCAGGCATTCATGTTCCATCAACACTTTGGCATGTTTCGCCAATATTTATATATTCATATGTTTTGGCATGCATGTAATCACTACAGAAATTCAGTGTTTCATCCTGTGCCCTTGGCACACTTGGCGAACTCTTTATCGGTGAACAAGGGTTTGCCGAGTGTATTTTATCGGGCACTTGACGAACCCTTTGCCGAGTGCCAAATGTAGCACTCGGCAAACAAAAATGCCTAACGGCTCTGACAGCGTGATGGCCTATTTGCCGAGTGCCAGGTGTGGCACTCAGCAAACCCTAAACTATGTGGTGCCTAGGGAGCACGGCAAGTGTCCGGCTGAGCGCGAGGACACGTGGCGCGCCCTTGGGCGCCACCCGATTGGGTGTTTGCTGAGTGCCTGGCTTGGCACTCGGTAAAAACGTGCTAGGACGCACAGAATCACGCCACGTGGCACAATTATGTGCATTTGAGCCTCTTTTTCCAATGTAAACACTTGGCAAACCTTCCAAAAAAAAATTATTTTTTTCAAATTTCACTACATTCTCAAATTGAAAAATTCATATACATTCACGTACATATCCACATTCACATCCACATCACATACAAAATGATGTTGCATTCAAATCCACGCCACATTTCACAAAATTCACATACACATTTCACAAAATTCACATCACATTTCACCAAGTCATCCCATTTCATCAAATCATCACAAGTTCACAAATCCATCAAAAGTTCATAAATTTCATGTCATCCATTATGGACACCACATGTTCACATGACAAGTTCATTCCACAAATGCATCATAAAGTTAGGCAACTAACCAGAGAGAACTACTTCAGAGGCGGGTCCCACAGATTCCATTCAAATCCCACCTGCTCCAGCTGATTCGATCTCGATCCAGACGATGGCCAGTACAAAAAGGAGGAGTTAGTTAGCACAACTGTATATAGCAAAAATGGTGATTATAAGGTTAGAAACTCATATTGCCGCTCTATGGAGTGTGCAAAATGGTTGAGGAGAGAATGCAGGAGGGGGTGGCATCGATGGCGGAGTTTGGCCGAGTACATTGTAAACACCCCTCATCATGTCATACCATTGTGTCATCTGGGCCTCTAGTTCCTCCCTACGCCTTCTCTCCTCATCTAGCTAGGCCTACATTACATCATCGCAATGTCATTATTATTCCAATGCAAAGAATGTAAAAGACGTGGAGGATGAATGAAATAGAACTAACCTAGAGCTCGATCATAATAATCTATGTAGGCTCTGGGCGAGGGCGTATACCCACACTTGAGCTCAAGCTCTGAGCTCTAAGCTGAGAGAGAGTGGGGGTGTTGCCCGTATCGAGTGTGTCATCGCTAATCTAGTATCGGCCATGCCTCTTGCCTCCTCTCGCCCTCATGACCACTTCTCCCTCAATGTCATGTTGGATAGGATCATAATTAGGGTTGTGGATCTCCTTAGCTATGGTTGTGTATCCTTGGAGGTGAGCGAAGGCGTTCTTGTTTGTATAAGCTTTGGCTAGGTCATTTGGATTGTACTCGATCCCTTGCACCACCCTCCCCTTGTGTGCCAGAGCAAAAACCATGACCTGAGAGCAAGCCTCACCCGTATAGACTAATGACTGCAACAGAAAAATAATAAGAGTTATAAAGTGTAACTGAGCGAGAGAAAGAACATATGTTATTGCATACCCATCTCGTTGTGTAACCAGTCAGGTTCTGGAAGCCTTGATAGTGTGGTGCCTCTCTCATTAATAATCGTCTCTCCTGGCAGGCATTGTTAGTCTCTCTAGGGTTTGCCAAGTGTCCGTTAGTGGCACTCAGCAAACCTTTATTTTTTTGGCAACCGGAACACACCGTTGGCCTCTGTTGCTGTCAATGTTTTGTTGTTTTGTGCCTTGTTTTAATCTTCGCCGAGTGTCTTTGTTGATTGGTTGCCGAGTGTATTTTTGCCTGTTCACCGAGTGCCAAAAGTTTGTTGAGTGTATTTAGACGGTACTCGGCGAACATGCCTCTTTGCACTCGGAAAACCCTTCGGCACTCGGCGAAGACCCTCTTTCCGGTAGTGAATTAAACAGTTGCTTGCAGGTTTTGACAATGAGGCATGCATGTTTCTTGAAAATTAGTCTGAGCATGTTCAGCAATGTCTTAGCAAGTTTTGAACAAATGCATCAGCATGCATCCAAAAAAAAAATTTGGTGGGGGTTTGGTTTCAATCCAGGTTGAGGTTTCAAAAAAGGCTCGAAGGAATATCAGACCATGTTCAAAACAGGATGCAAGTTTCAAGCTTCAAACAATGGTTCTGTAGATGAAGCTGTAGAAATGTAGAATGAATGTCTGCTACCGTTTAGGCTCTTATATGTTAACATTTCGTCAGTGACTGCATGAATCATTTCAGCATAAGCTGTACTTTTCTCTTTACTGCGGTCAGATATCTTGGTTATTAGTGTTCTGCAAACAATAGTTAATTGTTACAGACTCGCAACTGTTCTTCGAAATGCCTTGTTTAAAAGACGATTTCGGTTGAATTTCTGAAATTAATTAGTGTACCTGTACACAACATGTTTTATTTTCTTAAGAAACCTCATCACCCTGCTACTATGATGAGTGTGGTCAATGTCATAAATTAAGCTGAACGTCAATCTGGATGCTTTGAAATTTACATGGCATTAAGAAAAACCTGTGGATGCTTTACAGTAACTAGGAGTGCTACTGCTTACCGCCTTGGAGTCCAGCTTCAGATGAGTTAAGGAGTGGAGTTGGGTGGGTGGCAACAAAGTAGCAAACTATCAGGAGTGAGCTCAAGGCTGAGGCTAAAAAAAACTTCAGAACGGCAGAGCTCATCTAGTACAAATCTGAAGCTTTCTGAGACATGGAGATTCAGAATCCAAGCAATTAAGCATGCTCACCCACACATGAAAGTATGAAACAACCAGCTTTTATATAAAATTGTCCAATCCAGTTGACCACTAGAACACGCATGTTGGGATTAAAGTCATGAAATCTGCTCTGTATTTTTTTTAAGATGAGCTACAGTGTTTTCGGTGGATGAACAAACGAACAGAACAGAACAAACGCAGGTGCTGTGCTGCAAACTTCAACAGCATTTTCTTTGGTCTTTTCTTTACTTATTGGTGCCTTTCTCCTATAGATTAGTTACAACTAACAGCTGCTAAAAAGGTGCTAAGATCCGATGCAAACGCCTGTACCAGCACGTGCGGATCAGACATGCATAAACCAAAAACATTCAGCAAGCTAAAGATAGACACCAACTAAGAAGCTACTTGACACACTAACATGAGCAAAACAAACGAGATTACACATCAACGCAGACATGCATAGATATAACAAGTAGTTCAACACAACACAGCAGCATCCAGTACTACATCACACACGCAATGCTGCACTGCTTATTTTAATCTGGGCATCAGCCACTAGCCAGCCAGTACTACATGTCCCTTATTGTACACTGAAGTGAAACAACTAACACATGGAGATCTACTCACTGGGCTGCATCTTGATTGTCTCACCTGGCTTCACGCGCATCACCGGGAAGAAAAAGGTGCTCAGGGTCCCAGGACGATGTGTTAAGGTGGCACACTGCCAATGCATCGATTGTTGGTAGACCAGCATCGCTGACAAGTTTCAGCTGATATCCCCCTGGTTGGAGTGGCTGTGTGGCAGGAGAAAACCTTGTAGGGGTATGGCATATCATGGCAAACTAGGATACTTTGGGATTTGGTCAGTGGAGTAGCAGAGGCCACAGTGTAGTTCACTGATGCTACACCTTCCATTGGAGCACCAGAGAAGGCCCTGATGCTGTTTGTACCCAGTGAGGACAGTAGGACACTGCAAGCTCAACAAAGGACTCGATCGATGTAGCACATCCAGCCATCTCTCCATGGACCATTTGTGAGTATAGATAGCCAAATGGGCCAGGCCTGATGGGCGGCCCAAGGCACGGCACTAGCACGGCCCAGCCCAATCAGCATAGTGCTCATGCTAGCCTGGCCCATCGGATAGTGTAGTGCTTGGGTCGCCATCTCAGCCCGTAGTGTTGTCATGATTTTTGGGCTGTCCCGATGTCGGCACGACGCCACCACCCCCAGCCATTGGATACCCACACCGGTGGTCCAGACCATTGGATCAAGAGTTAGGAGGGGGGTATATAATGTCGGCCCCACAGTCGCCCCCTGAAACCCTACATAGCTTGGCTCCCCAGTCCCCTCGCCTCTTCCGCCGAAACCCTGGATCTGTCGACTCCTCCGCGGTGCCACCGGTCGCTCATCGGACTCCTCGCCTTGTCGTCTTCATCTCCGGTAGCAAGAAAAGGTGTGATACTTTCCCTCCTTGATCCCCTCCTCCTCTCTCCATCTCACGCGCTGCCGGTCGATCTGGTGGCTGGTGCGAGATGCCTGGAGTTCTGCCGTGCTGGTGCTTGCCTCCACGGCGCCCCTGTCTAGCAGTCATCATCTTCCTCTCTAGCAGCAAGAAAAGGTACCAACCCTCTGTCCTCTCCTATTTTGCCTTCTATACTCGTATTGTCTGCTCTGTGTTGCTGGCTGCCACTAGATTGCTGCATGTGCTCGCCTGCTCGGTGCTATGAATTCATCGTCTTGTTGGTAAATCCATCCCCAAACTTCCCTGCCTTGCCCTCTCGCCCTCTCTATCCCCAAACAGTGAAACCCTAGTTTGGTAGTTCCCCTCTCCAGTCCAAGTCCGGTCGTCATCTCCTAGATCCGTGTTTTGTTGACCTCGCTAGCCTCTCTAGTGCTTCGAATTCGATGATAAACCCCTGCACTATTTACATTTTTTCACAAAAAATTATTCTGTTCTGCTAACATCTAGTAGCCGTAGGAATCCGTTGAGGAATCGGAGGGCTGATGATGGACGATGAAGGGGAGGGCCGCTCCATCAACGATGAACTCCAGATGATGGGTCAACATGGAGATGATGAAGAGGACTTGGGCACGGATCGGGAGGAGTTGTTCGGCGGCCATAGTAGTGTCGATCCTATCGACATCCAGGGCGATGCTGAGGACAGTGGCACTAGGGCAGGGCAAGCTGCTAGTGGTGCAGAGCCCGTGGACTCCTCCCAAGGCTTCGGCAGCAAGAAAAGGTCTCGTTCCTCATCCTCTGATGTTTGGAATGACTTTGAGAAGATCTTCAAGGTAATTGACAGTAAAAGCGTCATGTATGAAGCTAAGTGCAATCATTGTGGTCATATTTATTCTGCTCTTTCTACTGGTGGCACTAGACATCTCATGAGGCATAGGGCTAAATGTTAGGCGAGACTTGCTAAGTCTTGCCTGTCTTAATCGTTAATGCATTTTAATGTTGATGGTAGTGTTTGACATTGGGAGTACAGTGCCGAGGTAGCTCATACTCAGCTTTGTCGATTCATTGCTAAACTAGATCTTTCACTAGGTTTTGGTGAATCTGATGCATTTGAGGAGTACATTAAGGTTGCTCATAACCCTAGATTTGTTCTTGTATCTAGGCAAACCACCACTAGAGATCTTGTTAAGTACTTTAATGATTCACATGGTAAGCTTATTGATACTTTGAAATCTAGTGTTACCTCTGTTGCCCTCACATTTGATATCTGGTCTGTTAATGCTAAGGAAGATTACCTCTGTGTGGTCGCTCACTATGTTAGCTCCGATTAGCAATTAGAGAAAAGGATCATTGGCTTTATGCTTATTGATGTGTCTCACACTGGTGAGAACATTGCTGAGCGTGTGCTTGCTATGGTACAAGATTATGGTTTAAGTGATAAAGTGTTCTCTATTACTCTAGACAATGCTTCTTTTAATTCTACTGCTATGGAAAAACTCACACCTAGCTTGTCTGGTTATATTGGTGATATTTTCTGGCATCAGCGATGTGCTTGTCACATAACTAATCTTATTGTTAAATCTGGCTTGAAGAGGCTGAAGCCTTACCTTGAAGCATTTAGGATTACAATTTTATTTCTAAACTCATCTAATCAGCGCATTGCTGCATATAAGAGTTATTGCATTGTTACTGGTGAACATCCTACAAAGTTTGGTTTGGACATGAAGGTGAGGTGGAACTCTACCTATTTGATGCTGTGAGTGCTCGCAATTCTTTACTGTCCATGCTATGTCATCAGCAAGGGTGAGAGATGCAGGCCTAAACATGTTGATGATGTCGGTGATGTTCTTCAAGGAGAATGGGAGGTGCTTTGATATGTCTTGGTGTAGAAAATTAAGATTTGATCTTGTGAATAGGATGTGAGTTGTGAGCATGGATCCTAGGACCAAATTGTCATCGAAGAAGAACACGTCTCTTGTTCCTTTAGGGCTTATTTGGTAGACCGGAATCCCGACCCATTCTATGTGGATGGGTCGGGATTCTGGCCTAACAAAAAACTCTTAGGGATTTTTTCATGGGCATGTTCGTAGTGGTGGATATGCTTACACTCCTCTCCTAAGCAAATACATCGAGGAAATAAGATTAATTATAATTAATAAACTCAAGGTTATCCCTGTATGAATATAGCTTCCCACAGACTATTTGTTTAGTGCACTATAATATATGCATATATGTTTATGAATGATTCATGTGTAAACTACTAAGGAAGGAAAACAAACACTCATCCATCTCTTTGTCACCTCCATCCTTGTGTAGGCCTTGGTTGTAAATGAAAGAAAACTTGTCAATCTTTTGCTTATCTCCGTTTATATTTTGATGGTAGAGAAATGGAAACTTGTCTATCTTATATCATCTCCATTATTTTTTTTTCCATTTGCTTGTAGAAGAGCGGAAAGTTTCTGATCTTTTGATCATCTCCATAGTTGTTGTTCTGCCCTTGGCTGTAGAGAAATATTGAATCTTTTTGTCATCTCGTTTTCGTGCATCGTTTAGCCTTCGACACTATAGAAGACCTTGAAGTTTTTGCCGAAGCACCAGCACCACCTCAACAAGTTCAAGGTAAGTCACACCCTCACCTTGAGAATATTGAATCTTTGTTTTCAATGTATTTTCATCTCATCTAATATATAAATGAATGTTCTGCAAACATTAAAATAATGATTTATTAGCCATTTAAACCTAGTCCTTTAAATTTATGTATGATCTTTGTCCTTTGAATACTTGTACTTTTATACCTTTGTTAAACCTAGGTTTATAGTTTTCACTTGTAGTATCATATATTATGGACTACTAGTGTAATTTAATGTTTAGTCGTGGTTAGTCAAATTATAGGTTTTTCTCCAAAATTAGGAACAATGTCACTTTGAATTTCTAATCCTTGAAATTCAAAAGGCACCCTTCATGAGTTTCATCGAGAGTTTCACGGGTTTGCAAAATAAAATGTTTTTAGGTTGGTACTGGTGCAAGCTAGTGCATTAGTTAGTCACACCTAGGACAACATAGGGACCGATCTACGAGATCATGTCACGAAAGGATTTTCGTGCAACCATAAGTCTAGTGGGTAAGACCTAACCTAGAGTATGATTAGTCCTAGTGTGATGCACCACAGAGAGGTATGCGGAGGCCAACTTGTTCATGTTCAAAAGGCACGAGAGGGGGCTATGTGATGAAACCTCCGTGTGGTCAATGGTCTATGTGGTCAGCTATCAACATGTTCACATCCGAAAGGTGCAAGAGTGAGCCAATGTGGGAGATTACCTAACCACGGTAAGTCCCTCTAGTTAAAACCTCGGTATGACCTTCGTTTCTACTAGGCACCAATGGGGACTATCAGTGGTCAGTGAAACCTAGTACGGTTATCCTCGTAATGTGACGAGTTGTATAAAGAGTTTTGGTATGTGTTCTTATCGTGGTATTCTGACACAATGTGTGTTGAACATATGCCATGTGGGTAAAACTATTCTCCTTTAATCAGAGTGAAAATATATTTGAATAGCCGAGCCCTCCGTTATGAGCACGTCTAGTGATGTTCATCATAGTTAGACTTGTTTTACAACAATTCTCTATTGTGAAAAGTAAGGGCATGTTTGATTCTCTGAACAGTGCATTGAGGAATTGGAATTTAGACAATTCAATTTGGATGTTTGGTTACCCGTGGAATTAATTCATGTCATTTGACCTCAATTCTAAAGGAAACCATATGCAACTAGAAGTCGCCCCCTCACAATTCAAACCTAAAAACCTTTGATTTGGCTATACTTGGGCTTAGATATAAAACATGCCCAAGGACCTCATAATGTAACGGGTTATATAAAGGGTTTCGATATGTGTTCTTTTAGGGTACCATCGTGGTATTATGACACATAGTGAGTTTTGAATGAGTGTCTTATGGGTAAACAATCAAAATAAAAAATATATTTGAATAGTCGAGCCCTCAGTTATGAGCATGTTTAGTGTGATGTTCATCATTGCTAGACTTGTTTTATAACAATTCTCTGTTGTGAAAAATAATGGCATGTTTGATTCTCCAAAGGAATTGAAATTGATCCAATTCAAATTAGATATTTGGTTGCTCGTGGAATTAATTCATGTTATTTGATTTCAATTTCAAAGGAAATCAGATGCAACTAGAAGTCCCCGCTCGCAATTCAGACCTAAAAACCTTTTGATTTGGTTGGAATTGGGCTTAGATATAAAAACATGCCCAAGGACCTTCCCTGGTATACCTCATCTCGATGTCGTTTCATGTGGATCCATTCTAATTCTCTCATCTTGATGTATCAAAGAATTACAAGTAATCAGCCAAAGAGATGGAAATAGTCAGCGAAAACTCGAAATGCTGCCAAGAACGACTACAGCGCTAGTGCGAACCCGACGGCCACGGCTGCCCCGCCGACTAGGCTGTAGCATGGCCGGGAGAGAGCGGCGGCAGCGGCGCTGTCCATCTCCCGGCTACTAGTCGCCGGCGGCATGACGCCCTTGAAGTTGGGGTTGCCCCCGTACAGGCCCTGAATTCCTTGGACGTCGTCGGCGGCCAAGTTCACCTTTTTCGTGCGCGACGTGAGTGCCGGGTACATGATGGAGTCCGGCACCGACGAGTGGCCGAGCCCGAGGATATGGCCGATCTCGTGCACCGCCACGGACTCCAGGTCGACGGCCCCGTCCGAGGACGCCCGCGTCACGTCGCCGCCGGCCACCCACGCCTCCGTGGCGTCCAGGTGGAGCCGCCCGTTGGTCGGCGAGAACGCGTGCGCCAGCGTGCCGAGTGGCCCGTCGAACGGCTCGCCGTCGCCGTGGTCGCCGGCGTGGAACCCGATGGTGATGTCCGCGTCGGCGGCCGACGCGGTCTCCGTGAAGTTGAGCGTCGTCGCCGCGGACCACCGCGCGAACGCGCGGGCGAACACCTGGGTCAGCGTCGCCCTGTCGATGGACGTCTCGGAGGTCGCGATCGCGTACTTGAGTGTCCTCTTGGACCACAGCGGCGAGCCGGGGAAATAGGAGAAGAGGCCGCGGCCGTGGAGGATGGCCGACGAGTTTCCCATGGTGGAAGTGCCGTTGATGATGTCGGCCACGCCGCACCGTGGCGCCATCATCTGGGTGACAGTGGCCGCGTCCAGATCGCCGGTGACGTCGAGGCCGAAGTTGCGCTGGTACGTCTTGATTGCCAGCTCCACGTCGGCGTCGAACAGGTCATTGAACCGACCCGACGGCGTCGAAGACGACGCCTTGAGGAGGTAGCCGAAGTGCCATAGATAATCCTTCAGCTTCGCAAGCCCTCGCCTCTCGTCGCCGAAGTGGCAGCCGGAGAGGTTCTTGAATGCCGACCACGGGTTGGGGAACGGAGGCTTGATGTCCGGGAGACCTGCCGGCAAGGCAAACGCCGGCGAAACCGGCAAGACCACGAGCACCGCCGCCGCTGCAGCGAGGACGACGACGAGAGGAGAGGCGACGCCGGTGACCATTGTAGCTTTCGATCGGCGAGGCAAGAAAGTGTGAGAGGGAAGAACATCCAGCTTACCAGCTCATGTTTTATAGCCTGACGAGTCAACGAAGAATGACTACTTAGTCAACCGATGCAACCGCGTAGAGGGTCCGTTTTAAAAAAAAACGTGTTAAAGTTTATAATAGTTATGTAAATATTCGAATTTTAATTGATAAATAGTTTTTTAAAAGGGAGATTTGAGGATTTGTCACAAAAAAATTTATGCTATTTGATTATCTACCACTTGTGTAAATGATAAGTGATACCATTTGAATCTATGACTATAGACTAAAGTGGCAAATAATCAAAGCTATTTTTTTAGAGTGATAAATTATTAAATATTTCTTTTAAAAAAATTGTACGAAAATAAACTATAAGCAAGCGTGAGCTAAAATTTGGTAGGTTTGGTTTGGTCAATGTGGGAATCAGACTCGTGGTTGTTGCAATTTGTATGATGGTGATGAGCATGTGCAATGCAGAGTTCCTGGAAAGTGAAGAGTACTTGGTTAGGCCCCATTTGGATTGGATCAAGGGATTTTCAAATGAATTCTTAGGTTTCAATTCACACAGGAAAGATCCCTGTAGATGCGTTTGGTTCAAATGAGTTGGAGCAAACCAAAAGCAAAGGAAAACAAACATCTACAAGACTCAACACTTCCTATACGTTTTCAAGAAAAATACTCCGCCCGTTTCATATTATAACTTTCTAGCCTTATCTAGATTCATTTATAAATCAATACATATATTTTATATATGTGTCCAGATTCATTGACATACAAAACCAAAAAGTCTTACGATATGAAAAGGAGTATGTGTTTATCTATTGTTCACAAGAAACAAAGTTATTTAATGGCACAGTGATGGTACAAGAAGCAGTTCATGCTGTTTCCCTACTGCATCATTTACAATTCTTTGTTACAGTGACAATATAGCAATTTATACACTTTAAAAATGACACAGGGTTTGTCAGTCTGGCTAAGTTCTATCCAGTGCAAGTTGCATCAGAAAATAACTGATGTCAGGGTGATGGAGCAATCCTTCATGCTTTATCAACAATCCTCTCCCAACCAATGTCATTCGAGTGAGAGCAACAATGGATTGAATTCCAGCTTTTAGCTATTGTAATTTGTAAGTCTACAGCAAAGTGAACATGATTTTCATAATGGCATCTTGGATGGAGTACCTGGAAAACACCAAATAGATGTTTCAGCTTTGAACAATTATAAATTTCTTAAATATGGCATCTTAGCATTACCTGGATGCCGCGGATATTTCTTCGGAGTAATACGCTTCTTTAAATACACAACAGCCGTCCGTTTGCCATGAGGTCCCATAGATTCAACTGTGAATTGATAAAGGCTTAAGATATTGAAAGTATATGATTATGGTAAAGAGCATACTCTTGAATCAGTAAACCGACCAGGTCAAAAACTGCATCTACTCTTCGATCAACATGGATATATATGTTATCGCTCATGAATTAGTATAGGGATCAAGTCAACAATTATGTCTGCTCTGTAATCAACATAGATATTGCATTCTACATTTCTTTTATAGTATTGCTCTAAGGTTGAAACACATGCACAATAGCATTTCCTCCTATTACAAGAGATGCTAGCTAAATATCATGTAGAGTGAAAATAATACGTAGAGAACAAAGTGTGCTATAGCCTTTCACAATCTTCGTAACCGGGGAGAGCATAGCATACCATCACACACTTCTAGCATGGAGGCACCCAACTTATGTACGGCAGTTTTAGCACTATTTATTTCATCCTGATCAACAAAATACAAAGATTGAAGTAGTATAAGATATAATAAATATTATGGTAGAAAATTTATTAGAATGCACAATAGGCTAATGCCCAAAACACTTACATGGGGATCGTGTCCTTTCGCAGCTATAAATAAACCATCAACACGAACCAATGGGAGGCAGTACTCAACTACGAGGAGAGTACTAGGGTTAATTGCTACAAATGGCCTCATAACATGAAAACTTTTAAGGGTTAAATACCTAAAACTTTCAG
>KE372668.1:94101-105150 GCA_000418225.1 Zizania latifolia
AACTCGACATGCAAGATGTTGTAGAGCCTGTTGTCGAGACACCAGTCCCACGTCAGTCGGAGAGGTTGAGTCGTGTGCCCGAACGGTTTGCGTTTTTAACTACTGGGCAGCGCGATATATTATTATTGGACAATGATAAACCTAAGACCTATACGAAAGCAGTGATGGGACCAGACTCTGAGAAATGGCTTGGAGCCATTAGATCCGAGTTAGAATCCATGCGACAGAATCAAGTTTGGAACTTAGTTGATCCACCCGATGGTGTAAAAACTATTGAGTGTAAATGGATTTTTAAGAAAAAGATAGACGTTAATGGAATTGTTCACATCTATAAGGCACGATTGGTGGCGAAAGGTTTCAGGCAGATTTAAGGTGTTGATTATGATGAAACGTTTTCACCCGTCGCTGTGCTAAAGTCTATCTGGATCATCCTAGCAATTGCCGCATTTTATGATTATGAGATATGGAAAATAGATGTCAAGACGACTTTCCTTAATAGAAACCTATGTGAGGATGTGTACATGACACAGCCTAAAGGTCTTAATGATCCTGAGAATGCTGGAAAAGTTTGCAAATTGCAAATTTCCATTTATGGGCTAAAGCAGGCTTCTCAAAGTTGGAATCTTTGTTTTGATGAGGTAGTCAAAGTGTTTGGCTTTATCAAGAATAAAGAAGAGCCTTGTGTTTATAAGAAGGCTAGTGGGAGCTCACTTATATTTTTGGTCTTATGTAGATGATATATTATTGATCGGAAATGATATTTCTATGCTAGATGTTGTCAAGTCTTCGTTGAGAAAAAATTTCTCAATGAAAGATCTTGGAGAGGCAGCATACATCTTGGACATAAAGATCTATAGAGATAGATTGAGAAAGTTAATTGGATTAAGCCAAAGCATGTACATTAACAAGGTATTGAAATGGTTCAATATGCAGAATTTTAAGAAAGGTTTTCTGCTAATGTCACATGATATTTCTCTCAGCAAGATTCAGTGTTCTTCGACACCTGATAAGCTGGAGAAGATGAGTGTGATCCCGTATGCCTCCACAATCGGATCCATCATGTATGCCATGTTTTGTACACGCCTAGATGTTTCTTATGCTCTAAGTGTTACGAGCAGATATCAGTCAAACCCAGATGAAAGTTACTGGGTAGTAGTAAAAAGTATCCTCAAGTACTTGAGGAGAACTGATGATATGTTCTTGGTATATGGAGGTGAGGAGGAGCTCGTTGTAAATGGTTACACCGATGCTAGCTTCCAAATCGACAAAGATGATTTGCGATCGCGGTCTAGATTTATGTTCTACCTCAATGGAGGCGCAGTGAGTTGGAAGAGTTCCAAGCAAGAAATGGTTGCAGATTCAACGACAGAAGCCAAGTATATTGCAGCTTCGGAGGCTGCAAAGGAAGCAGTTTGAATCAGAAAGTTTGTTTCTGAGTTGGCTGTTGTCCCTAGTGCGTCCAGTCTAGTGGACCTCTATTGTGATAATAGTGGTGCCATTGCGCAAGCCAAGGAGCCTACGTCACACTAGAAGTCTAAGCACATACTGCGGAGCTATCATCTAATCCATAAAATTATAGATAGAGGTGATGTGAAGATATGCAAGGTGCACACGGATTTGAACATAGCCGATCCATTGACAAAGCCTCTCTCACAGCCTAGACATGAGGCGCACTTGAGCTCTATGGGTATTAGATACTTACATGAGTGAGTCGAGTGTATGTGAGAAGAAGTTAGTTTGTCTATGCTAATGTATATTTGGATAATTTATTATCTTGTTCCTTGAATAAATGTTTTTTACATTGATCAGCAAGTTGATGACTTATTTGTGAGACTCTTTGTGTTATGATGTTGTTCTAAACGATACCCAACCTTATATCACCATGTGAGACAGTGATGATTTATAGATTAGCACATATGTCTGATTGATGATCATGTTTCACAGATCATAGACATAGAGATACCAAATCAGTGATGTGAACTCATGTTGATGAACATGGAGTTGGATAGACCCACCTTGAGATACTGATGGAATTGTTATTTTATATGTGCCATCAGTTGTCATCTTAAATGATGTACCTACAGAATCCTTAAACCTGAGATCGTCATTGATTCCAGAATGTATAGTAGAACACTTAGGGGCTTCCAAACGCTATTCCGTAACTGGGTAGTTATAAAGGTTGCTTTCGGGTGTGTCACGAAACATGTCGTGGGATGTGAGCGGTCAAGATGGAATTTACCCCTTCTACATAACGGGAGAGACGTCTCTGGGCCCCTCGAGGTAGTCAGATTGGAAAGTGCATGGCCATATCACTATGATCAAAGAGTTGATCATGATTGAATCCACTACTTGATTGAGTGAAGTGTCGAGCTATCAACAAGGGTGGCACGAATCTCGCCTTGAACTTGACTGATGTCGTGTGGTAAAGGGATTGGTGCGGGAGTATATCAAGGTTCAAAAAGTATGATTTTGACTTTGTATGCTTTCGGGGGTCAATATGTGCTGCTAGGTACCGCTATTGATCGGCGATCCGGAAATGGTTTCCGGGTAGCGGTCATTTGCGTATGAACCTATCAGGGCTCACGCTTAAGGGGATGGAATTCAAATCTTATAAAGAATTGGTTCTTGTGCAAGTGGGATATTGATGGAATTGTGCCCAAGAAAATTCTAGGGGAACTAGAAGTTCCGGCTGTAGCCGGAAGTTTCGGGTTCTGGAGCATTCGGAAGTTTTGGTAGGACCAGAAGTTCCAGACCAGCCCCAGTATTTGATTTTTTGGACGAACCGGAAGTTCCGGCTGTAGCCGGAAGTTCCGGGTCGAGAATTAATTCGATACAGAAGGTCATTTTTGAAAGTTCCGGCTATAGCCGAAAGTTTTAGGCTAGACAAACAGATTAGATCTGTTGGGGTTTAATACAGATTAAAGGCCCACGATGGGGCACTATATAAAGAGAGGTGGGGCAAGCACGAAAAGGCTGTTGGTTGTTGCTACTATTGCTCCTGGTTGTGGGCCCTAGCCGCCACCTCTCTTCTCTCCTCGATTGCAAGGGTTATGATCAATCTCCCTAAATCTCACGAGTGGTGCTAGCACGCTGACGCGAGGTGATTATGTCCCCGGACGTGTGGATACTGTGGAGGCACTACTCCAATAGTGGTGCTCGTCTTTTCCTTACGTGGAGGTTATCGGATCGGAGGATCGCGTCGTATTCATCACCGGATCGCCGACGAACGAACGGAGCCGAGAGGAGTAACTCGAGGACGCGCTTCATCGACTCTACTTCCGCTGCCTGAGCGCGTCTCGAGGCTCAAGGTAACGATCTATGATCCCATTGCACGCATGGTTCCTGGGCTAACGGGGTAAATTTTTGAAATTAAGCACTAGCGTAGCCTCCCCATAACCCAACACCTAGTTCTAAGCTAGACTCTCTACCACCAACCTTTAAACCATGCCTCCAAACAAAAGCAAGAGCGCAGCTCCTACTCGGAGGTCCCTTCGAGTCTCATAGGCCTCACTGTGTCCAGAGGACCCCCCCGAGGCCGATGCACAAGACCTGCCGAACCCAGTGGGCCTCTCGGCGGTAGGCACTGGTTCAAGGGCTGCGAAGCTCACCAGAGACCTTCCTGCAGTGAACATCACTCCGGAGGCTGCGGGGAACACCACAGGCCTCCCTGCGGTTGACATCATCCTAAGGACCAAGGAGCACATCTCGATCCCCTCTTCAGCAAACGACATCTCTGGCCCAATGGGCCTAGCGGTGCCCCTCCCCCCCCACCCGACGCCTACTCTGTTAGGAGCAACGGGGCCCAGCGCATGAATCCTCTGCTGCCCCCGAGGGCGCTGCAAACCGACTACACCTGGTCGCAGGATCCGGGAGTATACTTCGGAGGAAGCGGAGCCTCCGATGACACGCAGGACTCTAAGCTGGCCTTGCTGAAAGCGAAAGTCATGAGTTAACGGCAACATGTGGCCATTTAGGTGCACATCCCCGAAGTCCCCGAAGACCCTCCAAGGCCGCCGACCATCGTCACCGTGAGCGACCATGGCGAGCAGGAGCCTCAAGAGAGGAGGCAGAACGCCTCTTTCGACGAGAGATCACCACTGCACACATATTTGCAGATGGTGCGCTTCCACTCGAAGTTCTAAGCCGTGAAGTTGCCCAAGTACTTCGGGGATTCAGACCCCGATGAATTCACGTACTCCTATGCCCTCGTAATCAAGGCTAGTGGAGGCGAGAGAGATACCATGGCAAAATGCTTCCCGTTGGCCCTCGAAGGCATAGCCCTTCGGTGGTTCTGGTCCTTGAAGCCCAGCTCCATAAAATCATGGGAGCACCTAGAAAAAATTCACGAATAATTTTTAAGGGACCTACGTGGCACCCATGTCCATCGGGAGCCTATTCCAAGTGAAGCAGCAACCCAGAGAGACCCTGCGGCAATATTTCCAGCGCTTCACCTTTACGAAGTCGTAGATCAAGGGACTTTCCACGTCTTCAGTGGTCGACGCTGCTCATGAAGGCGTCACCAACCCGGGCCTCCTTGACAAGCTTCATAGGAAGCCTATATCTTCGGTGACTCAGCTTATGACATACTTCGAGGAGTATGCCCGCTCTGAGGAAGGGCAGCTCCGAAGAAGTACCACCATCGCTCAAATTCAAGCCCTAGAGGTATGGGCTCCAAGCCCCCCGAAGCCGGCGTACGTGGAGCACCGGCCTTTGGAGTCAAGACGAATAAAGAAGCACTTCCATAGTAAAGTGCTAAACATCACCGGACCAAGGGCTCTAAAGCTCCAGCAGGGCCAAGGCCAGGACCGAGGCCGCCTATTGGGCCCTCCGTCCTAGGCTAAACCTACTTCTGCAATGTCCACGGCGAGAACCGGAGCCACAATACCGACTCTTGTAAGGCTATATTGGCATTGCGAGGGTATTACCTCGACCGGACCATGGGCCGAGGGACGATGGATTGAGCACCCGAAGCTGCCCGCCTAAAGCATGTCCAGGCCGTAGGCCGCGTCAAGGCAGGCGAAGCTCCTCCTCGAGTCCCAGTGGCAAATTTAATGCCACCTCTGAAGGTCGAAGATGCGTCTAGACCCTAGAAGCGTGTGGTGCTCTCTATTTCTGGTGGCGGAGCTTTGGGGAACTTGTCCAAGCGTCAGAGGCATGACTACGTCTGTGAAGTAGGACATATCGAGACCTCAGCATTAGCCTCTATGATGCCAGAGTAGGCCCATGTGACAATCTCCTTCACAGTCAAAGACGCCATTGGAGTTAAGTTCCCACACGTGGATCCCCTCGTCATCTCCACTGACATCATAGGCACCGAGGTGCGGTGCATGCTCATCGACGGTGGCAGCTCAGTGGATATTATCTTCATGCACGCCTTCGATCAACTGTGCATCCCTCAGAAGCATCTCCTTCTAGCTACTAGACCTCTATAAGGCTTCAACGGGCCGCCTCTCGAAGCAATATGCCAAATCGGCCTCGAGGTCAGCTTCGACGAGGGCAACCTTGCATGTTCGGAGAAAGTCATCTTCGACATCATCGACGCCCCCTATGCCTACAACGCTATCCTCGGGAGGAGTGCGTTGAATCAGTTCAGAGCCATAGCGCATCACAACTATCTCTACATGAAGTTGCCCACGTAAGGGGAAGTGCTAACTGTGTTGAGTGATCAAAGTGTAGCATGAAGGGTGGAGTACGGCCACGCCACCTACTTCGAAGCTCGCCAAGTATATTCCGTGGAGCTTCAACCCAAAGCAGCAGGCCAACCTCTCAAAACCACGAAGGGATCAGCGGTCAAACTCCGCCCAGACGGAGAGGTTGTCACTAGAACGCTCATCGAAGGGGGACTCGAGTACCCCATTAAATTTGGAGGGGACTTGACTCCAGAAGATATGGCTTCGCTGGAGAGGATGATTCTAGGCAACCTCTACATCTTCGCTTGGACAGACGAAGAAATCCCCAGGGTTGACCGGAGCATCATCGAGCACTCCGTGCTGGTGAACCCTAGGGTGAGGCTGGTGCGCCAAGGGCTGCGGAAGTTATCGGCCAAACGTGCAAGTCTGGTCAAGATCGAAGTAGAGAAGCTGCTTCAGGTAGGGGTCATACGGGAAGTCAACCACACGGAGTGGCTGTCGAACCCTGTATTTGTAAGAAAAAAGAACACGGGAAAATGACGCATGTGTATTGACTTCACTTCGCTAAATAAAGCATGTCCCCGTGACCCATACCCCATGCCTCGTATTGACCAGCTCGTCGACTCCACCGCCGGCTCTGAGCTGCTAAGCTTTCTCGAAGCCTACTCCGAGTATCATCAAGTGTGGTTAAAGCACGAAGATGAGGAAAAGACTAGCTTTGTTACTTCCTCCGGAGTCTATTGCTATGTCCAAATGCCCTTCGGCTGAAGAAATGCCAGAGCAATTTTTTCTAGGCTAATTGCTAAGGCACTAGATCACCAAATTGGAAGGAATGTCGAAGCCTACATGGACGACATTGTAATAAACAGTGCAAAAAAGCACGAGCATAGCATAGACTTAGCAGAGACCTTTGAAAGCTTTTGAAGGGTAGGGGTCCGGTTGAATCCCGAGAAATGTGTCTTCGGAGCCTGGGCTGGTAAGCTTCTTGGGTACCTGGTTTCGAGTTGAGGTATCGAAGCCAGTCCCATCCAGATTAGCGCGTTGCAATGCATGGCTCCGTCTAATAATTTGAAATAGGTTCAGAAGCTTGCATGTCGCCTCGTAGCTCTCAGCAGGTTTCTCGCGCGCTCCGCTGAACAGAGCATGCCAATCTTTAAAGCGCTAAAGGGTTCCGAGGACTTCGCATGGACGCCCGAATGCCAGAAGAGCTTTGATGACATCAAGGAGTACCTCACTGATCTAGCGACTAACTACCTCCTTCCGGAAGAAGGACTGTTGTTGTATCTCGTAGCAACGGCCTCCGCCATGAGTGCAGTTCTCGTACGCGAAGCTGACATCGAAGGGAAGTTGGTACAGAGGTCAGTTTATTTTTTTCCAACGCTCTATCCAGAGCAAAAATAAGGTACACGGAGCTCGAGAAAATTACATACTCTCTCGTCATAGCTTCAAGAAAGCTTCGGCATTATTTTCTCGCGCACAATATTATTGTGCCGATATCATACTCCCTCGGAGACATGCTCCAAAATAAAGACTCTACTGAAAGAGTAAGGAAGTGAGTGGTCGAGCTAGCCCCATTCGGTATAGATTTTACTGCCCGCACCATGATCAAGTCCCAAGTAATCGCAGACTTCATCGTGGAGTGGACCCCTCCAGCAATCTAGTCCCCAGAAGCACCAAGCGAAGGTATATAGACTATCTATTTAGACGGAGCCTATCAGGCCTCCAGCGCAGGTGCCAGAGTTGTAATAATTTCACCCTCCTGCCAGAAGGCCTTATACTCTGTAAGGCTAAATTTTAAAGCTACAAATAATATGGCTGAGTACGAAGGCGTTTTGTTAGGCCTTCGAAAGGCATGAGCCCTAGGCGCTGCTAGAGTACTTGTAAAAACTGATTCCCATATTGTTGCTGTACATGTAAATAAGAGCTTCCAAGCTCGACATCCAGACCTCGCCCAATATCTGGCCGAAGTGCGCAAGGCGGAGCTTGCATTCAAAGGAATCTCTATCAAAAGCATCCCAAGGGCTAAAAACTAGCAAGTAGACGCCCTGGCCAAAGCAGCAGCCAGAGGCCAAGAACTCCCTGCTAGAGCGTTCTAGGAGGAGTTATTTACTCCAGCAGTAGTGAAGCTAGAATCGGCCGAGGTACTCTACGTATAAGCCGAAGACTGGCGTAGCCCTATCAAGGCCATGCTCTAAGACGAAGGCATCCTATCCGAAGGCCTCGAGCTCACGAGACTGCAGCACAGGGTCCGCAACTACCACCTCCTCGATGGCTTGTTGTACAAGTCTGACATTTGCTCGCCTTTGCTACGCTGCATTTCAAGAAGCGAAGGACAGAACATACTTCGAAGGATCCATGAAGGTCTATGAAGAAGTCATCTTGCGCCTCGGGCGCTTGCAAGCAAAACCCTCCGATAGGGCCTTTATTGGCCCACTATAATGGGCGATGCCGAGGCCCTGGTTCGCACATGTCAAAGCTGTCAGTGGATGGGAAGGCGGAATCATCGTTCGCCCACTCCGCTGCAGGTCATTGCTCCGATGTGGCCCCTTGCTCGATGGGGCATGGATCTGATCGAAGCATTTTCACAGGCAAAAGGGAACTTAAAGTTCATAGTGGTAACATTTGAGTACTTTTCGAAGTAGGTCGAGGCCGAACTCCTTACTACAATAACTTTGAAGAACATCTAGAAGTTCTTCTGGCAGAATATAGTTTACATATTCAGAGTACCTAAGCAGCTGATGATCGACAACGGAACTCAGTTTGATGCGGAGCCCTTCAAAGCATTATGTGAAGGCCTCGACATCAAATTATGCTTCACCGAGGTTAGGCATCCACAGTCCAATGGAGCAGTCAAAAGGGCCAACGATAATATTTTGTCAGGCCTCAACCGCCAGATTATGGGCCTTGCCAAGAGGCTATGGGTCGAGGAATTGCCAAAGATTTTGTGGTCCATCCGAACCACCTAAGCACGGTCCACAGGCTTCACACCTTTCTAGCTATTGTTCGGCGACAAAACAATGACCCCTATAGAGCTAAAGGGGGGCTCGCTATGGACATTGCTACCGGAAGATAACGGTGAACGAGGGGCTTCGCTTGATCTTGTCGAAGAAACAAGGCTTCGAGTTATAGCCAACATGACAAAGTATCAAGACCAAACGAAGGCATGGTACAACCCTAAGGTAAAGCCCAATATCATACAGCCTAGGCATCTAGTACTCTGGAGCGTCCTAACGCCTAGCAAATTGAGCAACAAATGGGAAGGGCCCTCAATTATACTTCGCTCAAACCGGCCAGGCTCATTCAGGCTGTCCACTGCACTCTCGAAAGAGAAGAATTAAAGCACACCTAGCACGTAGAGTACCTCTGGTGATACTATGCTTAGTTCTTTGCTGAAGCAATGTTGCGGAGGCTCCTTCGAATAAAGCGCCCCGAGGGCAATTTTCGTACCAAGGTAATACATATCCTCCTAGAGACAAGGTTCGCATTCAATCTGCCCTCAAGCATATTATCATAGCGATGGATGCATCGCGATGGTAATAAGGCCTCGATGGTTAGGTAGTATGCATACCCATTTCCATTACCCGAAGCCCCGACTCGGCGCGAGACAAATAAAGTCTAACACACGTAAGAGTGTACCGCACTCTTGTGTGAAGCTCGAAGCCCAATGCTTGAGGGTCGCTCCCCAGGTATGGCCAACGGCACTGACTTCGGGCTCCGTTTCGGACACTAAAAAATTTGGTGTGATCCACTCCACCATTACCACTGCAAAGTGCCCTCGGGCCCGAAGCAGTAAAAATCAAGGGATTCCGAGTAAAAGCTCGAAGCATCCACAAAGATCCAAAGCAATCAAAGACTCAAAGCACCGACTTCGAGCATTCACCTAAACAAGCGTGAAGCCCATCTACGTCGTATTCACATTGCTCGTGCTACGCATTCGACGAAGCTAATACCCACCATGAGCAAGGGGGGAGCAAGGACTATGCATACGTTCGAAGTGCGCTTTGGCATAAGTTCGACACATAACAAAGGCTGGGTTACACTTCAAATAATACAACGTGTTAAAACCCATTTTTATTCACGAGCAATTCGAATTACAAATGCGGAGTACAACAAGAATACTTCGATTACAGACATTATGAAAAGGCGCTATCAAAACCTAACAATCAGTGGGCACGCCTCGCTGAAATTATAGGCCCTCGCTTCTTCTTGCTCTTTTTCACATGAGGGCCCCCTTGGCTCAAGGAGGCTTCATCGTTGCACGAATGACTCCGCTTCACCACTCGCTGGGTCCTTCGCTTCTCTTAGAGGTTGGCC
Source organism: Zizania latifolia (assembly GCA_000418225.1). NCBI lineage: Eukaryota > Viridiplantae > Streptophyta > Magnoliopsida > Poales > Poaceae > Zizania > Zizania latifolia. The sequence goes on from KE372668.1 coordinate 104,046, forward strand.
CAAGTCCGAGTCGCAGGTGGCTCTAAATCAAAGGCTAAAAATCGAGCACCTCGTCGTTACTCACCTCTGGCGCTTTCGGAGACTGAGCGCCTTTGGCTTCGGGGATGACTTCATCAAATCCAGCCAAGTCGGGGGAGGACGATAGACTACGAAGGGGCTCCATCTTTACGGGGGCCAACAGTTCATGAGCGACTTCGATTAGGACCTCGCTAGTAGGGCCTTGTCGAGGTGATAGCCCCAGGGTACTTCTCGAGAGCCTTTAAGGTAACTAGATGGAACAAGGGGTCGGAAGATGGGACATTAAAGGTGACCTAGAAGGGGTCAGACTGGCATGTAGCAGCAGAGCAGTCAGCAGTATAGCGGGGTCCCAAGTCCAGCACTCGGGGGGACACCCCGATCGCAAGCACTCGGGAGGCCAAATCAACAGTCAGTCCGCACCATCAATGACAATAACCTCCAAGATGTAACCGTTGATCTTGAAGATAAATTAAGATAGCGAATAATGCTATGATAATTAGCCCACGTTTTCTAGTGATTTAACTGTTGTAAAGAGACTTAATGTGGTGATTAAAGCCTAAACGATAACCCTTCGACCCCTGTGATATATAAAGGGGTCAGGGGTACCTCTGACAGGCTACGCATTTAGACTAGCCGACATTCATACACACGCAGACATGTACTGCACATATTCTAACACACAGGACTAGGGTTATTATTCTCCTGGAGGCCCGAACCTGTCTAAATTATTTTTGTCTCTTGTTCTTTGAGGCAACCATCAAATTCTAAACATAGACATCCCCATATATCTAATTAAACTACCTCTATGGGTAACCCCATCAGAGGACTACCGTCTTATGCAACGACAGGCCTCGTGGTATTTTAAATCACAGTCGACCTTTGGACCTAGCTACTTCATAAACTACCTATTGATGACGAAGTGTAGGACCGAATCTAGCGACCAAAGGGGGGTGAATGGGCGCAAAACAGAAAATCAGCGGAAAATAAAATTCTGGACAGAAAGTCCAAATCGGAAGTTCTGAGTTGGACCCGGAAGTTCCGATGTACCGGAAGTTCCGGTCGGAGCCGGAAGTTCCGACTAATCCAG
>KE372668.1:122179-132698 GCA_000418225.1 Zizania latifolia
CCGAATTCGGTTGGGGCGCCCCCGATCAGGGCGCTGGATCCAGGAGACGCACGGGAGAGGGACTCAGTCCCCTCTCCCGTGGAGATCTCAACTAACATAATGTAGCTAATGTTGTCTTTGGAATAATGGATTTAGATGCGAGAATCCTCTCAAGTTGCAGGTTTTTGTGTGCTCCAGGTTACTGTTTCTGAAACTGAACCTGAGATGTGGCTCATGGAGTGATTGTTTCTGTGCCTAGTGCATTGATCTATAGCTGTCTGGTTTTATGCTCTCCAGTAACAGTTGGTGCTGTGCAGTCCCTGAAATTCAGAGGGAATGAAAGATCTCAAAGTCCATAACATAGCACCAGAAACCATTTCTTTAAGTATGATTACACTAGAGAAAGTATACTGTTAAAGTGAAAATTGTGTGTTTATGAGCTGCAAATGGAGAAAAGATGAGATCAAAACCAATTGATCATTGCATACTCACCTTTTCTGGAAGAGCATGGATGCTGCAAGCAGGGAGGAAGGAGCCAAGAAAGAAAGGAAACTGCATGTACTCCAAGAATGGCAAGGCAAATCCATGTTAGGTATATCCCTTGGTGTGTATCTGCATTTCTTCCCTAAAAGCACAGGACAGATCTTGTTTAAGTATATCTTATCTGCAAGAAACAAAGAATCCATGCATGAGGGCATATTTTCCTGTCAGATTACCTCCATGAAAGATTCAGTTATTGCCAGTGGATATAGTTATATAGCACATGCTTTTGTTTTTGACTGTCAATTAGCCATTTTGACAGGGACATTTTACTTGAAATTTGATCTGCATGATCTGTCTTTTCCCCGACTTAAGTACCTGTCAGCAAGATTTTTCTGCACTGCATTCTTTTGAAACTTTCTGAAACACATCAATTGCAATGACCCTTTTCAGACCACTTTGCTATAAAGATATGCCACTCATCAATCCCTACTGCAGATTACTGTGATCTCCTCTGTGCTTCCATGCAGATTGCTTCTCATCCCTATCTCACCAATTTGCAGAGTTGCAGTGAGCACTTAGCTTGTTTCCAAAATTATTCCATGATTTCAGCTTGTATACTGCAGCAGCAGCAAAGCCATCAGGTTCAGTATGAGTCTGAACTCTGAAGAAGGTGTCATCTCCCAGACAAGCTCAAGTTCAAGTACATGTCTCTACCAGTGTATCGCCACGCTCAGAGGCCACTCCTCGTACGTCTCCGGTCTCGCCGTCGACGGCGAGGGCAACTCGCTGTACGTCGCGTCGTCTGATGGGCATATCAGGCTGTGGCCGCTGGACATGGCCATGGGACAGAACGAGGTGTCCAGCTCGACCGTTGCCGTCACCGATAGCTCGGTGAAGTGCCTCGTCGCCACCGGCAATGGGGTTGTGAGCTCGCACCAGGACAGCACGATCAGGGTGTGGAGGCACGCCGGCCGGCTGGAGGGGAGACGGCACCTCGCTCTGGACGCCGTGCTGCCGACGACGGTGGACTGCCTGTGCGCGTTCCTGCTCCCCGGGAGCTACGTCGAGGTGCGGCGGCACAAGAAGAGCACCTGGGTGCACCACGTCGACGCGGTCACCGCGCTCGCGTTGTCGCCAGACGGCGCGCACATGTACTCCGTGTCGTGGGACCGGAGCCTCAAGGTGTGGCGGCTTCCCAGCCTCCGCTGCGCAGAGTCCGTCGCGGCCGCGCACGACGACGCCATCAACGCCGTCGTCGCCGCGCCCGACGGTAACGTGTACACCGGCTCGGCGGACAAGACGGTCAAGGCGTGGAGGCGCCACCCGGGGCAGAAGAATCTGTCGCTGGTGAGCACCATGGAGCGCCACAGGTCGGCGGTGAACGCGCTGGCGCTCGGCGTCGGCGGGCGGGTGCTCTACTCCGGCGGCTGCGACCGCTCCGTCGTCGTGTGGGAGGCCACCGCCGGCGAGAGTGGGCACATGGTGGCCACCGGCACACTCAGGGGCCACGCGAAAGCGGTGCTGTGCCTGGCCGCCGCCGGCGACATGGTGTGCAGCGGCTCAGCAGACAGGACGGTGAGGGTGTGGAGGCGAGGAGCGGCGACGGCGGCGCATGGGTACCCGTACTCCTGCCTGGCCGTCCTCGTCGGCCATGGCGGAGCCGTCAAGAGCTTGGCATTGCTGCATGGCGGAGCAGCATGCGATCGCTGCTGTTCGTGTGACATGGAGAGCTCATGCCGCTGCTGCGGCCGCGCTGCTCTCGTCTGCAGCGGTTCGTTGGACGGCGACGTGAAGCTTTGGAAGGTGACGATTTCCACTTGTGAATAAAAAAAGGATTGCTCGTGGAATGCAGGGGAATATTTCCCAAAATTTTGAAGGGAATTAAACTGTTTCATGTAAAAACTCTCGTGAGTTTCAAAAATGACATTAATTCTTGTGGATTCAATGAAAGGTTAGTGTTAATTTAGATCGGTTGCGTTACTTGCATCCCTAATTTGGGAGCTTCTCAAAAGAAATTGTCGGGAGATTTTTCATCCCTAATGTTGGATAGTTTCAAGCTGCTTGTCTGCTTTTTCTTAAGAATCGTATTGCTTTAATAAAGTTATGGTTTGTTTGTTTCGTGAGTTTTTCTGTTGATAGTTGGCTGGCTAAGTGACGAGAATATAGAGAATATAAAGAAGTATTTTTCGGTTTATGTATTCTAGTTTAGTTTTAGATTCTATTGATTTTTACGATCCATGTCTAAAATCTGAACTGTTATTTCATCTTTAGATTTTAGAAATAATTGAATAATTGCAGTTCTCATAAGGTAAAATAAACATGCCTCCGGTACACTAATAAGTTTCATGTAACCAATTCTAAAATTTGTTTTAATGGGATACAAGTCCTTGGTTGTTTTTTCACTGGGCCAATTATGATTTAATAGTAGTTGGCAATCGTGCATCAGCGTAAAGCAGCAAATTTTACTGTCAAATTTTAAACATTAGTGGGACATTTTAGGCCAAAAGATTTATTTTGTAAGCAAACATCGTGTGGGCGCACGTGCATCTTTACTATAGCTAGCATGATAGCCTGCGCATTTGCACGAATAAATTTACTTTAAAATATGTAGAATAGAATAAAATCATATTATCTTTTTATATCATTTCTATATTTTTCCTTATAAACGTTTAATTGAAGATGCACCTTTTTTATCTGCACCTCTATTTTAATATAATTTATATATCGTCTACTTTTAATTTTTAATTTTTCTATGTGATCATATATCATTAATTAATGCTTATTCACTTATGTGATTGCTCTACTTCTCCCATTCTTGCCAATCTTTATTTAAGTTTGGCGAAACTCCATGCTTTGGCTTATCAAAGATAATTCTTTTGCTTCCATCCGGTAGCATATTGATCGTTTTCAATAAGAAACACTTCTTTGTTACCAAGCCCCTGTTTTCTAATTGTATCAATATCAATATGTAATTTTGTTTTCCAGTTTCAAATTGTCGCCTATTTGTGTATGTATAGAGTTTTTTTAAAATAGTTTAAATTAACATTCTACATCTTAACATTTAAATATCTGACTTTAAAATTTGCATGGCATCTAACAGTTAATTTTTTATTAAAAATTTGTTACTCTCCCTTGGATTGTATTTAACATAGACTCTTCACTTGACATATTTTTACTGTTTATTTTCATTTTCTATCCCAAAATTTTGTGATTTAGGTATTTTTCTATGAGATTTGCATTAATCAAATAGATAAGATTTGAGTTTATTTTCTAGTTCGACTTATCTATTCATGAATATTATTTTACATGCACCGATTCTTTTAGTTTTTGAATCCTAATTTTGGATATTTGTAAATTATATTTTGATATGGATTCCTGATGTTACATATTTAGTTTTCACGCTTCTTTACATTATTATTATTAGAGAAAGTTTCGTATATATCACTGAAAGTTCACCCGATTCTATATTTGTCACTGACTCTCTCACTGACATGTGGTCCCGGGACCCACATGTCAATGAGAGAGCCAGTGGCATATATAGAACCGAATAAATTTTTAGTGACATATCAGGAATAATCTCTTATTATTAATTCTAAATTTAGGGATTTTATGTAGAAACCACATTGAAATCAAATTTATATTTTATCCCAAATTTTAATTAATTTTGTACTATTGTGTTTTAATTCTAAATGGGCTCTTCTTTTAATAACTCTATTTTTAATCTGAGTTTGTAACACTTTCAACTGTATTTCTGTATGGAACTTTTGTTTTAATTTAGACTGTTATAATCTGGAACCATTTATAATCAATAATATATAATTTTTATTAGTATGATATTGTTTTATTATTTTAACTGCATAATAGATATTAAATCGAAGGAGAACAAATGTTTATTAAAATTCATAATTAAAAAGTTTCGAAAAGAAAAAAAATCGCAAATCCATCCCTCCCGACTCCGTCGAGAAACCGCCATGCTTTCCCCTGCCTACCTCGCCGTCGCCGCGGCTCTCCTCCTCGCCCTCGGGCCTGCGCTGCCGGCCTTTGCCGGCCGTCCGATCATCGCCGGCAAGCCCGCCCCCTCCGAGGCCGCCGCCACCGCGAGGTGGCTCACCGCCCAGAACACGTGGGGCTTCCTCAGGTTGCCCCTCCCCCCCTCCCCTCCCCTCCCCCCAAACCCTTGTCGTCTTCTTGTTCTTGCTCTTGCTCTTGCCCCTGCTGTTTGGTTGCCTCGGTTGATTAGCGGCAGATGGCTCGATCGAATCGGGATGCTTAACACGGGCAACTTCTGGCGGTGGCTACTGATCGCCCCAGGAGGCTTAGCTTTGAGAGATTGTCTTGCTACTTTCGAATCGTGTGTGGATTTCTGATACAACAGTGCACACTGATATGGCGATTGAGTGTCATACTTCATTAGAGTGTTTGCTAAATTGCCATCCTAATATGCCTATTTCGATAACCAGTGCTACTTACAGTTCCTTCCGTCAAATTGGCGTGAAATTGAAACCCTCTATCGACGATTCAGCTTTTGAAGTTAAATACCTAGAAATGTAAAACTTCAATTTAGCAGCGATGCAAATATAGCTTTTTTATATTACTTAGATGTTTAGAGAGCAAGGCCACAAGTACAAAAATGAGTATTATATTACAACAACAACGAAGCAAGTTGAGGCGAGTATTATATTACTTAAAATTAATTATAAAAGGGATACAAATTACAAAGTATATATTCTTAACTAACAGTTTACTATATATAAACAAGTGAAAAAAAATAAGCATATTCAAATTTCAAAGTAGTCTTTGATATATAAAAAAACATAATGCCTTGTTTGGAGGATATTCTGGCAGCTACAGCTCTTTCTTAGAATCTGTAGTTTCCCCAACGGTATAAATTCTTGCTTTAGATTATAAAACTCAATAATTGTATAATCTATAAATGAACTAGTATCCAAAAGCGAGATAACTTTAACTTCACTACATTCTTTCCAGCAAAATACTCACTAGCAACTTTTCAAAATCTTAAACTCCCTAAGCAGGACCTAAATCAAGCTTCAAGTAAATCATACGAAATAAAATTATTCATACAAATAAAAGATTGGATAATGGTGCTATAGTGGAGGCCTTTAGCAGATTTAGCGGACCACTATACTGCTAATATTGATGATGTAGCAGTCACTGTCTAAAAATACTATTGTGGTGCTATTGTGGGCTATTTAAAGCACTAATAATGGTACATTGTTTTGAGTTTTGACCTTGTTTTAATAATAGAATTGATAGATAAAGATGGGTCGGTCTCTAATGCAGTCTCATTTCATTTGCAGCACAATATCGAGTGATCTAAGTGGAGCTCCATTTGGGTATGATTTCTTGTTTCAGTATTGCAGACCACCAATGTACATGCCCTTTTTTTATTGTTGACCTTAATTCTCTGCTTCCTGTACACACAGCAATGTAGTTTCCTATAGTGATGGAGTACCGGGCGAGAGTCATGGAATCCCCTATTTCTATCTGACAACGCTTGATCCTACTGCAAGAGATGCATTGGAGGATCAAAGGACATCCTTTACCCTTAGTGAGTTCCCTCTTGGGACATGTGGGAAGATTGACCCTGAAAACCCCACTTGTGCAAAACTTACTCTTACTGGGAAGGTACTAATAAATTACATCCATGATATCATGATCATTCATTTGATGTTTATCTAATTATTTCTATTTTGCTTGGTGGTGACTGATCTGTATCTTCCTATATCTATTTTTCTTGGTGCTGGCTGGTGTAAGATGTACAGTGCTTGATTTTATTTGTTTATGCTTAATTCAACTTGAAGTTCTAACTTCTGTAGAATGACTAATTACTGCTGGAATTGTAACACGCCACTATGGCACTATCACTGCCTTTTCCAGCCTTCAGTTTTGTAGTTTTGGATTAAAGGTTCTAGGCCTGGGTTGTGGTTGATACTATGATAGACTTTGTCCTGAGAGGTCAGGTTATGCCGTTATGGAACTTGGGAACCTGATGGCCGATTTAGCTTGTGTGTCACGATAGTTTTAAGCTGATCTTCTTTTCTTCCATGTTCTTTGCAAGTTGTTGTCTCCACAACTTTATGCAGATGGTATGCCATCAAGAAACTATGGATTATAAAGTTATTATGACTTGTGTGATCAATGAAGTAGCAGAGGATTATAGGCACCTTATTTAACCCCTCACCACAACGAACGGTTGAGCGTACATAGATTTGATACATTTGGATGACTTCTTGACTACTATGCTGTAAACTTGTGATAGAACCAGTAAATTGCAGTCTAAAGTAGCATCTATTGTTTTTGTAGTTGAAGTTGGTTGACCTTCAATCATCTGAAGCAGATTTGGCCAAATCAGCACTTTTTACGAAACATCCTGAAATGAAGGGTAAATCCAATCTTTTCTTTTTATATGGTACTAATGTGAGATTGATAGGGTTATTTTTTAATGACAACATTCATGTATGTCTGTTTGATAGATTGGCCGAAGAACCATCATTTCCAAATCTTAAAATTGGAAATTGAAAACATATTCTTGATTGACTGGTTTGGGGGTCCTAAACCTATATCCCCCACTGAATACCTTGAATATGGGAAGTGAGTATACTACAACCTTGCAGATCTGAACTTACAATGTGTATCTGCTCTATTGCCAAGAACTTTTCTGTTAACATTATAATTATGATTTATGCAGGAACCAGGCCTTGCTGAAGTTATCCTGAGTGAAGGATGTTTCATGGATCTTTGTATGTATGTTCTCTGTAAAGATAAACTGTAAATTCTGCATTGTACATACTGTGACGACATCTCTTTCATCTTTGAATAAACACGGTGTAGTGTTTGTTTATGTTGAATTCACGAAATTCCAACAAATGCCAACGATTAAAATGATCTTGTCAGTTGGCCATCTTGGTTAACTCTTAGACGCTCAAATTGAGCTGGACATGTTCTTGAATTTTTTGTTCCAGCGATGATCATTGATCACATAGAAAAAAGGAAGGCACTGTACTATTGTGAGACATAGCTTGAAGTATAAAAGGGATCAGAGTTAGTTTTACACCATTTCCTTAAACTGATTCAGTGAAATACAGAAAGGGAAAATTGATTCCATACCACAAAGTTAATTGGCATACTCCGATTTGTTGCTTTGTTAAAATACAATAAAGTTTAGAAGCATGTTCTTTTTGATATATCGGAGGATGTCACTCAACTTTGTAGCATAAGAATAATTTTTACAAAAAAAATATATTGTCATTTAGATAACAAAAATACACATTTGCAAATTTTGGACAAAATAAGCAACAAACCATGTATCACCAAATTATTCCTAAAGCAAAATGAGAAAGGAAGAGAATCAAATCGCACAAGAGCTGTAAGAAACTGACACCGACACCGGGACCCACATGTCAGCCATCGGGCGCCCGCCGGAGCCTGTCGAGCGCCGTGGTGTTCGACCGCGGCGGCGCCCCATGCGCGGGCTCCACCAGCCGCCTCGGGAACTGCGGCATCGCCATGGCCTCCGACATGACGCTCACGTCGTCCAACCACGGCGAGACCGAGTCCTCGTCGCCGTACTGCCCGGCGGCGGCGGTCCCGCTCACGGCGCGCAGCGTCCGCCACGCCACGTCGCGTCGCACCCCGCCGCCCTGGCCCTCCGCGACGCGCCGGAGCACCTCCTCGGTGCCCGCCGCGCGCGCCAGCCCGCCGAACCGCACGTTGCCGCGGCTCATCCCGTGCAGCGCAGAGAGGCAGTACTCCTCCTCCGTGGACCCGGGCGCCACGGCGGCGCGGCGCATGAGCCCCGTCACCGCCGCCACCGCGCCGCCGTCGATGAGCGCCTCCCTCCCCTCGCCGCAGCCGGCGATGTTGGCCATGACCATCAGCGCTGGGCGCCGCAACGCGGCCTCCCCGGCCGCGTTGACGAGGACCGGTGCCGTGCTGGTCGCTCTCGCGAGCCTCGACCGGTTCATCTCGGCGAGGGAGAGGTAGTACAGTGCCATGCCGGCGTCGCGCCGCGCGCGATCGCCGTCGACGGCGCTGGCGAAGAGCTGCAGCAGCGGCGGGACGGCTCCGAGCACGCCGATCGGAATCCGGTTCTTTTCTTCGATCGAGAGGCTGTGTATAGCGCCAGCCGCGTGATCACGCAGCTCCGAGGACGCGGAGCCGAGCAGCTTGACGAGCACCGGCACGAGCTCCGCGCGCACGAGCTGCACCCGGTTCGCCGGCTCCAGCGAGAGGTTGACCACGCACGCGGCGGCGCTGACCTTGACGCCCTCGTGAGCGGACCCCATCAGCCGGCGCAGCCCGTCGAGCAGCCTCGGTGTGCATAGCGCGCGCCTCTGCCCGTTCTCGCCGCCGCCCCGCAGCGTCTGCTTCAGCGCCTCCAGCGCGCCCTCCTGCCGGCTTGGCTCGCCGTCGAGAAGCCTCACCAGAACGACCTCTTCCTGGGTCAACCCCATCCGCGCGAACTCCGGCGAAGGCGGCAGCGGTGTAGACTCGACCCACTCGCCGTTGACGCGCGTCACCCGAGAAGGCTCATGTATCCCCATGAGGCCGCGGACAATGCTCTTGCCCTCCTCCGGCCCGACGGAGAGCGGTCTCGGCAAGCCAGCGCGGTCGCAGTAGGAGGAGATGGCCTTCTTGAGGTTAGCGTTCGGTATGACAGTGGGAGGCGGCGACGCGGCGAGGTCCATGCACGGCGACAGCGCCGGCGGGGTGAAGCCCAGAGCTACACACGCCTCGACGCACCCGCGCTCGAACGTCTCGCCGCTGGGGACGATCACCGGGTCGCCCATCAGCTGGCCGGAAATCGGGCACACGAACTCCGGCGGCGGGGCGGCACCCGCCATGCCACCGCACGTGGTCAACTCTAAGGCCGTTGTCGAGTCGTTTTGGCAGTTGCAAATTGCAACCAAATCGTTTCACCCGAGAGGGTTAAACTCGGACACTTGGATTGCTGGTAGCCTTGCGAATTTTCTTTTCACAAGATGGATTTTTTCTATTGTTCCTGTATTTGTTGATGAAAGCATGGTGTTATTTATTTATTATAATGTTTTTAATACATCGTGATGTTGATTAGTGATGCTGATTAGGCGTAGTTGCGTGCTGGAATAGTATATTTGTACGACCTGTTGAACTGTTCGAGCTGAGAGCTGACAGAGTTAACCAGTCCGATAATTATTGTTATCAATTTTCTCAGTGAAAATCCAGTTTATAATTTTCAATAATACTTCATTTGATCTTTTCAATCTGTAAAGCAGAACTGTGTCCAATCAGCACAATGCTCAGAAAACATCATCAGTGAAATGGTTTCGCAGTTCTTTCACCTGAAATCTGTTCAAAAATTCCTTGCACCTGAAATACAGGTGTAAAGATGAACTCAGAGCTCAGAGCTAATCAAATTCAATCAAAGAAGACAGATGGTATATTTGATTTGGTGCCAATTTCTACTCTTACCAACTCTGCCAAAATTTGATAAAACTTTAAACCAAAAAATACCACTACCTATTCTGCAAAAATTTCACATACCCAGAGCTAACAGCTAAATTGCATTGCTGTCACAAACACAAAGTAGTACAATTTTTTTATCTCAAACAAATGCACTACACTAAATTGCATTGGTGTCATAAAACCTAAAGCAGCAGTAGAGTTTCTTTCTCTTTCATGTCAAATTCTCAGTGACAGTCCTAATCCCAGTATTTAGTCACAAAGATTAACATTTGCACAAATCCAAATTTAGTCACAAATATTAACATTTGCACAAATCCAAATTTAGTCACAAAGAATAACATTTGCACAAATCCAAATTGCACTTCAATTCCAGCCAAAGAATCCACCTTGCAATCACATAACACCAGTCACCAGCAAACCTTGTGAGCTAGGGCAAATACAGTTGTTCCAAATAGTTGAAAGGAAAAAAGAAGGTAGAGAAGAGAAGGGAAGACTTTGACATTTCAGAACTGGGTCGTGTTTGACCCGGACGTCCCGGCGTGGTTGCCGTGGTGCGGCGGCGGCCGCCGGATCGACACGAACCCCTCCGACA
>KE372668.1:132900-145214 GCA_000418225.1 Zizania latifolia
GAACCTCAGGCTGCCCCGGCTCATCCCGTACAGCGCCGATATGCAGTACTCCTCCTCCGCGCTCCCCGGCGCGGCGGAGCCGTTGCTCATTAGCCTGACCACTGCGGCCACCGCGCCGCCGTCCATCAGAGCGGTCCTTCCTTCAGGGCAACCGGCCAGGTTTGCCAGGATCATCACGGCGATCCTCCGCAGCGCGGCGGCGTCGGCCTCTTTGGCTCGGTCTCGCGCCTCCGCCGTGCCGAGCAGCGTCCGCACGACCCCCGGCGTGCGCGCGATCTTGGAGTGGTTCATCCCGGAGAGGGAGACGTGGTACAGAGCCAGGCCGGCCTCGCGCCGGGCCAGGTACTCCGCGCCGGCGCTCGCGAACAGCTCCAGAAGCGGCGGGATTGCGCCGAGCACGCCGATGGCTGCGCGGTTCTCGTCCTCCAAGGCGAGGCTGTATATGGCGCCGGCCGCGTGGTCCCGCGCCTCCGGGTGGCCGGAGCGGAGTACTTCCACCAGCGGTGAGACCACCCCGGAGCGCACGATCCGCACCTTGTTCTCGGCCTCCAGCGACAGGTTGACCAGCGCTGCCGCCGCGTTGACTTGGACGCCGGCGTCCCCGGACAGAAGCATCGGACGGAGCGCAGCGAGGAGTCGCTGCGTGCAGATCTGCCTCCGTAGCTCCTTGTTCTCCCGCGTCGCCTTCCGCAGCAACACCATCGCCACCTCCTGCTCCGCCGGGCCGGCGCCGTCCGCCCTGATCTTGGCCATGATCTCCTCCTCCAGAGAACCGTCTGCCTGCCTCGTCTCCTGCGGCACGAAGTCGCCTCCATAGTGGTTCCTCGTCAGGACGGAGAAGGCCGCCGGCGGGGGCTTCTGGGAGAGCACCTGCGACCTCTGCTCGTGGCGCGGCTGCTGCGGCGGTGGTGGCGGCATGAGACGGCGGACGACGTCGCGGGCGGTGTCGGGGGAGAGCGGGGCGGGGTAGGGCAGCGAGAGGCGATCGCACCAGTTGAGGATAGCGGTGCGGAGCGCCACGTTGGGGACGAGGACGAGAGGGGAAGACGCTGAGGGGAGCGCAGAGAGGTCGGCGGCGACGGCCGGCGGGGAGAAGGCGAGCGCGGCGCAGGCCTGGATGCAGGCGCGCTCGAACGTCTGCCCTGGCGGGACGACGACGGGGTCCGCCATCAGCGTGCCGGAGATGGGGCAGAGGAACTCCGCCGGCGGGTCGGCCGTGAACGACGAGGACATGGGCGGCGGCGGCGAGGACGGCCGCCACCGCGGCCAGGCGGTCGCCATGGACTCCGCGCGCGTGCTGGCTTCTGCTGCCTCGTGTGTGCGCGTGCGTGACGCCTTGGTAGCTGCGAACCGTGTGTTTGTAGCGATGGCTACGGATGGTCGTCACTCCATCTTGTTCAAACGTCGTAGTTTAGGAAAAAAATTGAGGTTACATACACGCCATTGAAAATTTAGTGGCTCTCGTATATATCATCGAAAATTTATTGTTTTCGTATATATCACCGCTTCAATTTTTTATGTCTGTGTATATCATTGCCGTAAGTTTCAATGTTAGTTAATATTATTTTTTCTAAATACCAAAACTATCGTCATCTCACAAAGCTAGCTAGCTTGCTTGCTTTGCTCCTGGTAATTCTCGGTTGTGTTGGATTAGATGTGTGATTGGGACTCGTGTGTCAACCGAAGCAAGTGCTAGCTGATCACCGAGCTTAAATCATCATTGATTTTTAGTGAGTTGAAGACAGTTTTAGCATTTAAAAAAAATAATGTTGATTAACATTGAAACTAACGCTAGTGGCATATACAGACATATAAAATTAAAGCAATGGTATATATAGAAAAAACAAATTTTTAGTGGCATATATAGGAACCAGTGAACTTTCAGTGGCATATGTGAATTTTTTTAAAAAAAATTGATAATTTGTTACTTGTAGGATGATCTTATTGATTATGATATTATTGGGAACAATGATATATAGGATAATTTAGGTTAATAAATGTGGATCGGGATGAAAAAAACTGAAGCCGTTTCTTGGCTATGGTAAATTATCAAATCTCTCGTTGTTTAGTTGTTTATCGAAAAACATTAAATAAATTTGCCGTTCGTAACAGAATTTGGACGATAAATTATAGGTAAAATTGAGTTTATAAGGGTTTCAAATGAATGAATTTAATAATAAATTTTTTTTTAGAAATTATACCCTTTTAAATGATAGAAACCGTGCTCAGATAACTGATTAGTGATTTTTTGCAGAGCGTATTTCCGTGGAAACCATTCCGGTAGCAGAATGCAACAGATGCGCCATTCCTCTCTCCATTTTCAGACGAAAAGTTTGTTCTTTTGAAACTGGAAATCTCCAATTATCCATATACTACCAGCAGCTGGGCCAAAGAAACCCTAGCTGCAGTTTCTTCTGGTCGATCGTTAACTAATTGCTGTGCACGAGCTAACCCAAATTTGCAAGCGATGAACTTGCTGACAGCTAAACCAAATTGGTCAGACAATTCCCTTCGTTTTTAACTAGATTTGGTTTTCTTATCTCCTTTTTGGCCACTTTTTGGGGGTGATGGCTGAAAATTGTTAAGTATGCTTTCGAGTTAAAGCAAGACAAGGTTAGCTTTCAGACAAGCAGGGATAGATCTGTCTGCTGCTCTCAGGTAATCTTTTGCCACCAGCTACATCATTTTCAGGCACTGTGCCTCAGCTTGGCTAATTAGTCTGTCAGTGTCAGTGCCACACCTCTTTCCATTATAACTTCCCTTGTAATTAAGGCAATGGCTTGCTAACTGACCAGGATGAGAGGTTAGTTAAAGATCTCCTAACAATGTAAGGCTCCGTTTGGATATACTAAAACTAATAGTTAGCTGACTAATAGCTAGAGCTAATTGTTAGCTAGCTAATAGGTAGTTGGCTAAAAATTAGTCCATACATATTTGGATACTTTAGACTAATAGATTACTAAAGTCAATTTTGTCCCTACTACACTAATCGTGCTATAGTAGTCCAATGAGGCAAAATGGTCCAATGGCCCCTATTAGCTCAAATTAGTTCACTTTTGTGAGTTAATGGGCTAACCATTAGTCAGCCAAAGAGTTAATAGTTAGTTCACCAATTAGTTGTACTATTTAGATAGACTAAAGCTAATTTTTAGCTGCTAATTGTTAGTCCATATGATATAAACATGACCTAAGAAGAGAAAATGTGGCCTAGATTCGCGTAACCGGTAACTGCTCGATTACTAAGTTTTTGCCCTCGGTCGGTTTATACAAACCAAATGATTTGATTCAAAAATTAAAATTTAAAATTTAAAAAAAATCCCAAAATTATCCTATAATTGATGGTTTATGGTGAAATTTGTTTTCAAAAATATTAAAATTTTATAAAGTTATAAGCAAAATAAGACCAGTAAAATAAAAAAGAATTTTTTTGACCCAACCCAAAAAGCAGATTTTTAAAAACTGATCCGGTTACCGACGCCAAACCGCTCGGTAACCAGTCCAAACCGAGCAGTTACCGAGCCAAACATAGCGGTAATTATTTGGTTCATAATTTTGAATTGACAATTTAGAATTTAAATTTTTGCCAATTTGTCACGGTTACCGAGCAGTAACCGCCGATACCGTCCGTGCGGCTAGGGACGGTAACCGATCCCTAAACTTGATGGTTAACGCTGCCTGTCATGTTTTGTGGAGGAAACAGAGTGGCGTACTAACCTGAAGATCTGAAGCTGTCAGGGTGGATCCGGTCACATGGAGAGGAAGAATAATTGTCAACTGTTGATGTTTGATTATACTGCACAGATACACAATTGTTAGGAGATGCGTGTATTAGTGTATAAATCTACTCGTTGTCTCAAGCAACTAATACCGGTACAATACAGAGAAGAGAGGAAATCTTTGTTTAGACAGGCCAATGTACTACATCTTGTTTTCTAATAACTGACAAGACTTAGCTTGTCGTTGACAAAAGAAGATGTATCAAGTTGGTAGTTGGTTGTTCTTTGATTTAAAAATCTTGAAGTTATGGCTTAGGAGATGCGAGATTACGAATCTTTTGTTAATGATCAACAGACAGATTCCGAATTCTGTTCCTCGCTGGCTGATAATATATTATGATGTTCTTTTGATCCAACATCATATATGCCTTAGCTCTCTCTGATGATGCTGGGAGATTGAGATTAAATAATTTGTTCAGTTGGTTGTACTTAGGGGATGTCTATGTTTAAGGAGAGTGTTTTCTTTCTCAAGCATTACTGATTAACTGTCATTTTTCTAGTTTATTCATTGGATCAACTTCAAAGTAGAGGCAAATTCAACCTTCACAAAAATGTCTAATATATTCAACCTTTTGTTTCCTGATTGGCGATACCAAGACCACTGTATATCATGATTGTGAAATACTCTCTTGTGTCGTTCCTGTTTTGAGTTTGTCACGTAGCGGGATAGCCCTAAAATTTTCTAAAACGGCCTCTGTCGATACTTTAACTATCAACAGAGTATCTAAAGTGTCGACAAAGATCTATTTTGTGATTTTTAGAGCGCGCTATCTAGATTTGTAATTTTGGGAAAATGTTGTTTATAAAAAAATCCTGAAATGTCCTTGTAATTAAAGTAACACTTAACTTATTAAGCTCAATTGTTTTGCTGTCTGGATGGATGTTGCACCGTTGTTCATAAGAATTTCTTGATTTTTTTTTCGGGTGCAGCTTGCTTGATTCTTGTTTCTTTCTCTTGGAGAGAACTTCTGGTACAACTCCTGAATTTGCTGGCTGTTAGCAGCTGGAAATATATATGTTTGTTCCGTGTTAGCAGCTGGAATTCCTTGGGACATTTTGCATCACATCAACATCACATTTTGCAAAATTATCCAAATATCCATCACATTTTGCCCATGTCCCAGCTCTATTCTTCACGACTGACTGACGTGAGATGTGCATGATACTGCAGTTTCACATTTTTCATATGTTACTGTCCGTTGATGAGGTGAAGATCGAGGGAGCTCTCACGTTCAAAGGGCCAAAGTCTGTAACTTCAATCTATTTCGTGTTGCTTCAGCGAAATCAATTTGCAATGGATGGCTGACAGAAATAGGTGACTGCCAGCCTTTGTGCAGTGCCATGGAGCTTCTTCTACGTTCTTATATGCGGAGTACATTTTTCAATAATTTGTTCTCAAGTATAATAAATTGACGTAGGTAGACTGAAATAGTTACCATGTTAGATGCTAGATTAGTGTGGAGGAAAGAGGGGAGGAGAGAGAAGAGAAGCGACCTGTGAGCTGCAAGCTCAACTCGCTGATGCACATATTACCAGAAACTTTGTGAGATGATGAGATATATCACGTATTAAATATATAGTATATATAAATAACTAACTATTATATGAGTGAATTATTAGATCAGTTATATATGATATGGCACGAATATAAAGTCAATCACTGACTAAATCTTTAGCCTTGCTCTAAGGTTAGATAGTTGGTTCCAAACTTTGCGTGAGTCATCAATTTAGGCTTTTGCAATTATGCTCCACTGGAATCCAAACAGCATTTCCAAAACAATGCGGGGGGCTTATTTGTGAATATAGTTTTAACCTCTTCTTATGGTGTTTCATTACTTGCTAATCACATTAGGCTGCTGTAGAAAACATGCATGCATATAGCTGCTGAAATCTTTATAATTTATGCATGTTATGACAGGTGGTTTGTGTTCTGATGTTCTATCTTCACACGGATGATTTTCCAGTAGAAACTTATTGTTGCACTGAAGAAAAGACGAAGCGCAATAGCCAAGTTAAGCTGTAACTTATAAAGTGCTGTTTGTTTTAGCTTGTAATCGTAGTAATCTAGCTTATAAAAAAAGCTGAGTTGCATCAGTTTATTGTATTGTTATAATCTACACTTTAGATTATTATAAGCTAGTACAATAAACTGACTTATTTATTTTAGCTTATAAAAATATATTAGATTACTATAATCTTAAGTTAAAACAAACAGAACTTAAGTACTACACTTCTTCCATCTTAAAAAAAGTACCACACTTTTGTTACCGATCTTAAAATGCATAATTAAGGCACAAAACTTGTAATTGAGAGGTCAACTCACACTTGCTTCTTGTCGAGTTTATGAAGTACCTAGTGGTTAACATATGGTTATATTTTATGGGTAACTAACTGAGCTTTTCACAATGCTGTTTTATTCATGATCCTGTTGTTGAGGTGGATTGTGATTTTGGCTGGCAGTGAGCAAAAGATTCTGGTATGTATGTTAGATTCATCAACTGTGTTCTGAGTCACCATCAGTGAGCAAAAGAGTTGTGCAATTGTGCACCAGAACTTCACTGTAGATATTTGGAAAATTTTGCATGGAAAAGAAGCAGAAGCTTTGAAGTAGGGCAATGTGCCATGTGATGTGATGGAGCAGACTTTGCTTCTTGCTTACATAAACTTAGGTATTGTTTGGATCTACATGACTAATAATTAGCAGCTAAAAATTAATTTTAGTCCATTTAAAAGTGAAACTAATATATGAACTAACTGTTAGCTCCTTGGCTGGACTAATTATTAGCCCATTAATCCACAAAAATAAACTAATTTGAGCTAATTGAGGCTTTTAGACTCTTTTGCCCTCCATGTAAACTCCCTGTAAACTATAGCGTGATTACTGTAACATAGATAAAATTGACTTTAGTCATCTATTAGCTCAAAGTATTCGAACAGAAATTGATTAATTTTTAGTCAGCTAATAATTAGCTCTAATTATTAATTATTAGTCCGCTAACTATTAGTTTTACTCGTCCAAACAAATGCACTTATTAGTACTCTGAATCATTGCTTTCATCGTTGGTTAGATTCTAATGCACTCTGCCAAGTTATGAAGCTGTAATCGAGGAGTCTTGTTTTAGTGGAAAAATCAGGTGCTTTCTTCGTGATTACTCTTTCCTAGCATTGCTTAGATTGCTTTTTCAGAATTGAGCTTGAAATCAAGGAAGGAAGTGCAGTCACATCACGTCACGTCTATGTCGATAGAGCTCAAAATCCAGTTATGTTGATAATACATGAAACTAATCTGAATAAATATTCACTAACGTTTGTTTCTGAAGAACGATGATTTGATAAATGCAAGAGCCAACAGAGAAGAACAGACTGCAGTCACACAACCACGGCTCGGTCGGAAATATGGGTCCCACATGCCCGGTGGCACTCCTGACCTTTACGTAACGAAAAACTAATATGACAAGAAAGTTAATAAAAGAAGAGAAAAAAATCATAGTAATCAAATCTTATGCAAAAAACTACATGTACATGATATATAATAAAATAAAAGAAGAGATTAGAATAGAAATGAGATAGAATATAAGTGATTGGATATAAATTTATTTTTAAAAAACTATCCATTGAAGAGATAATCTATAGGTGATATCTTTAAAAAAGAAAGTAAAATATTATTTATAAACATAATATGTTAGGAGGGTTTTAGAGAGATGAAACTTCATGTTCCTTCAATCCCATAATATTATAATCTAAGATTAAATTTAACATTTTTTCATCCAAATTTATTATATTATAAAATATCAATTTCTAATCTAAATTGCAATAGTATACAACGGGGCGAGTAAATACTAACAGCTATGCCTCACCAAGCCAGCCCGCCCAACCGCCGTCCGTCACGTGACAACGATAGCCAAGTGATTCCCACCACGCGAGGACGCGACGACCCAGCGCACCCGGGCGGAGTCACCAACGCCCACTGACCTGTGGAGCCCACCACGAGGTACACCTAAAATGCCACCTCACCCCACCGACCACCGCCACCTCACTTCCCCCTTCGCTTTCATTTCGGCGGCCTCCCTCGCGACGGCGCCACCTCACACCGCCGCGCGCGCCTTTCCCTTCCTTCCACAGTTCCACTCCGGCTCCGAATCCGCCCGCCGCCGCCGCCGCCGCGAGTACGCGACGGCGACGGGTGTGACGGGGTTCTGACTCTAGTGCCCCGCCCCAGCAGCGCAGCCCGCTCGCCGCTCGCCGCTCGCGGCGCCCGGTTGCTTCTGCTGTGGAAGGCCGTGAGGTGTTGCCGTTGGGGAGGAGGGTTAGGCGCGGCCATGGGAGGGTCGAGGTTCGGGTCGTTCAAGTCGGAGAAGGGGGACTCGGCCGCCACGGCGGTGCAGAGGAGGGACCCGTACGAGGTGCTCGGGGTGGGGCGCAACGCCACCGACCAGGAGATCAAGAGCGCCTTCCGCCGCATGGCGCTCAAGTGAGGCCTCTACCTCTCGCTCAGATTCGGGCACCTGTGCTATGCTTCTTTCTCGTCCGTTTTGCCTCGCGCAAGCTCCTTTTTCTGAGTCCGTAGGGTAATGCATCTCGCTCGAATTTGTTAGACATTTAGAAGAATTACGTTGTCCCGTATCATGTGTGCTTATCTCTCAGTTGCTAGCGATTTTTGTATGGACATTGCTTCTTCAGTTATTCTGTCTACTTTACTATCCTGTGGTAAAAACGAAGCAATGGTTTCAGATGTTTTCCTTGCAAATTGAGGCAGATACCACCCGGATAAGAGTGGCGATGACCCTGTTGCGTCAGACATGTTCCAGGAGGTCACATTCTCATACAACATCCTGTCAGATCCCGATAAGAGGCGGCAGTACGACACATCAGGATTTGAGGTAATTCATCCATGAAAGTGGTGTTTTGCTGCGTCTGTTACCATGTTACGGCAACTGTATCAACATGTTCAGGCCGTCGAATCCGATAGCCAAGAATTGGAGCTGGACCTTTCGAGTCTCAATGCTGTAAACACCATGTTTGCTGCTCTTTTCAGGTAAAACATTTTTATGCTGTTTTTCTTTTGATATTTGCCGGCTTGTGTTGTGCTGTTTGTTAACTGTGTGTACATATATGCAGCAAACTTGGTGTACCGATAAAGACAACTGTTTCCGCAACAGTTTTAGAGGAAGCATTGAATGGATCGGTTATGGTTTCTCAGCTACAGCTTGGAAGCTCTGTCCACAAGAAGGTTGGCAAATAGCTGTCCATCATGCGATGTTTCTTTCTCTATGTTAGCAAGTAATTAATTAAAAGTTGCATGTGCCCAGGTGGAAAAGCAATCAGCTCACTTTTATTCTGTGGACATAACAGAAAAGGAAGCTAAAATGGGGTTAGTTTGTCATGTGCAATCAACTGACAGAAGCAAATTTAAGGTTGGTTCTTGTTAGCAAATGTTTTGTAAGTACATTTCATGTTGTTCTGTTGTTGCCAATTTTATTTTTTTGAATTAATGTTGTTCTAGTTGTATAACTGTATTCTTGCATAAAGAAGCTATCCTTGTTTCACAATTAGAAAGATTGCTCCTCAACTTGGTGAAATGTAGATAATTTACTAGTATTAACAAATGATAGAAATGAATAATGATAACCTGTATTTTCCACATTTTCTCCATGTTCAATAATTACTGCTTATTCTGCATATCTAGAATAATCAACGTCTATGGTACAAATATATGTGGTCTTTGATGTATGCCATTTTTTGGAAGGTTTATTTGAGAGGTCTCTGATAATCTGTTCATGAAATTATTTCGAGATAGCAGTTAATAGTTGGTGAATTAGGATGCAATATTCAGTTTTCACATGTGTTCTTGTAGTATTATCAGTATTTGTTGTTCCTGTTGTATGGGGTACTCCGGTACTCTTTTTTACCCAAGTTGTCATGTGTGATAGTTTTGATTGAAATTATAATTTATGTGGCAGCTGAGTAATAATGTCTGGGTTTAGAACTCAGGATTGTATTGACCAGTTAGCTTGACCTCGTTTGGTCGTTCCCACATTGGAGTTGATTGGATCCTTGTTGTGGCTCTCTCCTGAGTCCTGAGTCGTTGAAGTATAAACATTGGGTGTCATATGCAATTTTTGAAGTGCACCTGTATTATCTCCCACTTTCTTAATTGTAATGTGTCGTATGTGCAAACCAAGATTGCCTTTGGGTGTTCAAATGAAAGAATAAGA
Organism: Zizania latifolia; assembly: GCA_000418225.1. NCBI lineage: Eukaryota > Viridiplantae > Streptophyta > Magnoliopsida > Poales > Poaceae > Zizania > Zizania latifolia. The sequence goes on from KE372668.1 coordinate 142,892, forward strand.
ACATAACATTTCCATTTAATTCCAGTTGGTTGATTGGCCAAGTAGAATTTGACTAGTAGTGCATAAGTTCAGTAGGGGGGTCACAACTCTGGGTTTGATTGGTGGGTATTTTATTGGGTTGCTACTTGATGGGCCTAATACAGATACTTCATGTCCCGGCCGGTGAGCCTATACATTGGTGTAGAGAGATGGCCGAGAAAAGCTTGGGAGAAGAGAGGAAGGGGGCTCACCGGCGTTCTAGACGAAGGGCAGTTCGTGGTGGCGAAGACAACTCGGTTGTGTTTGAGAGGAAGAGAATGAGAGGCATTGGTGTATATATAGGCTACTGGGAGCTGAAAAAGGCTCGCATGAATGTGGCTCAGATGTTGCGGCCAGAGTAGGTACTGGCGGAAGCAGGCAAAGGCACGCTTGGGTGGTTTGACGTGCATGAGAGCAAGGTGTGGGCGCAATTGTCATGCAAGCGTGGAGGAGCGGTTGGTTTGTGCGTGTGGCAGGGCATGCTGTGCAACAGAGTGGTACACATGCTACTGTTGTCCGGCGTGGCACTGGCATTGGCGACTGCATGGTCATGCACCAAGCAGAGTCGCCGATCGGGATGCCTCCCATCGTGTTGACTCCTGAGCGCATGCTCACGTGGGCATGGTCGGGAGCACGCGGTTGGCAGGTGGAAGAGAAAAGAAGAAAGGGAATGGGCTGCATAGTGTCGGGCCGAGAGAAAAAGAAGTGGCCCGATTACCTTATTAGGATTTTGGTCGATTTTCTTTTTCGGACAATGAATAGTAATCTGAAAAGAAATTACGACAATTTAAATTGAGAAATTCTTTGGAGGCCAGAACGGTTCTCGGTTCAGTTTTGAATTTTAAGAATTTGGGAATATGCTCGCGACAGTTTTGAGAATTGAGTTTTGGGGTTGGGGTTTTGGATGTCTCTCACGAATATGTGTTTGGATTGGAGAGCCCAAGGGTAGATTCGTCAGAGTTGGAAAATGTTGTTACGGAGAGATACACTAGCACTAAAAAATAACAAAAAGATCTGAATTTTCACAACTAGGTTTTTAATAAAATAATTTTCTTAGAATGCTCCAAAAATCGGGGTGTTACATTTGGAATAGGTAACAGTGGATTAGGAGTTGCACTGGTTTATTTTGGGAATTTGTATGTGGAACTAAGGTACTTCAACACATTAATAGGCTTGGCAATAGAGACATTTCTATAAGATGAGTTATTTTACTTAATTGTGCTATGGCTTTCATAAAATTGACTCATGAAATTCTTAGCATGTTGAACATTTGTTCTATTGAATGTATACTTCAAATGCTCCAGGTTTAATGTGTTTTCATTGACTTAGACATGTAACACTGTTATTTTTTGTATAATTTCAGTTGCTTTATTTTGAGCTTGAAGAAAATGGTGGACTGAGCCTTGCATTGCAGGTATGTGTGCTATAATCCTGTTCTTTTTCACATTGTTTAATCAGCTATTTATCTGATCATGTGGAGATTTTACTATTTTAGACAGGGATTAGAACCCAATCCCAACCGCCCTGCCTATCCTAAGGGATTGAGCCTAATCTCTATCCAAACTAGCCCTTACCAAGCAATTGATCTCCCTGTTTAGACATTTTGTGAGCAAAAATGACTTATGCCTTAGCTTATTCGTCTTTAAAAAACTATCATAATTTCAACTACGTAGCGATATGACCTGGCACATCATTTTCAGTACTGCACCTTCACAAATAGGTTTGAGAATCCATATACTATTCTGCTAGATTCATTGTTGAACTGTAAAACCATGTAATAGACAAATTGGCAAATACATTTTTGCTTTGACAGGCTTCACTTCATCCAATATGCAAGCAACATTTTTACTGTGGTTTCTAATTTGTTATGGCTTAAGTTTATTTCATCTAACGTACAACATTCTGCAGGAAGACAGTGTAAAGACTGGGAAAGTTACTTCTGCAGGGATGTATTTTCTTGGCTTTCCTGTATATCGGTTTGAACAAAACACCTCGGTGAGTTTACACATGTAGCATCCTTACAAAAAATCCTCCAAGTGCTTCTTTGTGGTTCACTCCCTTTACAAGCTTCATTTACTTTCAGGCAGCTGCTGGCAAGGATGCTGCTGATAGTGCTTTCTTTAAAAGATTGGATAGCTTCCAACCATGTGACATAAATGAACTAAAACCAGGAACCCACTTCTTTGCTGTCTATGGTACATCACTTTGTTGGTTGATGCAATATTAATTACTTGATGCAGTATGAATCTTCTCAAGCTCTACACTTCACTCAGGTGACAATTTCTTCAGAAGTGCAAGCTATACT
>KE372668.1:147203-162825 GCA_000418225.1 Zizania latifolia
GAAATTAGGGCAGGGCGCACGCAGCATGGCCACAGGCAGGCAAGGCCAAGCAGAGTAGCAGACTGCAGGCCGGCCGGCCCAGCTAGCCAGCAGCAAGCAGGCCCATGTAGCCAGTAGCCAGGCTGATTCGTTGAGTTGTACGGGCGATTCGCTAGGCTGTGCGGGCGTCCGACGTCATGTTTATCTCACAATCTTTTTTGCCAAATTTGATCGTCGACACTTTTATAAAGAAGTCACCCCACGTCATCACCAACCTTTCACACTTTGGAGCTTTAGATTATCACATAATCTTCCCACGTCACGTGTATCATTTTCTTGATGTTGGAGTCGTAGTTACCTTCTTAATTAATGAGATTTATGACCTTTTGTCCACATATTGTAATAATTACAATAACAACATCGCCCTAGATCTCAATGTCACTTGCTTAAATGAGTGACAACTTAGATCAGCTAAGTGAACTCGATATGTAATCCCTCCGTTAAAAACTACTAAGAAAAAAGACCAAAATACATCCATTAATAGATGTAAAAAAGATGGGCAAGAGACATTAAAAATATAAAACTTGTTATTGTATTTTTCCTATCTGTTTTGAAAAGTTAAAACGGATAGGAAAAATACTTGTTTAGTGAGACTAGTATTGTACCTGTGCTACGCACCGGTAAAAATCAAAAAATAATTATATTATTAGTCAGGAGTTGGATTCTTAAGAACTTTAATTTAGTAGTCAAAAAGATTATAGCAACATCAAAAAATAATTATAGGTGTAAATCAAACTGTCATATTCTCAAATAATTAAATAAAAGCACGAGAAAAATATTTGCTTACAGTTCAAGCCATCAGGCTGCATAATTTAGCGTATACAGTCTGCACGGGCGGCGACCTTGCGCTGGACAGGGAGCAGTGCGAGGGAGGGAGAGGTAACGACGCCGGTGATACGACAGGAGGGATCGGGATAAGATCAATCTGTTAGAAAATTATAAACTCTAGCTTAATTCTTAGCCTATTTATGATTATCCTTTATGCGGAATAAGACATTAAACTAATCGGAATAAAGAAATCATGAGGAAAGTGTAGTTGTTCTTCTCTGTTTGTTTGGTGTAGATCTCCTAGCAATTGGTAGATGGTATCGACCCTCCAGATGCCATCTATACTGCCCTTGAACAACCCTTCGAAGTTCCTCCAGCGAAACTAATGATCGGGATAGTTTTGGGAGTAGGACTGCTAAGCAGGAAGAAGGGGTGTGTTCTGCTTGGATCGGGTCTCCCCTTTTATAGAGTACGTTGTGGAAATCGGGAACTCATCCATATAGAAAGAAAGCACATTCTCATTATAGCGCTCACATTAGATGGAAAGAGATCAAACCGAAAAGGAAATATCTCAATATGAGAAAAATCATTAGAGAAAAATATATCAGCTCACTGAGAAAAGTTCTTTACATGAAAGATCTTTAATCGGAAAGATACCCATCCACTAAGAAAAGTCATTTAAATGGAAGGTTATTATACAGAAAGATATCCATCCACCAAGGAAAATCATTTAAATGAAAGTTTATTATACAGAAAGATATACATTCACTAAGAAAGTACTTTAAATATAAAGTTATTATACGAAAAGATATACATCTTATAAAAGGAATGATCTAGATAATTTAGAAAGTCTTGACTAATCATTATATAAATATGTGGAGGGAAGGAGATTGATCTAATCTCCTATAATTTTGTTAAGACAATGAAAGGAATGGTTGGGATTTAATATTTTTATTTTTAATAGAGTAAAGATAAAGATAAAGGACTGAGATTTTTCAGATGATAGATGATTAAAGATGAAGAGCTAAGATTTATTAAAGGGGTGATGTATCTACCCTCTCAACTCGCCAATTATAGAGTATGATAGATTAATTTCCAATATAGAATATTGATCATTAATTATTATATTATATATAAGATAGCAACGTATCAATCTAATTATATAATATATATAATGCTAAACCTAAATATTTTAATTTAATTATTAGTGAAAAATTATAAATATTCTTTATGTTTTGGAATGTAGGTAAGATCAATTGCACGGATTTTGGCTGGAACTTCTCAATTATTTGAAACCTTTCAAAAATGAATGATAGAGCCCGTTTTGGATCAAGTGCTGCTCCCCAAAATTTATCCTACAAGATTTTCTGTTGCTTAGCAATCAAGCACTCACTTAAATTTTCTTGCTCGAAAATTCTTGGCATAACCCACGAATTTCTCTCGCTGACACCAAATCAAACTTTTCTTTCCCAATTCTACCCCACCAAATTTGATAGGGTACAACTTAAGTAAAATTTGACTAAATTTTGGTGGGACGACTAATGAAACCAGCAGCCCTTAATGAAGAGAGAAAAAACATGAATATTTGCTCTTATATCATAAAATTAAGCAGTGTTTACTTTTTTGTTACATCCTGCTATATAATAATTAGATTTAAGGACCACATGTCATATACCAAAAAAAAATATCACTTGACTTTATGATATAAGAATAAATTAAAAAAATAACGTCGAATGGGGTTAAGGATCTGTTTATTTCAATTTGAGATTATAGTAATCTGGCTTATTGTCATAAGTTGAAACAAACATGCCAGCTTATTACGTCATTATTATAATTTATAGTGTATATTATAATAATTTAATAAGCTAGTATAATTTTTTTTTAAAGCTGTATTACTAATCCTAAGGCCTTAGGTATGAACTCATGAGGGTAATTTTGTTAAAGTAGAAGCAAGCCTGATCCACAACCCTCTCCCTCCCTCATCTCCATCGTCTCCAGCAGCCGGCGCCCAATGGAGTCCTCCCTCCTCCTCTCCTCCTCCCGCCCCTTCAAGCCGTCCCTCCCCGTCCCCGGCGCCCGGCGCCGCCACCTCTCCCTCCGCGCGAGACCGCCGCTCTGGCCGCCACGGCGCCTCCCGTCGTCGTCGTCGTTCGTGGCGCCTCGCGCCGCGCGCGAGTTGTTCGACGGAGCTGACGGCCCGGACAGGCCCCCCGGGGTCGGCCGCGGAGGCGCGCGCCGGAGGGAGTACCGCGAGGAGCAGGGGGAGCCGGCGGCCGCGCCTTCCGCGGCGGCGGCCGTGAGGGCCGTCGCGCCCTACGTCGTCCCGGCCGCGGCGGTGTTTGCTCTGAGCTTTGGTACGGCCTTGCTGTTTCCTCCTCGTGCTCACCGTTTTTCCCTGTGCCAATTCCCAGTGATCCAACATGAATGGGAGCCCTGTTCCCTGCACATTAGAGAACTCAATTCGTAAACCTTTGTAGAATATGTGTACAAGTACAACCGATGCAAGCTCGTACGAATATCTCAAGAACTTGTGACATTTCTAGCTCTTTTGCGTATATACATCTTGACATACCATATAGGTTGCTAAAAGTTCTTATTTCTATCGCATTATGTAGAACATATAAAGCTTTGAATGGTGTTGTGTGGAATTGCCACTAACGCTCTGTTTCAGAGGACAGTCTTATGGAGGGTGGTTCAGAATTTTCTTCCCGGGAAGACAAAGGACCAGAGTTCTGGAGAATCTAGGTCTTCTGGGATCATGTGGTCCTTCGCCGCTGGTTCCAATTTATCAACATCTACAATCTTTAATGCTGAAAAGGAATCAAGGAGGAATTTAAATAAGTTCTATAAGGAACTTAGGACTGTGAAAATTGTTAACATGGCAGGTAACTAGAAGAACATGAGTAAAAGTACTTTAAAAGATATGCTATGATAAATTTCTGAGCTTTGTATCGATATTATACCATGTTTTTCTTCACTTGTTTGGCAGGTCGCCAATTTGGGGATGGTGGTCTGTTTTTTCTAGCCGAAAGCCTAGCCTATAACAAGGTCAGATATCTCATGTATTGATTAAGTGCAATCCATATGCGAGAATGAGTAAATATTTGATTTTTTACACTTATGAATATCCTAGGCCCTTACGAATACTCATTGAAAATGAATTGTGCTTTGTATTCCCAGAGTGCAGAAGAGGTGGACTTTTCTGGTAATGGTATAACAGCTGTGGGAATAGAAGCCTTTGATGGCATTCTTCAGATCAATACAGCTTTAACATCTCTCAATTTATCTGGAAATGCCATTGGAGATGAAGGAGCTAAGGTCTTCTCAATCTTATTGTCCCTACATTCTATAATTTGATGTGATGTATAGTATGCAAAAAAGTTATCTTCTCATTTTTGTTCAATTCTAAACTATATGATTACATAACCATGTTGTCACTTACCTTTTAACTTGCTGATATGATGATTTCATTGAGAGCAAGTATGACTAAACTAATCAACCTTGCCCTGTATAATATATTAATATGAATAGATGCATACTTACTTTCAGCTAAGTTGAATCTATTTTCAATTTACCTCCTGACTGAATGTAACACTCATGAATACTTACAGTGTCTTTCAGATATATTGGTAGAGAACGTAGGTATTCAGAAGCTCCTATTGAACAGTACCAATATTGGAGATGAGGTTTATCTCTCCCTCCCTCCTCTCTCTCAATGTATTGCTCTCTTTTTGTGTTATTTCATGCATGGTGCACGTGAACTGCAATGTAACATGGAATTCTCATTTCAGGGGGCAAAAGCAATTTCGGATATGCTGAAAAAGAACAAAACAATACGCACTCTACAACTCAGCAACAATACAATAGAATACAGCGTATGTGTATATATCTACTTAGGCAAAGACATGCACTTGAATCACAATTCACAAACAGAAAAAATATTTACCATATCATTATATCTTGAATAAGGATCACTAGACTTTTTCTTGTCTTGAAGCAGGGTTTTGCAAGTATTGCAGAAGCACTCCTTGAGAATAATGCATTAAGGAGCTTGTATCTCAAGTTAGTTACTCACAACCCAGTGGTTTTATATATAATGTATAATGAATGTTCATATGAAATTGTTAACAGCTGAGAGACTGTGGTTAGTGATTACATGGGTAGTTCACTGGGACTAACTGATGTGTACTCTGTCAATGTACTCTAGTGGCAACTATGGTGGTCCTCTTGGCGCATCCAGCCTAGCAAAAGGAGTTGTAGGGAACAAGACTTTGAGGGTACAACTCCACACATATTTAACTAAATAATTCTGCATAGCTTGATTATTCAAATGTTTAGTAAAATTGCAAATGTATTATTGAGAAAACAAGATCCTATTCTGTCCTTTTGTTTCTATTTCAAATTATCAACACATAGTATTTGTTTTGGCTTACTAAAGCTGTAAGTACATTTTTGGATGAATCTTGATTTTGCGGGGCAGCCAAAATTTTGTCCTACGTTGTGATGCTTTGTTTCCAGTGTTGACTTTCTTGCTTCTCAAATTTAAGGTTGGAATGCTGATTGGATCATTGGACTATCAAAAACTTCAACTTTTAAAATGTGACATTCCTAATGTTAAAGGATGAATGTTACAAGATGGTTAGACTAGCTTTTGCATTTTTAATGATGATACCTACAAGCTAATAAAATCCAATATAATAGAGAAATACATCTCTACATGCATATGAGGATACATGCACTATCCTATACCCATCCAAAGTGCTTTGAGTTCTGTGCAATGACAATACAATGAAGAGAATATGGGTTGGTTGATTTTGAAGAGAGTCTGCACCAATAATGATGGCATGGTGGTGCACATTGTACAGCTGTGATTGTGCATGTACCTCCATTTGCATTTTCACGCTGAAATGCAATTATCTATATCATGCAAGAAATTGGATTAAATAAACAGGAACAGCAAACTTATGTACATGGCAGGTGAATCAATCTAGGGACCAGTTCATTTAATTTTGCTCAATTTAAGGAAAAAGATACTGAACTTTGAAATCATTCTTTCACATATTGGTAAGCTGATATCCGTAGGGTCCTTCCATACCAATACCATGTGCTAAAGCAAACAATGTGTTGGATTCTTATGACCTTATGTTCAATAGCAAAACAGGAAATCGTTCCATGAGCTATTGTTTCTATAATTTTTCTTCTCGAATGTGTGGTATTTTTGTTCCTTTTTTAGTTAATTAGTCAATTTGTCATAATATCATAATGAATTAATCATTGGATGGTTGATTATCCTAAACATCTGCTAGGAACTTCACTTGCATGGTAATGGGTTTGGGAATGAGGGATTACATGCTTTGATGTCAGCATTGTCTGCTCACAAAGGTATTTTCTGGGTAAACAAATTATCAACTAATTTATACTTACTGTATTAGTTTAAGCCTAATTCAGGGCCTTCTTGACTGAACTACAGGGAAGATCACAGTCTTGGATATTGGGAACAACAACATTACCTCAGAAGGTTCTCTTCACGTAGCTGAGTTCATCAAAAGGACAAAGTCTTTACTATGGCTCAGTCTATATATGAACGATATCGGTGATGAGGTAGTACTGCTGTTATTATTTACCCTTGGTGTTTTATGCCAGTGACTGAAATTTTGTGACGTCTAATATAATCATCATAGAGACATTGACTTATCAAACTGCCACCAAAGCTTATTAAGCATTTGTGAATTATGATGCTTAGGTCAAACCAACATAGAAATGCTGCTATTATGGAACTTTGAGCTAAATAGTAGTTCTTTAGAACATAGGTTGTTAATTGTTTAGTTTTTTCTTTTCGAAACTGATCAAGCTAAATCATGTCTCTGGTAAAACTGACACACACACACACACATATATATATATGAGGTGTGTGTGTGTGTGTGTATATATGAGGAAGTTTCTAGTTCTCTTTGTAGTTGATAATTTGATGCCATCGCTTCACTCAACTTCATAATATATCGAGGAACAGGTGTCCACTTGCTTCCATAATGTCATTAATATCCCTTTTCGAATGTACCGAATGTGTACACGTGCTTATTTAATTATGCACAGTAGATTTCTATTTTTTTACCTTTGTAACATAGATTAATATGAATTTCACCAGGGAGCTGAAAAGGTTGCAGATGCTCTGAAACAGAACCAAACAATTTCTACTGTAGATTTGGTGAGTACATACTTGACTATAAATAACTCCTGGAGTCTCATATACTACTCTGTTTTGTAAGTTGACAATTTAATATCAACACATAATCTCAGAACAAATTTGCAACTTGCTTTGCCTTTTATATCTTTATTCTTTTAAAATGAGTAGTTTGGGTCATGGTGTGTTATACCATCTACGCCAATCCCAATTTTAGAAAATCTTTTGTGGCCAGATATATGTAGACAAGTATGTGTTGTTTGCATGATTGTCTTTAAAGAAAATGTGCAATGATGCTAATATCTCTTAAATCTTAATACGTAAACTATTCAATTTCCCTTATCTTTTTGTCATCTGAACAACTTGTTTTTTCTAATATAGTAATGTGAGCTTAGCACGTATTCAATAGCCCTGTTCAAAATGCAGGAATCTTGGCATATGAAAATATTGTATGAAATTCCTTTAATGTCCCTGCATTCCAAACATCCATGTAGACAGATAATATGTGTAGATTCTCTAGCTCTTAAGCATTTCAAATTTGCAGGGTGGTAATAACATTCACTCTAAAGGGGTAAATGCAATAGCTGAAACTCTGAAGGATAATACAGTGCTGAAAACGGTAAGTCATCTTACTATTGTTGACTTTTTTAGTCTGCATAAGAAGGCACTTGCTCTGATTCCTAATGTGGTCTGTAGTTGGAGTTAAGCTATAACCCGATTGGGCCAGAGGGGGTTAAGGCTTTGTGTGATGTTATCAAGTTCCATGGGAAAATCCAAACCCTTAAGCTTGGTTGGTGTCAGGTAATCTTCAGAACTGAATAGAATCATAGATGCAGATTTAAGTTATCTTGCCTCAGCCTAGTTACATATTTTGCAGATAGGAGTGTCAGGTGCAGAATGTGTAGCTGATTGTTTGAAGTACAACACAACATTATCTACATTGGATTTGAGAGCTAATGGACTTGGAGATGATGTATGTGCAATCTTTACTGAACGTTATCTATAACTTGCACTTCAATTCATGATCCATGCCTCCTGATTCTTTCCTCTTTCTGAAGGGTGCTATCTGCTTGGCACGAAGTTTCAAGATCATCAATGAATCTTTGACTTCACTTGATCTGGGCTTTAATGAGATTAGAGTAAGTAAACATTAAATGCAGTATTCTTTTTTATCGTATTATCTAGTGGTGGGTCTATGCTGATCTCCACCATTCACAATACCCTTCTAACAGGATGATGGAGCATTTGCATTGGCACAAGCACTTAAGGCTAACGAAGATCTTGCAGTCACATCACTAAATCTTGCAAACAACTTCTTCACTAAATTTGGACAGGTCAGTTTCCATACCAGTTATCCATTGATGGACGATGGTAGTATATTTGAGTTATGTTTTCATGTTGGTTGAATCCATACAGGTTGCTCTTTCTGAGGCACGGGATCATGTGTACGAAATGAGCGAAAAGGAAATAGACATTTACTTTTAGGTATCATTGTTTTATTTTTCTATGTAGCTTCGAGTAAATGGTCTCAACCATTTCTGCTTGGAAGGCCTGCCTTCTGCATAATTAGACGCACAATAATGGTTTTTGGCACTACTCAAGTAGATAAGAGAAGAAAACGGGGAAGAGCATGCTTTATGCTTGCCATCGAAAATTTTGGTAAACTAGTTGGCTCTGTAGGTTAGTCATTGAACTGTCCATATACAATTTTTGGTTTGAATTGATCATTCAGATTGGTTTAAATGGACCATATGATGAACATTATATTACATTATGATGTTTTTGCTCTATGCACGTCTGGATTTTGTCCACTATTATGCTACTCCTTCCGTCCTAATATATAGATATTTCTAGGTTTTGGTACTAGTATTAAGAAAGGGATAAAAAGACATTAGTATCCTTCATTAATATTTGGAAATAGGTAGGGTATAGGGCTCGCTATGGGTGAAATAAATAGTATTGATAGGGACATTATAGGAAGTTTTAGGGGGGAAATTCAATTTTAAGGCTAGAAGTTGTAATATTTAGAACATTTAAATGGCAGAAGTGGTTGTATATTAGGACGGAGAGAGTAGTTTTTATGCCAGATTGATTGCCCTTTGTCATCCATCCTAGATGCTGGGGTGCCCTAATGGCGCACAGCTTATGTACCTTATTTTTAATTGGTTGTTTAATTGTGTTATATTTGTTATCTATCTTTGTGATATTCAATAGTATGTACTTAATACGCATTTATAGATAGAAGATTTTGCCGTAGCATATAGCACATAAAACTAAGCAGTTGTGTACATTATATATGTTCATTTATATAAAGGTACATACTAATGAGGTCAAGATATTGTAGTTTAACTTTATATATACATTACTTGCAGATGATGGTGGAATTGTATCACTATCATAATATGTCGTTGTACTTTGATAGGTAACTTATAAGAGAACGATAATTATATCGAGGATATACTATACAAAAGATAGAAAAGCATAGATGTCAGGCTTTGTATTGATTGATATAAAAGGTCATTTAGAACTATGGCGGTCATTAACCTGCCGCAATTAACAGAGAAAGATTATAGTTAGATTATTTGTTAATAATGGATTCAATATGTAAAGAGATAAAAGTAATATTTTTTTAAGCTCATGAATACACTTGTTTTCGATATTAGGTATGATCAAGGCGTCGATTAATGTCGTTGTAAATAAGTGCAGTGGCCATTGTGAGATCAGAATCTGGATGAATTGTGAACTATAGCTATGTCGCTAGGAATCATCTTGGTCATAAAGCTGCCGGGAATTTTTTTCGATGTAATGGCGCCAAAATTTGCACCGTGCCGTCGCCACTGCCCCCCGTAGCCATGGCCGCACGGCGCCGTCGCCCTTCGCCCGCCGCCCCTCGCAGGCATGGCTGCTGCGTCGTCGTCGCTGCCCCCCTGCAGAGGCGGCCGTCCTGCTCCACCGCCCCCCGCAGGCCGTCGCCGTCGCCGTCGCCCTCCGCAGCCGTGGTCGCTTCGCGACGTCGCCACCACCTCCCGCGGTCGCGGCCGCACCCCGTGTCATCGCCGTGTAAATGCTGGATTTCTGATCGACGTTTAAAGCAATATCAACCGCACAACCGCAGCGAAACGCATCCAACGGCTAGAAAAAAAGGTAACATGTACTAATGGTAGCCTTATCTATTTTGGAATAATGCATAGGGCATTATTGATTTATTGTACTTGAGTTCTTGGTATTGTCGCCTTCATGCCCAAGGATTTAATTTGTTATGTGCTTGTCTTGTGTTCTTTAAACCTGTTGCTCATGCCATCCATGTGTGTGCATGTTCGTGTGAGATGATCTTCAATTGTTCATACATCTGACTTGTAGGTGTTTGATACTATCCACAACAATATCATGCTCTGAATGTCACACAAAGAATACGTGTTGCCCTCCAAATTCGCAAGATCATCCGCCTAGAATGGGGTTGACTGAGTTCATGCTTAGTTGTTATTTTCTCTGTCCCATAATATTCTAACATAGGATCTAGGATTAGATTTGATATTTCATACTATGAGAGAGGGATGATTGCCTTAACTCAGATATTTCTTTCTGAAATGAGAAAGCTTATAAAATAGGATGATTTGATGATTTGATACTCAAAACAAGTGATTTCGATTTCAAGTGTCAAATGTAATCAAATAGTCTCATGTGTTATTCCACGAGAGTTAATATAGTTAAACAACTACTTATTTCAAAAATTCATATCGATGGATAATTTATGCTCATGGCACACTGATGCTTATTGATGCGAACTGTGAAGCCCTGTTACGCAGATTGCGAGTTGCATGGTCGTATGTTTTCTTTTCTTAGCATGGGATATCATGGTGTATTCGTTCGTCGACAATTCGGCACAAACAAAAACTAGAATAGCGCGAGACATCCGTGCGTTGCTCCCTAGACAAGTTCCCAGAGTGTATTGCTTGCCATTTGTGCCAGATATGTCTTTGTTGTGCTTTGCCTTTAAAACTAGTTGCCCAATCTTGGTCTGACACTCAAACCTAGAATTCTGAACAAATTCTTTAAAACTGTTTTCAACAAGCAATTTCCCCATTTGATTTCTGAAAAACTTGTGTCTTTCGACGTCATGCCTCTGAAACAATTTGGTTAATCTCATCCATCGGACAAGAATCTCGAAGTTGAAACTGTACCAAAGCCCTAAAGAAACGGTCGTAGCACTAGCTGAAATATGCTGGTAAAAAAACAAAAAGATGGCACACAAATTCCTTCTCAAATCTCTTATTGCCTTAATACAGTGCTAGTCCTCAATTATCAGGGACAAATCACTGGAACAAATAAACTATTACACGTATGTTAATACCAAAAACCCATGCAGTTAATGTTTGTGCTAATCATCAAGCAATGCATGCAAAGGTTTGATATCCAAATGGAGACTTAAAACGAATACGCAAATGGAAGACGACAACGCCTAGCCATACACATGCAGAAGTACACAACGCATGCATTGTCAACTGATCAGAAGCTCAGGAGTAGGCAGGCAGGCAGATCAAGCGTGCACTCCAAAGCTCACTCTCCCAAATCAATCCTTATCTCACTAAGTTAATAAACCGTAGTAATCGGTTTAGTTATTACAGTAACCGATCGTCGTTCTCACCAGTATCGTAGTAATCGATTTAGTTATTACAGTAACCGATCGTTCTCACCAGTATCGTATCACTAATATGGTAGTAATCAGTTTAGTTATTACAACGATCGTTATTATCAGTATTGTATCACCAATATCGTAGTAATCGGTTTAGTTATTACAACGATCGTTCTCACCAGTATCGTATCACTAATATCGTAGTAATCGGGTTAGTTACTATAGCAACAGAGTGTTCTTACTAGTATCATATCACCAATATCGTAGTAATCGGTTTAGTTATTACAGAGATTGTTCTCACCAGTATCGTATCACCAATATCGTAGTAATAAGTTTAGTTACTAAAGTAACCGATCGTTCTTACCAGTATCGTATCATTAATATCGTAGCGATCGGTTTAGTTACTATAGTAACCGATCGTTCTCGAGCAACATGGTTACCGGTCTAGTTTTGTAAACCTTGAATATCTCCATAGCATGGTAGCTATATATAACGGCGTGTAGATGAGCTGCAAGCCTTCAGCACAATTGAGATACTAGCTAGTACACCTTGGCCAAGTGAGGCGGCCATGGCTTTCCAAGTGCAGCCATGGTTGCTGCTCCGGTGCTTCATCGCAACCCTCCTCCTCCCGGCGGTGGCTAACATGGCGGCTGTGTCGCCACCGCCGCCGGCAGTGTTCGATGAGAACTACGTGGCGGTTTGGGGTGGAGATGGGTACCACCTGGTCAACCAGGGCACGGAGATTGGCCTCACCATGGACAGGAGCTCCGGTACAGACTACAGAGAGATCGTTCCATCGATCATGCATGAGTAAATAAACACTCGTAATATTTTTGGCTAATGACATGCATGCTTGTGTATGCAGGTGCTGGATTCAGCTCCAAGTCGATGTACGGATCAGGGTTCTTCCACATGAGGATCAAGCTTCCTGCAGGGTACACTGCCGGCGTCGTCACAGCCTACTACGTGAGTATTCGATTTTTAAGCCAAATTTCTTTAAATTTGATGAAGTTAAAAAATATATTAACATCATATCTATATTATTAAATAAATATACTATTAAGTAATCTATTGTGTACGTATATATAGCTCGTGTCGGAACCTGAGAGTGGAGGGCAAGACGAGGTTGACCTGGAGTTCCTCGGCGACAAGGAGGGCAACCCGATCACCCTCCAGACCAACGTCTTCGTCAACGGCCACGGCGACCGGGAGCAGCGCCTCCGCCTGTGGTTCGACCCCGCCGCCGACTTCCACGACTACAGCATCCTATGGAACCCCGTCCACCTCGTGTAAGGAAGCTCTCACCGGCCGGCCGCCGCCGGCCGTTAATTATCCCCCGGTGATCTCTTGTAGTAGTTGGTTTCTTTGATCGGTTATTCATGGCGCAAGCAATGCATGCATGCAAGCGTGCGCGGTTCATTCGCCGCAGGATGTTCGTGGACGAGACGCCGGTGCGGGTGCTGAAGAACCTGACGAGCCGGGGACACGGACTCGAGTTCCCGGCGAAGCCGATGCGAGTGCGGGGCAGCGTGTGGGACGGCTCAGACTGGGCGACGGACGGCGGCCGGAGCAAGGTCGACTGGGGCCGGGCGCCGTTCACCGCGGGGTTCCGGGGGTTCGGCGTCGACGCCTGCAGCACCGATGCCGGCGGCACGGCGGCGCAGTTCTGTGGGTCGCCGGACCTGTGGTGGAACGCCGGCGGGTACAGGAGCCTGACGGTGGCGCAGCAGGCGGCGTACGAGGGCGTCAAGCGGATCCTGACCTACGACTACTGCGCGGATAAGAGCCGCACGAAGAACCGGGTGCCTGCGGAGTGCAGCCTCACCTAGCTAGCTCTAATAAAACATTACTCACTTTATTTTATCTCAAAATATATGAAAATTTTTAAAGTACTACTTCTTCCATCACCACGTGTCACTACTACCCTATGTAACTATAACTTAAAAAAACATATAAATATAGGTTAAGAGCTATATATAAAACATTCTAATTGATCGTATTAGCACTAATTCAACAATAACTAAGCGAGATTGATATACACTAGTAGAAAGACATAAACACCGTAACAAACCACCTCTATGGACGGTGACCCATAATGGTGAAGCTCACGTCACGCCGTCGTTTCTTGGCTTACGGTAGGTTGTAGCGGCGACGTCCAAAATTGCTTTATTTTATCTCAAATTATATGAAAAATTTTACAAAATTATTTTTCATCGGGCGTCCGATGTAAGCCATCGCGTCGGATGCTGCATCTCGCATAGCCGAGCGAATCGGTCCACGTCGAACGTTGCATCCCGCATAACCTAGTGAATCGGTTCAGTTTAATCATGTTTCACCTATTAAAGATGAATGTTTCAACTATTAAAAATAAATGTTTCACCTGTTGAAAACAAATATTTTACTAAATGTTCAATAATTGATGAAATATCGAACGTTCGGACGGTAGTTTTGTCCAAAATTTTAACCCCCCCAAAAGTTACAATATTTCTCATCCAAAAAGGAATATTGAATGAATAGCTCAGATAATCCAACGCATTGTTTACTTGAGTGTCAAATCATCGTGCAAAACTTTTGGCAAATCATCAGATTTCCCCAAAACACAATAATCCAACACGCGCGGCCAAAACGGACGGCGGATAGCCGCTCGACGGGATGAGATCGACGGGCCGCACGGTGGGTCCCCGTGGGCGTCGCACTTTCGGCGAACCCCCGGACGAAACCGCACCCACCCAAACCGTGGCCATATATCTCCATGACAGGTGGGGCCCGTCACCGGAGGCGGGCTTGTCAGTGGCACGCGTCGCTGCGCGCGCCGTGACAAAAATAACCTGAAGGCGTGGCTGTCTGCGGGCCCACTTCGGCGGGAAAAAAGGGAGGAGGTCTCATCTCGCATCCGCTCTTGTCTGTTATTCTGACATGTGGGGTGCAAGCTCTTGCGGGGCCCATTTGTCATTGTCGGTGTTTTTTGTGTGGGGCATATAAATACTGCCCCTGATAGGAGATGATAACGCTAAGAGTACATATTCGACGTACCAAATGCTTCATTTTTATCTCTCTTTGAGCGATTAAATGCCACAGATGTATGATATTTATACAGTTAAATAGAACAATATTATTATCACGTGTATTCCATAGTAACTCACTACTATTTAAATTTATTGTATTATAAAATATTAAATTTAGTTATAAATTACAATATTATAGGACTTACGGGACTAAGGAGTAAATATTGAACTGAGCCAATGCAACAGTGTTCATGCAATGTGGATAGTGGGCCTCTGTCCTCTCGTTTCATATGATGCAATGGGTCACATTGATATTTTTATTATAGAAAATGTGTCTCGTTTTATTTATGTAAATTATTACAGCACTCATCAAGAAATACAAGTAAAAGAAGGATATTTTTAAAACATAAAACAACTTTTATTTACAATAAAAATTGAGTGAGCTAGAATTGATTTAGAAATTTGCATGCATTCAATAAAAAAAATCTATGGATTTCTTAGAGATTACATTATTATGGTCTACAAATATATTCAAGTTCATCAAAAACAGCAGTGAAAATAGGGATATTTAATTATTTATCACTTTTAAAAGTGATTTTAATTATTTATTATTTTAATTTATAGTTACAGATTTAGATGGTCACACAGGTTATCAACATAAGTGATAAATAATAAATAGTACATCTATAGGTGACAAATAATTGAATCTTCGGAGAAAATGAGGCCCTTCTTGCTTTCCGAGTGGCCATAGCAGTTTCCTTCCCTCTTTTTTTGATCGCTCACCGCACCAACTCCCCTCCCCGTCCGCGCTGCTCTCCCTCCACGACTCTGAAGCTGAGCTGTGCTTTCGCCTCCGCTAATCATCGCCGTCGCCGCCGCCGCTTCCTCCTCTTCTCCCTTCCTCTCTCCCACCTTCCGTCCCACTCGGACGGACCTTGCTGTCGCGGAAGGTGAGCGGGCGGGCGGGCGGCGCGAAGCAGGGCAGCAGGGAGGGGG
>KE372668.1:162850-178336 GCA_000418225.1 Zizania latifolia
GTGGGGCGGCACCACGCAGAAGTGCGCCTCGTGCGGGAGGAAGGTCTACCCGGTGGAGGAGCTCGCCGCCGACGGCCGCGTCTACCACCGCCCCTGCTTCCGCTGCAACCACTGCAAGAGCACCCTCCAGGTCCTCCCACCCGTCTGCCTAACCCCTTTCCTGTTTTTTCCTCGATTCCGATTGATCCTCTCGCTCCCTGGCCTTATCATAAATTCAGAATCTTGTACTGCGCTTACGATTCTCTTGTGATTTTGATTGCTATCATTTCGAGTAGTACCGGGTACCAGAAATCATATCTTGTAATGCTTTAGTTGTAGTTGTTGGTGTTGTGCTTTTTCTCAACCAGTCGAGGATGTTAGTTTGCATGCTCATGTCAGGTGTCAAGTGCGACTGTGCAGGATTGACATATGGGATGCGTTGCTTTCCTTCAATTATGCCTCTGAAGCGATTTGCTTCAGTAGGCATCTACCTGTTGATGAATGATGAGTGCCTTATGATTAGATTATTTTGTCTTTTTGAAAATGACATGGACGAATCATGCTGCCATCAATATATCATGGATGTAATATGCACTTAATAATTTTTTTGAGGAATCTATCTTATGTTATTCTTGGTGTTAGTATAGTTTTGTTGAGAACAGCAATGAATCAATGATCATACTAAATCTTTATGCCTCATCATACTAGTTGGCACCTGTCCTATCTTGTTCCTGTTTGCAGACAAAGCTGCATGTATTAAAGCTAATAAAAGAAATATTGCAGCTAACTTTGTTTTTCTGATATACTCTTCTGCAGTTTAGTAACTATTCTTCCATCGAAGGTGTCCTATATTGCAGACCTCACTATGACCAGATATTGAAATCAACTGGCAGTTTGGAGAAAAGTTTTGAAGGTACTAAAAACAAACTAAATTAAATGGGCTGGATGCCTTAATTAGTTAATTGTTACTAAGTGTCTAGTGAGTGTAGTCCTGTCCTCTAAATTTGGCAACATTATTGTTTTATGTCAGGGACATCAAAATCAGCTAAAGCTGAAAAATCAAATGGACACAAGGTATTGTAATATTCTCCAGATATGCCTCTTCTACTGTTGAAGAATTTCCCTAGTTTTGGTGCAGGCTACATAAAATTCATGTCCATTTCCCCCTTTACGTTTGTCCAAACTGTAGGGGCAACATAATAGATTCTCTAGCATGTTTGTTGGCACACAAGACAAGTGCACAGTTTGTAACAAGACTGTTTACCCTCTTGAAAAGGTCAGTGTTGTACTATATTTAATCCTCCCGTGTTTAACTTTAATAAATGTTACTATAAAGTATAAACCAACAACTGATCTGGGAATTATTCATTTAAAGGCTCTTCTATTTGTAATAGTTGACGATTGAGCATTGTAGTTGGCTTCATCATCTCAGACACTGCCATAGTTCATAACAAGAGATTCATTGGCAAATGTTAATGTGATCGATCTTATTATTAGAATATGTCCATAATAATTAGTGTTCCCACATTTGATGAAGTTTTTCAATTGCAATTAAGTATCAATAATTCACTTCGTCCTAGCAAAAAAATGGCAGCTAAAGCCAAAAATATTTGGAGACTTAAATACCTTTCCTAACATAGGAAATTGCTGTAAATTTTTCAAATGGTTGTAGAATTATTTCATTGACCTATTTTTGGCACTATGTAAGGTCACATTCATGATATGCCACTATGCTGTAATTTAGCAATATTTGTGCCTTTTATACTTTTTTGTCATCCTATTGCATCAACCACTTTCTGTATTTAACTTGTCAACTACTGTAGAATGCAATTTGAGGATAACCGACAAAACATATATAATCCAATCAATATTTTGCAGGTTAATCTTAACGGGAGCTCATATCATAAATCATGCTTCCGTTGCACCCATGGAGGCTGTACACTTAGCCCATCCAACCATGTCACGCATGAAGGCAAGCTTTATTGCAAGACACACCATGCTCAATTATTTATGGTTAAGGGAAATTTCAGTCAATTTGAGGATAACACTGCAAATGCAAAGGTGGATATCGAGAAACTACCAGAATCTGAGGATGCTACCGAGAAGCCAGGTGGCCCAGGTCAAGGTGATGGGCTCACTGAGAAACCAGTAGAAAGTGAACTAACACCTGAGAAACCATCACAAAACGATATTGTAGCTGAAGAAAAGCAACCACAAAGTAATGTTGATGTCCCAAAACAATCAGAAAGCACCACAACAGTTCAGAGGTCAGAAGAAGGGGAAAGGGTTACTGAGAGTGAGTCCAAGAGTCAAGTAGTCAGCAAAAAGCTGTCCAAAAGTAGTGTAGAAAAACCACTCCAGAGCAATGTACATCCATCAGGAAGTAGTACAGCCATAAGAAAACTATGGCAGCACAATCTTCCCACAGATAAGCCAGTGCTGAGTAGTACAACCACTGAAAAGCCATCTCCAAGCAGTGCTGTCATTGAGGAGCAGTTGCCAAGTAATGGGATTGATGCAGAACAGCCAAAAAGCAGTGCAGTGGTAAAAAAGCCATGGCAACGCAATATAGCTATGGAGAATCCACCACAAAGCATTTCACCATCAGGTAAGCCATCATCAACCAGTGCAGATGATCTGAAACCATCAGAAAGCAGTAAATTGATCAGAAGACCATGGCAACGTGTTGTGGCTGCCGAGACGCAGATACAGAACAGTGGGCCTACTGGGAAGTCAGCATTGACAAATGATACGAAGCCATTAGAAAGCACCACATCAATTAAAAGGCCGTGGGAGCGCGGAGTGGTCAGTGAGAAGCCACTGCAGAACAATACAAACACTGATAAGCCATCTGCAAGCAGCGTGGCTGATGTGAAGCCAGCAGAAACCAGCACAGTGGCCACTTTGCCACAGGAACAGAGTGGAACCACGGATAAACCTTCAGAGACCAGTGCAGATGATGCGAAGCCACTGGAGAGCACTACAGCAGTGGTAAAAAGGCAGTGGCAACGTAACATAGGTATCCAGAAACAGCCCCAGAATATTGTAGCTGATGCAAAGACACCTGAAAGCAGTGGAATGGGCAAAAGGTTGTGGCAGCACAAAGTTCCAACTGTAAAACAATCGCAAAGTGGTGTGGCAGTTGTGACAACATCGCAAATTAGTGTGACTGAAACTAAGCCATTCCAGAGCACTGTGTCTGTGAAGAAGCCATGGCAAAGAAGTGTGTCTAGAGAAAAACAGCCAGAGAGGGATATGTCTAGCAACAAACCATGGCAAAACAACACGGTGGTTGACAACCCCGTGCAAAGTACTATGGCTATGGAGAAAATCTTGCAAAGCAGTGTACATGCTGAAGAAGCACAGCAAATCACTGTGGCTGCTGACAACAAATCACATATCATCCAAGATAAAAATAACAATGGTGCTACTGCAGAGAATCCATCAGCAATAAGTGAGACTGCCAAAAAGCTACCACTTACTGCAAATATATTGCAAGCTGACATTACCACAGAAAAATCTTCAGAGAGTGACATACTTGCTGTGGAATCATCTCGGAGCACTGAGTCGTCTGAGAAGCCATCAGAAAACACTGTTGAAAACAAGAAGCCATCACAGAATGATATTGTTGCTGAGAAGCTGGCAGAGAAATTACCAGAAAGTGCCATGAATGTTGAGAAGCCATCTCAAACTGCTGCGCAAACTGGGAAGCCATCTAAAGAAGATGCTGCAGAGAAGCTACCACAAACCAATGAGCCTTCTGAGCAGCCACTTGAGAGTGAAGAGAGTGTAGATAAGCCACTTCAAAGTGAAGATAATGCTGAGAGCACAACAAAAGGTAGTGTTCTTTCAGAAAGTGATCTCCGTGTCGAGAAGCAACCTCAGAATGACGCCAATGTCGAGAATTCTACAGAGCCTGAAAGTGTTACCACTTCTGTCAAATCATCCAAGGCTTCATCAGAACATGAAGGGGCTGCAACTGGTGTGAACTCATCTGATTCTCAAATCTGTCCAACTGCTCAGCAGTTTGTAGAACCTCAAGGCATTATAGCTGCAGAGAAGACGTCTGGCCAGATATTGGAAGCTAACACTGATTCAGTTGCTAATCAGTCATCAGAATCTCAGGACATTGCACCTGCCGAAGTTGTGATGGAGCAACCATCAGAATATCAAAAATCTGCAGCTTCAGAGCAGCCATTGGAGCCTCGAAATAAAGCAGATGACGAGAATCCACAACAGCATAATAGTGATGCAACTGCCAAGGAGTCATCAGAGCCTGAAAGTGGTGTAGCAGATGAGATCCCCTCAGAACCTAAAAGAGATACATCATCTGATCAGTCACCTGAGCAGCCATCGGAATCTCAAACTGAAGTTGAGAAGTCAGTACTGCATCAAAGCGATACAATTACTGAGGATCAATCAGAATCTCAAATTGATGCAGCTTCTGATGAGTCAACTGAGCAGCTATTAGAATCTCAAACTGAAGATGAGAAGCCAGCAGTGCATCAGAGTGATGCAATCAACGAGGTTCCATCAGAACCTCAAACTGATGCAGCTTCGGTTAAGTCAATTGAGCAGTTGTTGGACCCTGAAAATGATGCATCTGTCGAGGATAAGAGGTTATCAGAAACTGAAAGTGATACTATTCATGAAAAAACATCAGAAAGCAGCTTACCTACTGATACACTGCCTCAGAGCACTCCAAAGAGCAGGATACGCAGTGATGAAGCTGCACAAGGCAACATTTTTGAGGAGGCACCGCCTCAGAGCAGTGCACCCATAGAAACACCACCACAAAGTACCGTAGCTGTTGAGGAACCAAAACACGACGATGAGGCCAGCACTAAGCCATCCGAGGACAACACCGCTCTTGAGAAGCCGTCGCAGGAAGATAGTGCCAGTACCAAGCCATCAGAGAATACTATAACTCTTGACAAGACTTCAGAGGAAGATGAGGGAAGTGTGAAACCGTCAGAAGACGTTGCTGCTCTTGAGAAAACATGGGAGGAAGGTGAGCCAAGGGCCAAACCACCAGAGGACAGTATGGCCCATGAGAAGCCATCAGAGGACAATGCTGCTGTTGATAAGCCATCCGTGGAAGACGATGACAGTGCCAAGCCATTAGAAGACAGCATGGATCTTGAAAAGCCAGAGGCTCACAAACCATCAGAAGAAGAGGAAGATGGCGCAGCCAGCAACAAGTCATCACCTGAGGATGTTGTCGTTGAGGCGCCATTGCAAGGTGATGCAGACACTGCCACTGACAAACCCTCACTAGCAGCAGACACTGCAGAAACTGCCTGAGATTGCCAAGACAGCGTTTAGCTGGTTACAGTTAGTTAGCAACAGTACACAGTTTTTAACCGATATGGATGGATACTACTGTTGATAGTTTGGAATTTTTCCTTTGGTTTGCCATTTCGTTTGCTTTTTTCTTTGTACAATGCTTGAGCTGTAAAATTTGAGGGAAAACAAAAGGAACTATAGGTGTTGATTTGATTTGCTCACAAGCAATAAGCCCCTCCCCACATTAGGAGGATGGCAGCATTGGGGATTTGAGGTTACAAACTTACAATAGATTTTGCGTGCGGTTTGATTTGCTATTGTACATCAGATGATGTAAATGATTTTATGCAAATTACTATGTGCTTTGCTCGTTTGTTTCTGCTATCTGCGGATCTGGTTCTTGGTTCTGCCTTGTGATTTTGAAATTCATTCACAGATTTCAGAAATATTCTCTCCTCGAAGCTGTCTGCTGACAATGTGCATGGCGGCATGGCCTGTATTCCAAAGGTCCTCGGCTCATGATACTGAAAACAACTGGTCGCCGGGGGCGAAATAGATGGCGATTGTTGAGAGCTCGAAGCCCCAACCATGGCTTCTGGGAGATGATCCAGGGGGAGTAAGAGTAGAGACTAGAGAGCGCCTCTCATGCGGATACTTCTTCGGGGAGCTCTTGTACTTTGTTGCCCCTGGCCCCTTTTCACCAGAGGGAGGCGTCTCTGACAGAGAGGTCCCAGCCATGGCAGGCGGTTGGAGATGAGAGAAATGGGCAGATTGACCCTACACGTGTGCAGATGGGTGGTGGATCAAACTTGGCAGACCTATATAATCATTCCTGGAGGCTCTCGTTGGATTTGGATTCCACGGGATGCTCCTCTCTCCACATTAGTGCTAGGGTTAGGGTTCTCTGCCAACGTGGAACAGATTCGCCGGTTTGGAGGTTCTGCACCGAAGATTCGTCGTTCAATGTCCAGGTTAGTTGATTCCTGTTCATTTGCGGAAATGGTGTCTGGCTCAAACATGGATTGCAAGTGGATGGAAGATTGGGCTAGCGGCAAGAGAAGGATGTTTGATAGATACTTTTAGAGGTGATAGTGGTCAGGGGGCATCGATGGATGAGGAGTTTCGCGTTCAGGGTAGGTATGATTGGGAGCACAGGAAATAGGATTTTGCTCGTCGAGATGATCGGCCAGGTGATTGGAGAAGAGATGAAGGCCTCATGAACACCATGCCAAGAAGAGATTTTAAAAATTAGAGAGAAGTGAAATCAGAGGAGATTACTTGTTTCAACTGTGGCATGAGTGGCCACCATCAGGCTCATGGTACCAATCCCACTCTGTGCTATACTTGTAAAAAATCTGGGCATATCTCTTCAAAGTACCCATTGTTTGAAGATCTGAAAGTTTCAAAGGTGGTGCCATCGACGGATCTCCATGGATATGGCATTTCGAATCAGGCTTTTCATCACCTGGACATAGTGGTGCCTGAAGTCCAAGTTGCAAAAACCTTAGTAGCCGAGATCTTAACAGTGGAAGAGAGGTGTGCTCTGAATCAAAAATCCTTATTAAATTGAAACATCTTTTTGAGATTTCATGGGATTAGACAATTATTCAGATTGATAGAGATCAATTCCTGATTGAGTTTCCTTCAAAAGAGACAAGAAGAGAGCTAGCCAGACTAAAGTGCTTCTATTTTCAGAAGTTCAAGATTAGAATTAATGTGAGAGAATCTGAAAGAGCAATTGATGCATTTGCTGAATTACAGTCTGTCTGGGTCAAGGCTTATGGAGTGCCTTAGTTATATGAACTGTATTGCTAGACTGGTTGAAAAACCAATAGAATTGGACCCTATTAGTTTGAATAGAGCTGGTCCAATGAGAGTAAGAGTGATTTGTAGAGATCTATGGCTGATTGAAGGGACTTCTGAAGTTTTTGTGAACTTCACAGGTTATAAGATAAGGTGGGTCTCTGAATTGGATGGCTTGAAAAGATATGCTCCAAAACCAGATGATGCCAAGATTCATCAGGAGAAAAAGAAAACTGAAGAGACTAAACTAGGTCATGTCATTAAAAAAAGGAGCAATTAGAATCTTCAAATTCTACTCATGTGAAATGGATAGTAACCCTAATTCTGAAAATAAAGAGAAGGACAATGTTGATTTTGCCATGGATGATGATGATGGCATGTCTGATGATGATGGCCATTTCAACATTCCTGCCTGCTATTATCAATCTGATAAAGGCAATGAAGAAGTTACTAGTGGTGGTTTCGAGGGGAATATGATTGATGACATAAATAGTCACCTTCAGCATACAGATAAAAAACTTCAGTGAACCCTCTGGAGATTGAGGCTTGTAAAGGCTCAGGGATTTCACCCCTCCTAAACAATGACTTCTTGGCTGAGGAGGAAGTGTTGATCCAATCCAAGCTTGGTCAGGAGCAATAAGACATTTGGCCCAAGTGGAGTCCAGTGGTCATCCCTGTGGCTGTTTCTACTGGAAGTGTCCTCACTCAACTAAGAGAGGATTCTGACGCTCTCTTGGTTCATTCTAATCAAGATAATAAAGTGGGTTACAAAATCCTTTCTCAAGCTGATCAGATTCAGGAAGGCAAAGGAAGAAAAGCTAAGATAGCTGATCAAGACCTGATGAAGACAGAGGTAGCAGGCAAAAACAAGAAAAAGAAGGAACTAGCTATTGCCTTGTGCCAGAGTGCTCGCATAAGAAGAGATGGATTTCCTATTACAGTGAAGGCTCAACAGAGAGCAGATAAAAAAGATGACATTTCAGGTATGAGTCAATTTACTGTCTTACAAAATATTAATTCCATGCAATTACATTCCATAGCTGTAGATGCTGGAGTAAACTTAGGCTCTTGTCAGGAGGAAATAGAGGCCAACATTAATACTATTAAAGCCAAAGAATTAGCTCAAGCTTTGTTATGTGCAGCTAAAAGTAAATTGTGCGAAAATAATATAGAAATTGCCTTACCTAAAAATCTAGATGTTACTGTGAGTAATCCCCTAGAGAATGAAATTAATAACAATGCTGTTTTGGGGCGAGGGTCTAATGCTAATCCAATTCAATGAAAGCTCTATTCTGAAATGTTAGAGGCCTAGGGAATGGAGGTAGGAGAAGACAATTATCTGCTTTAATTCATAAACATAATTTTGACTTTATTTGTGTGCAAGAGACAATGAGAGATTGTTTTAAGTCAAGGGGGTTAGATAGTTTTTATACTAGAAGAGATTTCTTTTGGTTGACCAAACCATCTAAGGGTCACTCTAGAGGATTGCTTTTGGGAGTCAATCAAGATTTAGTAGAGGTGAAAGTGATCAGAGAGAGTTCTTTATCATTGTGATCTTGGAATTGAAATTGGGAAGGAAGAGTTGAGAATTGATTAATGTCTATGGTCCTATGCAAGAGGAGTTCAAAGAGTAGGTTTCTTTTGGAATTGCATATCAAAGTGTCAAGTTAGACACATCCTGTTTTGATTGGGGGAGATTTCAACTTGATTAGATACCCTGAAGAGAAATCTAGAGATTTGGCCAACGGTAAATAGATGGATACCTTCAATGAGTTTATTAATAACAATGAGTTAGAAGAGTTGCACAAGATTGGAGGTACGTAATCATGGATAAATAAACAGAAAGAGCCATCTAGGGAGGTGTTAGATAGAGTGCTTGTTTCTAATAATTGGAATTTAATCTTTCCCTTGACAATGGTGGTCAATTTAACCAGAGTGGATTATGATCACAATCCTTTGTTGATAGATTTTGTGAAGAGAAATTCCTTCAAATTTGAAAACACTTGGTTACAACGGGAAGGCTTTAAAGAGTGGCTACTGTCCAAGTGGCCTATAAGAGGTCAGGGTACTATTTTGGATGTTTAGAAACAACAAGGGAACATTCTTAGGAGAATTCTTAGAGGGTGGGGAGCAAATGTTAATAGAGATGTTAAGCATAAAAAAAAGATTTCTCAAAGAATACTAGATATTGAATGTAGAGCTGAGTTGGGAGACATCCCTAGTCAGGATTAGGAGGAGAGATATGATTTAGAAAGGGAGTTAGTAGGGATTTATCAAGCTGAATCAAATTATTGGCAAACGAGAAGTGGGCAGCAATGAATTCTGCAGGGAGATACAAATACTTCCTTTTTTCATAGGATTGCCAGTTGTAGGAAGAGGAAAGCTTCAATTGTATTTCTTGAAGAGGATGGGGTTGAAATAACCGAACCCAAAGAATTGGAAACTCATATTTATAAATTTTATAAAAGTCTGTTTGGAACTGAAGAGGCTCCAAAGTTGCATTTGTCTCAAGACATGTGGGGGAATAGAAGGAGAGTATCTGCTAATCAGGAGTTAATTATACCTTTTACAATTGGAGAGGTGGATACTGCAATTAAATCAATGAAGTCAAATGCAACTCTAGGTCTAGATGATCTTTCTGTTAATTTTTATAAAGCCTTCTAGCCAAAACTAAGATTCTGGTTCAAAGAAATGTTGGATGACTTGTTCTCAGAAGAGCTGAACATAGCCAGGATTAATTATGGGGAGATTGTACTTATTCCAAAAGTGAAAGATACATGTTCAATCAGACAGTTTAGACCAATATGCTTGTTGAATGTGTGTTTCAAAATCATTACTAGAGTTCTGACTTTTAGATTGACTAAGGTGGCTCACAAAATAATAGATCAATGTCAAGATGCATTTATTCCTAGAAGGAATATTCTGGAAGGGATAGTTATTCTGCATGAGGTCTTACATGAAATCAAAGCTAAAAAAATAAAAAGGCATCATTTTGAAACTTGATTTTGAGAAGGCATATGACAAAGTGTAGTGGGGGTTCTTGATGGAAGTTCTTAACAGAAAAGGTTTTGATGAGAAATGGATAAGGTGGATTAGTAAGATAGTGGAAGGGGAAGGAGTTGCTATAAACACTAATGGTAATGTGGGAGATTTCTTCGAAACGTATAAAGGTGTGAGACAAGGGGCTTCCTTGTCCTCCCTTTTGTTTAACCTAGTGGGGGATGGATTATCTAAATTAATGCAAAGAGCAAAAGAAACTGGTCACCTAACAGGTCTGGTTCCACATCTAATCTAGGGGGTTTAACACATTTGCGGTATGCAGATTGCGCCATCTTGATGGAATGGTCTGAACAAAACTTTATCATAATGAAATTCCTTCTTTACTGTTATAAAGAGATGTCAAGGATGAGAATTAACTATCAGAAAAGTGAGGTGTTTGCTATAGGAGTTTTAATGAAGAGGCTAAAAGAGTGGCAGAAATATTTAATTGCAAATTGGGGATCCTCCCTATCTCTTATTTGGGCTTGCCTATCAACTGCTCTAAACCATCCAAAAATGACTTCGCTGGGATTGTGAAGAAAGTGGAGAAAAGATTGTCAACTTAGAAGTGTGATCACTTATCACATGGTGGAAGAATGGTTTTGATTAATTTATGCCTAAGCAGCATTCCTATGTATGCCATTGGAGTTTTTATGTTTCTAGAATCTGTTCATCAACAAATTGATAGAATTCAAGAAAGATTCTTTTGGAATGGTCTAGGTCAAAAGAAGTATCATATGACCAATTGAAAGTCATTGTGTGTACCAAAGGACTGGTGGATTGGGGTTTCTTGACACTAGGGCTATGAACTCATCCTTGTTAGTTAAATGGATTTTTAGGTTGGAGGCATGACAGGAGGGATTGTGCTATGATATTATGAGAAAAAAATATAATTGGAGTAATAATATCTTTCAGTATTCAGGCAATGGGGGATCCTACTTCTAGAAGAATTTACATAAAAATAAAAATGTGGGTTCAAAGAAACTGTAGTTATAAAGTGGGATGTGGAAGGAGAGTGATGTTTTGGAGAGACATTTGGATATCTGATATTCCTCTAAAAGTGCAATTTTACAAGTTGTTTGACATTTGTTTGTATCATAACATATTTGTAGCTGAAGTTTGGGATAATAATTGGAATATTCAGTTCAGAAGATCTTTGATTGAACTAGAAGTCAGACAATGGAATGAGCTTAGATGAAAAGTGATGAATGCCAAAATCACCAATGACCCATATCAAGTTATCTAGGATGCTGATAAACAGGGTTTTTCCTTTAGATCCCTATATAGGATTTTGACTTTCAGAGGGGTGATTGAAGCTGACTTGACATGTATTTGGAAGAGTTTTTCTCCCTTGAAAGTTAAAGTCTTTTTGTGGCTTCTACTTCAGGTGGAAGACCAGTTGAGAAAGAAGTGGCCAGGAGACCCTAACTGTAAACTTTGCAATCAATTGGAATCAGTCAATCATCTAATATTTCAGTGCCCCCCTTCTCGATTTTTATGGTGTTTTGTCAGATACTCTCTCAGCTAGACAAAAATCCCCTCTAGCAGCAGGGATATATTTGAACTCTCTAGAAAACATCTCAATGAGAAAACTAAAGCAGTGATGTTAGGAATCTTAGCAGCAGGGAGCTGGGCTATTTGGCTCATGCGCAACGAATTTGTTTTTCAAAATGGCCTCCCTTCTAATGTTTCAAGCTTACTTTACAATATGGTTTCCTTTATAACACAGTGGATGGTGCTGACTCCGGTGCGCCTAAAGGACAATGTTTCAGAATGCCTAGAATTGCTCCGTGCAAGCTTTCAAGAGATGACAAGTCGCAGAAGGGCAAGAAACGCCTGAGATCTCTAAAAGAATCTCGTTGAAGCTGCGTTATCAAGTAATAGCTGACAAAAATGTGAATGTTTACGTTCAGGAGTATAAATCATAGCTATGGAAAAGAGGAAACTAATGATAGTTACTTCGTCTTTTGGTATCTGGTTCAATAGAATGCTGGTGATCTGGTGATTGATGTAACTAAACCTGAATGTTTTGTGGTAGTTGGCAGGCTACTAATCCTATAGCTGGAAAAGGCCTTTTGTAGGGAGAATTTGATGTTGGTTGTTTGATTGTAAGCTGGTGACCCCGGCAAACTATTGCTTTCGATCAAAGCTGGGCACTAATCCTACCTTTTTTTTCAAAAAATGTGCATGGCCTGTATGGAGTATAATGCTAAAGAGATTGAAAAAAATTCTAAAGCCCTCCAAAACCCTGGAGGATATTTGGGACTGATCTAAAACAGAGATTATATTTAAAGGAGATAACCGGTTGTGGACTTGGACCTCACCGGTGCAGCGCCGCCATGATGGGAGACGCATCGGCGAGGCAGGAACTTGCAACTAGGAAGTTTTCTCAAATCTAAACTACTTTATTTCTTTCAAAGTATCTAGCTTATATAGTACTAGTATCTGATAACAAACTGGGTAACAAACTATTGTAACTAGGAGGTTTTCTCAGATTCAATCTGCTTTATTTCTCTCAAAACTTCTAACTTATATAATGCTAGTAACTGATAACAAACTAAGTAACAAACTATTGCAACTAAGAAGCTTTCTCAAATCTAATCTACTTTAGATCTCTCAAAACCTCTAGTTTATATAGTGCTAGTACCTGATAATAAACTAGATATTTCCTTAGAGATATTTGCCATCTAATCATATCTCTAAACTAATAATTCCTAAATTGCTGGTATAGTACCGCGTGGTACTGTTCATGTCATATATTAGGCTACGTTGTATGCCTATGCCCATGACAATGACTGAGATTTTCGGCAAGCTTATCAATATATAGAGAGAGGTAAGGACATTGTGCACAAATCTTCTCATCCTTTTTGTTTATTGCTTTAACATATCATTTCCCTTCACTTGAAGCCCTTGGAGATGACCAAAGATCATTTAGCTATTACAAGGCTATTCCAGTGATAGAGAAATTATCATTCAAAATGGAAAGTACTGATCAAGTTAAAGACCTAGGAAATCTTTGAAAGACCATGTATGTTTGTCTTTTTCTACCATTTTTGTTGTTAATACAACTCTTCTTTAAATTTAAAATCCAACATGTGCCTTTGTAAAAGCTCATGTTTTATTACCATTATGGGTGATCCACCAACTACTCTGCCAGATTTGTATAGTTTTGTTTTCTCCTTGTACTACAGAACAGCAGATAGAAAGTTCTTTTGCCTTTGATACTTACGGCAATGGCAAACTCTTTCGGTGGCATGTATCTGCAGACAACAGTATATATACCTTTCAAACCATATATATACTGTAATGAAACCATTTCTTATGACCTCTAAAACTCTATATGATATATTGGTTTGCATAAGCATCGTACATACTTGCTCTGCTATTATTTTCAGTCAAATCAAGATTATTTCTAAACCCACAATGCAAGGCTTGCCACAAACTATCATAGACATGGCAACACAAGGCCGAAAAAAACAGGGTTTAAAAGCATACCACTGGAACAACAATCAACACCAAACATCCAAGGATACAGGCAAAATGCAGTTCATCTTGAATGCTCTTGTGAACTTTGCACAGGTCAAATGCATTTCTTAGACCTGTTACATTGAGGTAATATTCAGAATCCCAAAATTCCCTTTCCTCTTGACATTGACTATCCAAGTTCTGCAAGCAGACTGTATATTTATGATAATGCTGCAGCCCGGACACACTCAGTGGTGTCAAATTTCTAGGCCACAACACCCAGACATCAAGAAAAAAACCAACCATGAGTACTTACATGGATGTGAAGATTATTTACATCTCTCTCTGTGCCGAAACCTACAACAGCAAGTAACTGGAAATGGGAGCTAGGGCGGCAAAATTCTGTGATCATTAGAAGCAATTGCTGGGACCTCCACCAAGCATTTCCTCCCTGTCGATGAAGCGATCAAGAAGCTCCTTGTCCTTGGTAACGAGGCACTCATCATCTTTGCCAAACCAATCATAGCGATTCTTTGCAATGTAATCATAAACTGCATCCCGCAGTGGGACAGGGATGATCAGCAAGGAGCTCAACGTTGAGTACGGAAGAGGCAGGTATGATGCAACTTTCAACACAGCTGCAACCACAATATGAAAGTATTAGTACCGCGATTACTGTGAAAAATAATAGCAGGGAAATATGACACAATTCAACAGCAAAAAATTCAGAAAGAATTACAGTCTATTTCTTCCCTCAATTAATATTATTGAAAGAAATCCCTCAGTTAGTGCCACTATATGACAGTACAACCATATCCATAATCTATGCACAATCTTCACACACTGTTGGAGGTGTTCCAAGGGATGATTAAGTTACATTATAAAAGAACTGCATCTTCTAGAAATTTGCACAATTTTATTGCAGGACCACACATCAATGCCTATCATTACAATAAGCCAACAAGGGTTGAAAATGACATCGGCCAAAAAAACATGGGTGAGAAGCATGTGGTGCTAACTGAGATACACATGTTTACTGGTAAACAAGGCGCATGCCTATCCCTCGCAAACCTAGCAAATTTTGAATCCTGCATTTGGTACAACTCAATAGGCACCAAAAAGAAGTGCAAAGGGGATCTACTCAGAACATCAAAGCCACTACCACACTGAGACCGATCCTACTAAAACATCATTCAAACATTTATCAAGTGACCTTCATGGTGGCATTCTCTTGTACACAACGACAAAGAAATTCACTGCATTTACGCACGAATTTTGCCTCTTGTGATGCAAAACTGCTACAAATTGCTACACCACACCCAAGCATGTAAGTCCAAGTGGCACTAACAATCTCTCACTAGTGTCAGTCGTTCAATAGTTGCTAATTTGATACTACTCTTATCACCGTGCAATGTACCCCGGCATCATAGTGTCATTTGCTAGTCTGTTGATACAGCAGAAGTTGCCAACAACAACCTGTTCTTTCTAGAAAGATCACATCACTGTTCTGAATCTGATCAGAGCACTACTAACCTGTAGAACTCTCGTAGTAGGCCTCAGGCCCTTCAATGAAGAGGACACGTCGCAGCACGTCTTCCCTGTCCATGCCGACCAGTCTCAGGTACGGCTCCGCAGCCTTGGACTGCAGGCAGCAGAATCTGATCTTGGCGTGTTTGTCTGCCTTGATCACCCACTTCACCCCTGCAATGCAAGGTCCCAAACGATCTTTAATCACAATCAATCAATAAACACGACGTATTAGAACAAAAATCACAATTTTTTTGCCCAATTTGCCGGCAATTCGAGCTCGAGCTGAAAAAATGTGTCCCCGAATGGCAGAAAAAAAACCGGGCTGTTCTCACCGCGGTGGCAGAGGCGGCAGACGCCGTCGTAGATGAGCACGCGCGGCTGCAG
>KE372668.1:225068-283549 GCA_000418225.1 Zizania latifolia
GCGCTTCATCAACTCTACTTTCGCTGCCCGAGCGCGTCTCGAGGCTCAAGGTAGCGATCCATGATCCCATTACACGCATGGTTTCTAGGTTAACGGGGTAAATTTTTGAAATTAAGCGCTTGCGTAGCCTCCCCATATCCCAATAGTGACATCAGTCAAACTCAAGGCGAGATTCGTGCCACCCTTGTTGATAGCTCGACACTTCACTCGATCAAGTAGTGGATTAATCATGATCAACTCTTTGATCATAGTGGCATGGCCATGCACCTTTCCAATCCAACTATCTCGAGAGGCCTAGAGACGTCTCTCCCATTATTTAGGAGGGGTAAATTCCATCTTAACCGCTCACATCCCATGATATGCTTCATAACACACCAAAAAGCAACCTTTATGACTACCCAGTTACGGAATAGCGTTTGGAAGCCCCTAAATGTGCCACTACATATTCTGTAATTAATGACGATCTCAGGTCTAAGGATTTCGTAGATACACCATTTGAGATGACAACTGATGACACATTAAAATAACAATCTCAGCAGTATGTCAAAGTGGGTCTATCCAACTCCATGTTCACTAACATGAGTTCACATCACTGATTTGATATCTCCATGTCTATGATCTGTGAAACATGATCATTAATTAGACAAATATGCTAATCTATAAATCATCACTGTCCCACATGACGATATGAGATTATGGATCGTTTAAAATAACATCGTCATAAAATAAAGAGTTTCACAAACAAGTTACATACTTGCTAACCAATATAAAAGATATTTATTCAAGGAATAAGATAATTAATTATCTAAATATACATTAGCATAGACAAGATATCTTTTCTCACATACACTAGACTCACTCACGTAAGTATCTAATACCCATAGAGCTCAAATGAGCCTCATGCTTGGGCTATGAGAGAGGTTTCGTCAATGAATCGACAATGTTTAAATCCGTGTGCCCCTTGCATATCTTTACATCACCTCTATCTATAATCTCTCTGATTAGGTGATAGCGTCACAGTATATGCTTGGACTTCTGGTACGACCTAGGCTCCTTGGCTTACGCAATGGCACCACTATTATCACAATAGAGGTCCACTGGACTAGACGCACTAGGGACAACATCCAACTCAAAAACAAATTTTTTGATCCAAGCAGCCTCCTTCGCAGCTTCAGAAGCTGCAATGTACTCAGCCTCCGTTGTTGAATCTGTAACCGTTTCTTGCTTGGAACTCTTCCAACTCACTGTGCCTCCATTGAGGCAGAACACAAATCTAGACTATGATCGCGAATCGTTCTTATCGGTTTGGAAGCTAGCATCAGTGTAATCATTTACAACGAGCTCCTCCTCACCTCTGTAGACCAGGAACACATCCTCAGTTCTTCTCAAGTACTTAAGGATACTCTTTACTATCGCCTAGTGACTTTCATCTGGGTTTGACTGATATCTGCTCGTGACACTTAGAGCATAAGAAACATCTGAGCGCGTACAAAGCATGACATACATGATGGATCCAATTGCGGCGGCATACGGGATCGCGCTCATCTTCTCTACCTCACAAGGTGTCGAAGGACACTGACTCTTACTGAGAGAAACACCATGTGACATTGGCAGAAAATATTTCTTAGAATTCTACATATCGAACCGTTTCAATACCTTGTCAATGTACATGCTTTGGCTTAATCCAATTAGCCTTCTTAATCTATCTCTATAGATCTTTATGCCCAAAATGTACGCTGTCTCTCTAAGATTTTTCATTGAGAAACTTTTCCTCAACGAAACCTTGACAGCATCTAGCATAGGAATATTATTTCCGATTAACAATATGTCATCTACATACAAGACCAGAAATGCAAGTGAGCTCCCACTAGCCTTCAGGCTGTGTCATGTACACATCCTCACATAGGTTTCCATTAAGGAAAGCTGTCTTGACATTCATTTACCATATCTCATAGTCATAAAATATGGCAATTGCTAGGATGATCCGAATAGACTTTAGCATTGCGACGGGCGAAAACGTTTCATTATAATCAACACCTTGAATCTGTCTGAAACCTTTCGCCACCAATCGTGCTTTATAGATGTGAACATTTCCATCAGCGTCTATCTTTTTCTTAAAAATCTATTTACACTCGATAGTTTTTACACCATCAGGTGGATCGACCAAGTTCCAAACTTGATTCTCTCGCATGGATTCTAACTTGGATCTTATGGCTCCAAGCCATTTCTCAGAGTCTGGTCCCATCACCGCTTTTGAATAGGTCTTAGGTTCATCATTGTCCAACAATAATATGCCGCGATGCCTAGTGGTTAAAAACGCAAACCGCTTAGGCGCACGACTCAACCTCTCCGACCGACGTGGGGCTGGTGTCTCGACAACAGGCTCTGCAACATCTTGCATGTCGAGTTGCGGTTCAGTAGGAGCTAAAACACTTTCTAGTGGTTCTCGAACCTCTTCGGGTCGCACTGTGCTCCCACTAACCCCTTTCGAGAGAAACTCTTTCTCCAAAAAGATACCATTCTGGATAACAAACACTTTGTCTTTTTTTCAGTTATAAAAGTAATATCATTTGGTTTCCCTAAGATATCCCATAAAGAAGCATTTATCAGATTTGGGAGTAAGCTTATCAGACGTCAAACGTTTTACATAGGCCTCACAACCCTAGATCTTTATAAAAGACAGTTCGGGACGCTTCCTAGTCCATATCCCATATGGTATCCTCTCTACAGATTTGGATAGAACTCTGTTTAGTGTGAAAGCAGCAGTTTCTAAAGCGAATCCCTAGAAAGATAATGGAAGATCAGTTTGACTCATCATCGACTGGACCATGTCTAACAAAGTTTGGTTCCTTCGTTCGGACACCCCATTTCATTGGGGCGTGCCAGGTGGAGTCAGCTATGGAACAATTTCACACTGCTTTAGATGATCAATAAACTCATGGCTCAAATATTCACTTCCATAATCCGATCGCAGAAATTTAATTGTCTTGCTTGTATGATTCTGTACCTAATTCTGGAACTCCTTGAACTTTTCAAAGGATTCTAACTTATGCCTCATTAAGTAGATGTAACCATATCTACTAAAATCATCAATAAAAGTTATGAAGTACTGAAATCCACCTCTAGCTGTAGAACTCATTGACATACATCAGTATGTACAATGGCCAATAATTTATTTGCCCTCTCACTTTGACCAGTGAAAGATGTCTTAGTCATCTTGCCAAGTAAATAAGACTTACATGTGTCAAATAATTTAAAATCAAATGACTCCAAAAACCCATCTCTATGGAGCTTCTGTATGCGCTTCTCATTTATATGATAAAAAACAAACAGCTCGTAATGGCAGAACAGCAAAAATTCTTAAAATCCTCCTACTCGCATGCTCCCTCCTTGCCGATCCTGCGCGGTGGCGCGGCAACGCGATCAAATGGCGTCCCGGCCCGGCACTACGAGCGGGCGTGTACGTCGGCCGACCGCTCGCCGTAACCGACCCCGACCCTACCCCAGGGTTAACAAAACCATTCGATAACCATGGTTATCGGTCGGTTACCGACATACCGCTCACGCTCGGCACCGACATACTGACCAGTTTCATTTAAAATTCAAATTTGAAATTAAAAAAAATAGAAAAATTCCTAAAAACAGTAGGTAAATTAATATGATTTATGGTGAAATTAGTTTTCAAAAATGTTGAACTATCACAAAGTTATGAACCAAATAACATGAATAAAAATACAAAATACAAAAATAATTTATTTTTCAATCTTCTTCACTCGTTATTGTTTGACTCTTTGCATGCAGGTCTCTTGGATTAATGTCATATATTTGATTAAACAAAATATTATTCTTGATGAGTGTTGCCTATTAATTATTTGTTCCAAGCCTATTGATCCATAAGCACTCACACTGTTGAGTCACAAGACTTATCCTGTTGATTCACGTGCACGTAAGATCTATAGTTGTTGATATGTTAATTCATATGCTTGCAGAGTTTAGCGATTCATATACATATAAGGTACTAGGCTGATGAAACAAGAATATCCAGCAATAGTGTGGCAACCTTATGTTGCACACACTATTAATCTAATGTTAAAGAGGACAACAATTACTCCCCAAGGTCGACAACAAACGTTCGATGCTCCCTAGGATAGTTATAGCTCTAGTTCTGACTCTACAGCTTACGACAATATCACTTATGGGTATTCTTATCCGTATTCTTATCCTATTCCAGAAGCTACTCCTACTAGATATGTATACGAGTGACAAGATCCTTAATTTTATTGTATGTTATATGAAGAATGACAAACCACTATAGCTTGAACGGGACAAAGCTGGAAGGAGTACAAAGCAAACATTCTTGTTTCACGTGGCTTACAACTAATATCTACAGATGAATACAACGCTGCTTATAACCAATAGAGCCAACAATGATAAGTTAGAAATACTCGAATTACTAATTAACAATATTATTTTATAATTTATATTTTATTGTAAACTCATAAAATTTATGGTATTGTAAGTTTTCTATTTACATTGAAAAATAATTTTCGACGATCTTACAATTTTTATTTTTCACTGAAAAATTATCTGACCGGTACCGTAGTAACCGAGCTTGGTATCACGGTTACCACGGTAACCAAAACGCATACCATGATAACCGAATTTGAAACGTTTCGTGGACTGATCTGAATTCATATTTTAAAATGTAAAATTTGATCAAATTTTTTCGGTAAACATTCGATTACTACAGTAACTGCTATCTCGAGCCTTAACAGTATCTAGTCCCAAAACGGTTTTGTTAACCCCCGTCCCCGCGGCGGCAAGGCCGCTCCCATCACCCGTGCGTTTGTCTCTCTCTCCACACCGCCCATCCGTGTCTCCTCGACCGCTTCGTCCGCACCGATGAGGTACGCACCGCCCGCGCGCCCCTTGCACCGTTCGTTTCAACTTTCAAAGAAAGAACGAAGAGAGTGATTCGTTTCTGCTCTCCGGGTTTCTGCAAGCCTGTTCCGGCGATGCATGTGTTTTGTTGCACAATGTTAGGTTTTGGATGGAGCAGGAAAATTTGAGTAATTTTGATCTTGCTGTGCACCAAAGCCCCTGTTTGGAACGCCTACCTAGGGAAATTGGTTGGGAAACCCATACAGTGAGTGGTTTTTTTTGGTTTGAAATTCCTGCGTTCCTAATCCTAATGGAGGAACGGGGTCTTAAGGAGAACTCTACATCCAAATTAGTGTAGAAAATTTGGATGTGATGGGATTGGATCAGGATTTAGTTACCAGTCCCTTGCTCGATCCCCCTTTATAATTGTGTTACCTAGTGACATGGATTGAATGAACAACTGGGCAAAAACTAAGTCCCTTTTAGACAGTTTATAACTAGCTTATAGCTTAAAAAAGCTATAAGTTATCTAGAAAATAAAATGTATTATTCAATTAAATTATAAGCACATGTTGTGTCCTGTTAGTAAAATTAAGCTCTAGTTTTGAGGGTTTTGAGCTTATTTTGATCTCTACCCCACCTAATATTAAAAAAATATCATAAATAATGGTATTATCAATTAAATACTAAACAAAATAAGTTTATTGGTAAAAAAATATTTTCATCATACTACATTGATGATAAACTCATATTTTAGAAGCTATTTACAACAAGACAACAAGTTTGTCAGAGCTTTTTTGGGCAACAACTTATTTAGAGTGTTAAGAGCCTACAGATGCCATGAACTGAAAGTTTCTTCTTCAACCAAAAAAAGTGTAACGAGATGATGGGATGTAAAATTGAAGTGGAAATTATCCCATTCACACAATGGAATTTACTGTTTGCCATCTCCCCCTGTCACGACCAGGAAGTGGCTACAGATTGTATTGGTGCTGTACACGCGGCCAAAGCCACGGACGGCGTGGCGGCTGCGACACGGTGGAGAGAAGAAGGGCACAGGGGGAGAGGGTGCCAAGGGCAGGAGAGAAGAAAGCACAAGACTAGGAATTAGATAAGAAGGAAACTGAAATAACTTTATTACTTCTCTGATGAGCACCACTCTATTTATAGAGCCTACAAAACCTTATCTCTTTAACTAACTCTAATCCAATTTACTATTTTAAATGAATAACTAATCTAACTCTAACCGCTATAGGTACTGTTTACGCTACAGTACCCATGTGGCACTGTTCATGTGGCTGAGCTTAGGTTGGCAGCCCTGGGCCATAGCCCATGACATCTCCTTTATGTAGTATTGCTCAAGAATTACCTCTAACGCCTTTATGTGAATTATTATGGATAATGTAGCTAAAACTTACCATTATTCAAAATAATTTCGTTGGTCTCAAATACATATTGCTACACTGTCTTGTTACATTCACCAAATAAAGTGAAAAAAAGGTTTCTGACTTTCGATTAGTTTCGAGATAATCTGGTGCACCAAACAAGAACTGTTGCAAGAAAAATACCTTTCATCATACTTGCACAATTATACATTTCACGATCAGATGTTGTGCCTGGAGCTCCCTACCACAATTACATCCTCAATGCTGATATGGATGAAATAGCAGCACAGTCTAGTCCTTAATCACTTCTTGCTCGATAGTTTGTGTGAGATGTCCAGGTGTACCCTTTGTTTCAGGTCAACTATGACTAGTTTTATCTTCTGCAGAATTTTGATTTGTGCACCATTGGATAGGAAAATGGCATATTCCTCAATCCATACCACAATGGTGTATATGGTCAGTTTCAGTCAAACTATGGACCTGTATCTCCTGCCTGTTTTGTGTTGGCACAGGACTTCAAAAACAAAAACAAAAATCTCACATGCTTTCCTTTTGCCTTTTCTTTGTTTGTTGATATTTGAAAAAGTTGACTTTCCAATTACCATCCCCTATGCTTTAACTATTAACTATGTCTACAGTGTGTTGGTTGATTTTATCGGCTAACAAACCGATATGATACTATAAGGGAAATTCCACCTTTTTCCTTTCACTTTCACGTATCGGTGGTATAACTAAAGCAAACTCTGGATTGCCCCAAGTCCCACTGATACTTATAAATAGGGGAGGTGTGGAAGAAACAATAACGGTCTAATCTACATGCCTCTACACCCGAATTCCACCGATCTAACTTCACACTGAAAGGGACATGTGGAGTGTTCAATATTTTCTACTCCCATGCAGAAAGGCTCTTGGAGGATACCACCACCCGCAGTCATCTCGCCGATGAGGCCTCCAGCAACTAGAGATACCTCTTACCTCTACCTTAGCATCAAAAAGCAGAAAAGAGAGGAAAGAAAAGTGGCACTAATGGCTTCAACATATCTGGTCAGTTTGTATCTCAATTCCGCATTAAGGTGACCATGCGTAGGCTAAGATCGTGTTTATTATAATTAAATTTTAACACAGTGCAATGCCCAACAGATCAAAAAAATGGCCCTGGACATCTGATTGGTAACTTAGCCGAATTGTCAGTGACCTTGCTTTGTGATCCTGTACAACTAAGTTTAGCCAAAAACGGTTAGCTCTATATGTGGTTGGTGCCCTGAGTCCTGAAACGCCTCAGATATTTGGTGAACGCCACATCTCAAGAGCAAAAGGCATCAATATTCATGCACTAGTTGCTCTTGAAAGGGAAGAGGAATGCACTGATAATGAGTAAGAGCTTCCTTGTTTATACTCTCTTCATTCTTAATATACTCAACCAGTGAAAGGGATGTGAGCAAGTTGGTACTAAATCTCATTAGAACTCAGGCGAGAGTAGTATCAGGATGGGTAACTTCCTGAAAAATCCTCATATCACATCCCCGCCATATGGCTTTCAAATAAAACCGGACCTGGTCTTCTTCCAAAAAAAAATATATACTCAACTACAACGGTGCATGTACCAGACAGTGTCCCTATAGCCCTGCAACCTTTATTCGAAGTATTGATCACTTCCCCCCTACTGAAATTCCAATTGAATAAAATGATACCCGTTATGCTTAGGCAAGGCGGAGACATGTGCATCTTTTTATCCGTTGTGCCTACACCAGAATAATATGGGCCCTTGTGCAGAACTGGATCGGTGTCCACTTCACTTTGCCTCCCTAGAGTGACTAGAGTGTAAGATATATGTCACGTGCAGCGATATTTTCTAGAAGATATGGCCAGTCTTAGCCCCTACCTCGTCGGCACACTGACGCCGGTGAGGTAGGGTTCCAACCTGGCCCGTTTTAATCTAATCTTGGATGCTTAATTTCTTCCTATCTAGGGGTATATTTATAATATATCCTAATAACCTACTAGCTATTCTTAAGGAAATACAATTTAGGACTCTTGAAGTTATAATCCCTAAAGATAATATTTCTAAATATAACTCTTTATCCCTAATTCGTGTTAGCGTGGGTACTGTTCACTCTACAGTACCCGCGTGGTACTGTTCCTATGGCTGAGCTGGGCCCTGGCCCAACACCCATGAAATATATCTAATTTGACCTAGTTATTCTCTTTTGTGTTGGTTAACCGCTTGGCTTAAAAAATAGTGATCACCCATTACTAAAAATTTGTCTAAAAAGAGAATACCTAGGAAGTTAGATATCTTATTTTATTAAGAAGATGACACCAAGATTGATGTACACTTGATGCGATTTGTGGCTCGATCTTTCGATAGGTTCGATTGAGGCGACAAGTGGACGTTCACGTTTTAAGACTTTCGATCAGCGATCGTAACCTCTAGTCGTTATCAACCACGCTCTCACGTAGTCGACCTCACCACGAAGGTTTTGATCCTGCAAATAAACGAAGAACTTTGCAAGAACAAGGTAAACGCAATCTGGATTGCTGATATTAATCTGAAGAACTCAAAGTTTGGGGTTCTACAAACCGATCTACGGTGAAACTGTAATGGCAGAATAATCTAAGCAAAACTCAAGTCCTAACAATAACGGTGGCTAACTATTTATATGGTTACAAAAGGAGAGATATCATCTATAACGTGGGCCGTATCCTAGTAGGACTCGAAAATAAACCCTAAACCTAAGATTGATTCGAATAACCTATTAGGACTCCAACTTGAATTGATCTAAAGCCCAACTCCCGACTGGTCTTGACTTCCGACTGGTTTGGTAGTCCGACTCCCGACTGGTCTGGTAGTCGGACTCGGTGATTTCCCGATCGTCACAGTCGGCGACCTGAACATGCCATCTTCCGAGTGCCTGGTCGGTAGTCTTGATCTCCTCTTGTCCACTCGGCTATCCGATCCACTGTCTCTTCTTCGATGTTCCTAAGTATAATATAATCATAACCCGAACTTAGTAGTATTCCATTCATAGAAGGACTTGTTTGAGTAACGAGGAACGAATTCACTTAACAGTTTAATTGACGAACTCGAGCATGAGTCATCGGTCCTTGGTAATCAAGTACGATTGTATCCTTAGCAGTGATGTCCTCATCATCCTCCCCTTCTTGATTTGGAGTCGTCCTCGACTCAACGTCAATCTCTTCGCCCAGGTAGAGTTTCAAGTCGGCGACACTAAAAATATTGCTCACACCATAATCTGCAGGCAATTCAATCTTGTATGCATTATCATTTATCTTTGCAAGCACTTTAAAAGGACCAGCAGCACGAGGCATTAATTTTGATTTACGCAAATCAGGAAACATATCCTTTCGTAAATGTAACCATACCAAATCACCTGGTTCAAAAATAACTTCTTTTCTACCGTCATTACCAGCAATTTGATACTTTGCATTCATACGTTCTATATGTTCTTTAGTTATTTGATATAATTTAAGTACAAATTCAGCACGCGCTTTAGCATCAAAATTCATTTTCTCAGAAGACGGTAAAGGTAATAAATCAATAGGAGCATGAGGGTTAAAATCATATACCACCTGGAATGGACTCATCTTTGTGGTAGAGTGTAGTGATCGGTTATAAGCGAACTCTACGTGAGGTAGATATTCTTTCCACATCTTCAAATTGGTCTTCAAAACAGCTCTAAACATTGTTAACAATGTACGGTTCACTACTTCAGTTTGTCCATCAGTTTGGGGATGACATGTGGTAGAAAACAATAGTTTCATCCCCAATTTCTGTCATAATGTCCTCCAGAAGTGACTTAAAAATTTCGTATCATGATCAGAAACAATTGTACATGGCACACCATGAAGACGAACGACTTCCCTGAAAAACAAATCAGCAACTATTGTAGCATCGTCGCTCTTGTGACAAAAAATAAAATGAGCCATTTTTGAGAATCTATCCACTATAACAAATACACTATCCCTCCCCTTAGTCCGAGGTAATACTAAAACAAAATCCATAGAAATATCTTCCCAAGGAACACTAGAAACAGGTAGGGACATGTAAAGACCGTGTGGATTGAGGCGGGACTTAGCTTTATTGAAAGTGTTGCATCGAGCAACGTAACGCTCAACATCTCGTCTCATTTTTGGCCAAAAGAAATGAGTGGCCAGCACATCTTCTGTCTTCTTTACTCCAAAGTGTCCCATTAACCCCCCTTCGTGCGCCTCCTGCAAAAACAAAAGACGAACAGAACTTGCCGGAACACACAATTTGTTAGTGCGATATAATAACCCATCGTTTAGAGTGTATTTATTCCAAGTCCTTTCTTCTCGACAATGTGCAAATGCTTCTTTAAAATCAAGATCAGTGGCATATAAATCCTTTATCGTTTCTAATCCAAAGATTTTATAATCAAGCTGAGACAACATGGTATAACATCTAGATAAAGCATCAACAATTACATTGTCTTTACCTTTCTTATGCTTAATGATGTATGGAAATGATTCAATAAATTCTACCCATTTAGCATGTCGTTTATTCAGATTTGCCTGGCTTCTAATATGTTTCAATGATTCATAGTCTGAATGTATAATAAACTCCTTGGGCCATA
Organism: Zizania latifolia; assembly: GCA_000418225.1. Classification (NCBI taxonomy): domain Eukaryota; kingdom Viridiplantae; phylum Streptophyta; class Magnoliopsida; order Poales; family Poaceae; genus Zizania; species Zizania latifolia. The sequence continues at coordinate 235,951 of KE372668.1, forward strand.
GGTAATATTGTCATGTTTCTAATGTCCAAACTAAAGCATACAATTATTTATCATAAGTAGAATAGTTCAAACTAGCTCCTAACAACTTTTCACTAAAATATGCAATCGGCTTACCTTCTTGTGTCAACACTCCTCCAATCCTAATTCCACTTGCATCACACTCGAGTTCAAAAACCTTACCGAAATCAGGAAGTTGGAGCAGTGGTGCATGGGTCAATTTCTTTTTCAGCAGATAAAAAGCGTCTTCATGTGCTTGTCCCCATTGGAAAGGAACGCCTTTCTTTGTGAGCTCATTCATGGGTGCAGCAATGGTGCTAAAGTCCTGCACAAACCATCGGTAGAATCCAGCTAACCCGAGAAAACTCCGCACCTGTGTAACCGTTTTAGGAGTCGGTCAACTCTTGATTGATTCTATCTTGGTCTCATCAACTTCAACACCCTGTGGGGTCACAACATAACCAAGAAAAGAAACTCGATCGGTGCAAAACGTGCACTTCTCGAGGTTACCAAACAAACGTGCATCTCTTAAAGCAATAAAAAAAGCACGTAGATGTTCCTTGTGTTCACCTAGAGACTTGCTGTAAATCAGTATGCCATCAAAGTATACTACCACAAATCGTCCAATAAAATTGCGTAAAACTTCATTCATTACTCGCATAAATATACTAGGTGTGTTAGTTAAACCAAAAGGCATTACTAACCACTCGTATAAGCCAAATTTAGTTTTAAACGTAGTCTTCCACTCGTCACCTAATTTCATTCTTATTTAGTGGTAGCCACTACGCAAGTCCACTTTGGAAAACACAACAGAGCCACTTAATTCATCAAGCATGTCATCTAATCAAGGGATAGGGTGGCGATACCGAATAGTTATGTTATTAATGGCTCTACAGTCAACACACATGCACCATGACCCATCCTTCTTAGGTACCAAAATAACTGGAACAGCGCAAGGACTAAGACTCTCACGTACGTACCCTTTGTCGAGTAGGACTTGCACTTGGCGCTGAATCTCCTTAGTCTCTTCAGGGTTGGTCCTGTACGGTGCACGGTTTGGTAACGTTGCTCCTGGAATCAAATCAATTTGATGCTCAATTCCTCTCATAGGTGGCAATCTCGGAGGTACGTCAGTGGGGAATACATCAGAAAACTCATGTAAAAGTGTAGCAATAACAGGAGGTAAAGAGGTCATCAAATCGTCAAGAGTAAAGAAAACCTCTTTGTAAATCAAAGCATAACAAACAGGTTCATAGTTAATTAATTCAGAAATTTTAGATCTAGTAGCTAGCATGGAAGCACCTTTTAATTTGACTATGTCTTTCCTCACATGTAAATCAATCTTATCCTTTTAGATGGAAAAATATCTTTAGCTACTTGTTGATTTTTAGGTTTCGATTCACTTAATTTTCTTGCATGTTCAGCTCGTGCTACATCATCTTTTAAAATTTTAGCAGGGGTCATTGATATCAATTCTATCTTCTTACCATTGTGGGTGAAAGTATATGTGTTAGTTCTCCCACGGTGCAAAACATCTTTCTCATATTCCCAAGACCTACCCAAAAGTAAAGAACATGCTTGCATAGGCACAACATCGAAACTTGCACTGTCATGGAATTCCCTACCGAAAATTGTATTCTTACAGTTTTACTTACCTTCAACTTACCACAAGAATTGAACCGCTGGATGGAGTAAGGATGTGGGTGCGGTTGTGTGAGCAAGTTAAGTTTCTCAACCAGATCAGAGCTAGCAAGGTTGCTACAACTCCCGCTATCAATGACAACATGGCACGCTCTTTCTTTGACAATGAATCTTGATTGAAATAGGTTGTGGCGTTGGTTCTGTTCCGCCTTCTCCATTTGAGCACTCAAAACTTGTTGTGCAACAATACTCAAATATTTGCTTGTGTCGTCAGCGCCTATTTGTTCCAATTCATGATCGCTAGGCGGGTCATCTCCATCTTCATTGCCTTCATGGTTAGTGACAAGTACTAGTTCATCTTCATTTTCACTTGCACTAGTGTACTCACCATTTTCTGTAGCAATCAGCACCCGCTAGTTAGGGCAATCTCGTTACACATGCCCTAATCATTTGTATTTGAAACATTGAATATCCCTTGTTCGCCCCGTGGAAGCAATTGATGATGAGCTTTTTGCCGGTGTCGGCGCATGAACCGACTTACTTACCTCGGTTGCTTGTTTGGTTGACGACGGTACTGCTGAACACGCCCTATCAGCAGAGGGGGCAGTAGACCGAAACACGGTGCTCGGCGTAGTCTTGGTGTATCCCATGGAAGGCCTCGATGTAGTCGTATTCCTAAAAGTGTTCTTTGACATCTGCTGTCTTCTCTGCAGTTCTTTCTCAGCCAACATAGCAAGATGAAACAATCTATTAATGGAATTATATTCTATATAATCAACTATGTCCTAAATTTCTCGTCTCAAACCCATAAAAATGAGACATTTTATCCTCCTCATCTTCTTCTACCTCACAATGCAACATGCCTATTTGTAGCTCCTGGTAATATTCCTCGACAGACTTATTACCTTGGTCTAAGCGTTGTAATTTCTTTCTCAAATCTCGTTTGTATGATGGAGGAACGAATCTACCGCGCATAGCTCGATTCAACCTATCCCATGTATCAGGTTCTAAGCTAGATTTTACCAATTCGTTCCACAGATAATGGCAAAATCCTTGAATTCGCTAGTTGCTTGCCTAACCCAGTGTATTTTTAGAACTAGATGGGAATTAAATTTTTGTTCTACTGTCATTTTCTAATCTAAGTATATTTTGGGATCATACTTATCAGCAAAGGAAGGTATAGTAAATTTGACTTTGGCAAAAGGATCATCATTACCTTGTCTCTGTTGCTGATTTTCATGGTGATCATTACCTCCCAGCCCTCGACGATTACGTTGGCGTCATCGTCGTAGGCGTTCTTCACGGGCTGTGGTGTGTGCGTCACTGAGCTCGGTGCCCTCTTCGTCATCTTCACCCTCAGACACTAGAACTGGGGGTTGTTGTTTTGCCGTTAATTGTTGAACACTGGTGGTGAGAGTAATAATACTCCTAGCTAGTGCCTGGATGCTTAACTGCATGGCATTCATAGTAGTGATATTAGCGTTAATCTTCTCATCAAGCATTTGGAACTCCTCCTTTGAAGCACAATACGCGAAGTCATTCACCTCACCTGCCATTGTTAGTAGAGAATAGAAACAACATAAAAGTATTATCCCTATCAACTATGAAACTGAGGCAGAGTGGAATCTCTCTCTACGTCTTATGAAGCTCTTACCAATTGAAGCAGGTGGTACGACTGGAGAGGTGGGACGTCCGACGAGTGTGAGGTGCGATTACAAGGATCCAATCTATACTGATAGAAAGTTTGTGGATCTTGGAAGGTAATATATCGTAGCAAGGAATAGCAAAGTTTATTAATAGAATTAGCGAAATTGAATAAGAATCCCAATCACTTGTCAGAGTTGCCGGCCGAGACTCGTCCCTAGGGCCTAGTCTAAGCGAGCGAGAGTAGGATACAATGGATTTGTGGGACGCATGCACAATTGAACAGGTGTTGGAAAACTCAGCACTTTATAAAACTTTTGTTGCTATCTTGCTCTTTCTTCTTTGGATATTTCTTTTTTTTCTCTTCTTCTTCTTCTTTTATCTCTTTTCACTCCACAAAACACACTGGCAACGTGCTTTGAGAACTTTGGTACCACAAAAACTTAATCTTCTAGGCCGAATTTAGGCAAGATAGAATTGCCAAACCCAACGAAGCAGGGTCCGGTTGGATGTAAATTTTTCTGTAGATCTCTGGAATGTACTTATTTGCCTGATTCCGAGTCCGTATGCAAAAGTTATGACTGTTTTACCGAACGATGCGCAATTCCAAAATTTTCTGCACTCTTTCTTCTCTGTTCGGCTATCACAAGATCTCCTCAATAGGTTTGCGGATGAAACAAGGAAGCTAGCGGTGCAGGGCGATTGACACAAGGCGGTTTGCGACCTAACTAACAGGCTTGCGATGCGGGATAATAACACAAGGCAGTTGCAATCCGAACCGAGATGAACTTGATCTCTCAAGGGAGGCTCTCGCGATAAAACAAAACTCGAACTAGACTCTAAGAACGTGACTCTAAACCAGCAACCAGACTTAAACTCGGACTCAAACTCAACAAAGCAATACTGAGATTAAACTTGCAAAAGGCTCAATAGGGTTTGGACAACGGAAAACTAATCTATAACGAAACAACGAATTTTTTTTGGGTGGCTTTTTCTGGACTCTTGGTAATGGAAATAAATAAGGATAAATTGATGTACCTAACGGGCAACCTTCGCTCTGATACCACTTGATGTGCACTTGATGCAATTTGTGGCCCGATCTTCTGATAGGTTCGATTGAGGCGACGAGTGGATGTTCACGTTTTAAGGCTTTCGATCAGCAATCGTAACCTTGCAATCGCTACACCCGCACGTCTAATCATTATCAACCACGCTCTCACGTAGTCGACCTCACCATGAAGGTTTTGATCCTGCAAACAATCGAAGAACTTTGCAAGAACAAGATAAACGCAATCTGGGTTGCTGGTATTAATCTGAAGAACTCGAAGTTTGGGGTTCTACAAACCGATCTACAGCGAAACTGCAATGACAGAATAATCTAAGCAAAACCTAAATCGTAACAATGACGGCGGCTAACTATTTATAGGGTTACAAAAGGAGAGATACCATCTATAACGTGGGCCGTATCCTAGTAGGACTCAAAAATAAACCCTAAATCTAAGACTGATTCGAATAACCTATTAGGACTCCAACTCGAATTGATCTAAAGCCTAACTCCCGACTGGTCTTGACTTTCGACTGGTTTGATAGTCCGACTCTCGACTGGTCTGGTAGTCGGACTCGACGATTTCCCGATCGTCACAGTCGGCGGCCTAAACATGCCATCTTCCGAGTGCCTGGTCGGTAGTCTTGATCTCCTCTTGTCCACTCGGCTATCCGATCTACTGTCTCTTCTCCGATGTTCCTAAGTATAATACAATTATAACTCGAACTTAGTAGTATTTCATTCATAGAATGACTTGTTTGAGTAATGAGGAATAAATTCATCTAACAGTTTAATTGACGAACTCGAGCACGAGTCATCAGTTCTTGGTAATAAAGTATGGTTGTATTCTTAGCAGTGATGTCTCATCAAAGATCCAAGCTGTGTAAGACTTGAACCCACCAACTGATCTTGGCGCAGTTCCTTTTACTACGCTACTATCTGGACACACTTCTAAGATAAGTTTATGGACACAGTTAACCAGGGTCCTGTCTGATAGCTTGTACTGAAAGTTCGAAACAATCTTTCGTTTCAGTCAATATAGCTTTGTTAGATAACAGTTATCCGACTTGATGGGACAAATATATATATATATATTATATGTGTGTGTGTGTGTGTGTGTATGTTCCACACTTGCGTTGCTTCTTTACAGTAAACAACTAACTGCTAAGTCATTAACTAAACCCCTAAAGCATTGTTGCTATGGGTGTTGTTGACCAAGATACCCTGGAGTTATCTTTACACATCCTCGTAAAATCTCATTCAAAATTGTAAAGCTACTGAGCAAGTACCGACAATATATATCTGCTATCTGAAATTACAAAGCAAAAAATAAATGCTAAGGTACTTGATCAATTAAGTTGCACATAACAGACTATTATTCGTAACATGGACTGTCTAGAACTACTTGCACTGGGTTTTATTGCTCTGTAAGTCCATATGCCTATAAGATAATGTCTCATCAAGTGCCATCAGAACCATGGAACATCAGATAGAGCTGCAGTTGAGAACATCTGGTCCACTTCGATTTCCACATCTGATCTTTTGGCGAAACGGCCCTTGATCCTGGGCCGTGCTTCTGCATAAGCCTTTCTTGTTGCATAACGTATGGTCTTCTCAAACTTTCTGGCCTTCTTCTTCTCCTTGTACCTAAGGACCCTGGCCTCTCTGTCCATGGAGTTGAAGTGAAGGGGCATTTGAATTGAAGGACCTGAGAAGAGGTTGATTGCTCCAGCAGGTGTCAGGATGCTGAAGTTTGGCATATCTATCACCGTGCTGTCTGGTACTATACCCACCTCCATTGATGAGAAAGATATCTGAGATGGAATCGGTAAACGGTCACTGAAATATGTGAATCATAAGGGGATTGCAGGTGTCAGAGACCCTGCAATGATATATAGATGGATTTAATTTTTTTTTACATACACAAAAACTTCCAAGCTTTTTAGTGCACAAGGATAAAATATGCATTACAGTTGCCACTTATCTAATTTATCATGAACCTATATACTTTCATGTGGTGATTAATGTCGCATGCAAAAAGGTTGGCAAACTGAGGTCATTGCTTTTTAATTAGTGAGCTAACATGGATGATATATGCGTAGAAACTAGAAATACAGGAACCAGTTAACTAGTTTGCCTAAAGATCAATTGTCTACTTTTTTAAAGTAGCTTTTTACATCAGTTCCATTTTGGAAATAAATATCCTAAAGATCCCTGCCTGAAAGAAGAAATAACCGGAGAAAACAAAAAAAATTAAGGAAGCACTAAGGAACCAACACAACAAACCTTTTTTCTTGTTGAGATCAGAATATGTCATCATTTTCTATATACTACCTCTATTCTAAAATACAAGGTATATAAATTTTTTACACGATTTTCAATGTAAAATATTGATGATTAGTTAGTTTCACTGTATATCATTAATAATTATTAAGATAACAATATATAAAAGTATTTTAAAATATCGATCTAACTATATGACATGCATAACACTAAATATAAATGTTTTTAGCTTAATTATTAGTCAAAAATTATAAATATTGACTTTTTAAAAATATGAAAGCTTATATTTTGGGACAGAGATAGTAGATGTTTTTGTTTAGAGGATGTTTTTTTTGCTTCAAGTAGCATGAACTCTACAACATTGACAGCACGGCATGTAACAAGTAACAACTAACAGCATAGTAATAACTAATAACTCACGCTGTTGCTGATGGAATCTGTGTAAGCACTGACCCCGGCAGTCATGGAGGTGGCCTGCTCTGTCCCTACAACTCCATAACCACTATGCTGCTGCTCACTCAACATTGCGACTTGTGAAGGTACCACACACTCACTGCCTTCCTTCTCTGCAAACTCCTTTTGCATTTCCTGTTGCTCCTGCTGTTCTTGCATCCCATACTGCTCTTGGTTGTTGTCGATGCGGTTGTCGTAGTACGAATTGTACCCGACAAGATCGAAGTAATCATCGACTTCACCAAAATACATGCCGTTGTTGTTGTTATTGCTGCTGTTGCTGTTGCCACTGCAGTTGTTGTTATTGTCAGAATCTTTGGCGAGCAGCAGCCAGGAGTCCACCTCCTCTTCCTTGTCACCGAGGACGGTGGTAGTGGCTACTGCCTCAGCAAGTACAGAGGCAGCTGGAATGGCTGCGGCAGGGAGTGGCACCACGGGGACACGCTGGTGCCTCCTGGCAAGCGGGTTCGCGTAGTGCACCTGCAAGTCGCAGGCCACGCACAGCGCCGCGGCATCGGCGCGGCACGCCAGCGCCGCCGGGGCACGCTCGCAGGCCTCGCAGACACGCACACGCTCGTGGCGCGAGGCCACGCAATTGGCGGCGTGCACCCGCGTGTCGCAGGATGCGCAGAGGTATGCGGCGTCGGCGCGGCAGTACACCACGCTTGGCGCCGCGCGGCACCCGTCGCACGGCCTCGCCCATGGGCAGCAGCTCCCTTCTCCTTCTCCACCAACCTCCTGGTGGAACACGTTGCCCCTCAAATTATAATTCATCAATGAATTGGCCTAGTTTGTAGCTTACACCACATGAACAGTGTAAGGAGTCTTAGGCAGGGGTAGTATGCTACGTAGAAGCTACTGTTTCACTATGTGTGTGTGTGTGGCTTCTTCTCCCGTCCCTCTATCTCACATGCCTCTTATGTCTTCATGCACTGCTTGAGACTTGTGAGTATGGGAGGGGGAAAGTCACCGTGTAATAATAGTGGGGTGTCAGTCGAATCCAGCGAGTGACACTTGGAACAATTCTTGGGGGCGAGGAGTGCTGTATGCCTATCTTGTGGTTGGATTTGGATGTTGCTGCTTCAATGTTTTTTGTCCCAACGCCAATCCTCAATGGTGGAGTCGTTTTCGGATAAATATTTGATGCGCTCTGGCAAGACTGGAGAATTAGAGAGGAATGTCTTTGATCTAAACCTGACTGAGCTGATGTCAATGCTTTCTAGCCAAAGCAACTGCACTTTTGCGAGACAAAAATTTCCATTCGAGTCATGGGTAGTTTCTTCTTTTTTCATCGTAACTATGATCTGTTTCTGCATCGATCGAATTTGGATCCATCACATTGTCGATCTCAACAGCCTCTGAAGCAGATTACAGGAGGTGTATTCCATGGATCAATAGAATCCTCTTGTGCATCCTAGGATTGTCCCTAATCAATGCAACCGGAATTTCTTTGACAGGACCAAATCCCGAGATAGAGAAGGGGAAGCCACTGTGATTAAAGGAAGCAAAGGGCAGGAAAGATGCTGCCTCTCTCTTTATGCACAATCTTTTGCAAAAGAGAAAGGGAAGGTGGGTTTTTTTTGGATTCTAAAGCATGAGGTTTTTTGCCAGTCATTGGCACTCCCCCTTAGCCGTTCCACCTTTAGGAACCTCTCGTGTGAGGTAGCAAGTGGAGATACATGGGAAAAGATCCAAAGTGCCCTGCCATGTCACTAGATAATTTCTTTGCCGCACAATTGATCTGCAAATATCTATGGTGATGTATAGCAGAGAAGTCAATTATCCATGTGTTTTTCTTATCTCAGCTGTGCAGATTTCTTAACTGGTGAAGCAGCTACTATTGCTTCCATTTCACCTTTTGCAGGGCCTGTCTATATATAATCTGGATCCTTTGTGGGATATCTGTTTCTTATTATAGCTCTGGTACGATGTCAAAACACAATTTTTGGTAATATATTTGGAGAACACAATCCACTTCTGTTCTTTGCTTTTCACTCTTACTTTTATTGTCATGCAGTATTTTGTTAGGATAATCTACAAGGTTTTATACAAGTATAACACTGCCAGGTGCAATACTACCAGATACCCGTTGTTTTGTACGAACTGAGTTTGTTTATGCTGTGGTTGAATAAAGTCTTATGAAAAACATTATACTAAGTAAAATAATTACCAGTGGTGCTATTTGAGGACTTTCTCCTTTAATACTATGCCATGCTTCACAAATTTTATTTGTAAATGTGTACTATGCCCTTGGTATATTGATCTTTTTACTGTCTTCAAAATTAATCGCCTCCCTCACTAGTGATTCTTTCTTTACAGCTAAAAGCAAGAAATAATTTTCTCATACAATCCATCTTTATTCCATTTCATGAGTGCGTATATATGCAGCAGTTCCGTAGAGGTAGTGACTGCCGAGGTGCCAAGACTAGGTGATTGAAGATTGGATCGCACAGCTAAAGTTGACTCGTCGGTCATCAGGTAAGGACTGCTTCTGAGATACCATTTTTTGTGCTTTTACACTTGGCATAGATATCTTCCTACATTATTGGCTTATATATGTTCTAAAGGAAGAAATGTCCCTGTTACTGCAAACAATTTGATGGAAACGTGGAGTTATTGATGGACACACACAACTAGTATATGTTTTCATGGGAAGCTGATCTAACAAAGGAACATGAGGTTTTGCAGTACCACGAGCCAAAATCCAAGTACTTGAGCTGCAGTTTCTGAGTTAGTTTTGAAGGTCTGAATTTTCTTCTGCCAAAGACGGCCCCAGAAACATCCAAACGATTAATAAAGTGCATGCAAGAAGAATTATTTGATGCATCTGATCTGCTCTGAACATTTTCCAAGATTGGTGAACCTGAAGCCACCAAACACTAGTACTGGAGACTGGAAAGAACCTTTTACCCATTAGTGTGCCCATCATAATATTCTTGATTATTTTCTGCTTGCTTACTCCACCAACCACATCAGAGTTAGTTCATCTCCCTCTTGACCGGTTTCCCTCACTACACACCACGTTAAGCCTTGTCTCACTTGGCTATAAAGACAATGCAGAGTAAGAAGCTTTCCACAAAAACGTCTGAATTATCTAAAGAAAGGAGCAGCTGGAACTTGGTCAGAATGGCTACAGGTGCTCTGTGCTCCAAGGAGTTTGCTCTCTGCATGGCTTGTGTTCTCCTGGCCGTGCCATTGTTGGTGGCGCAGGACCCTTCAAACCTGAGCTTGGAGCACTACTCGAAGACCTGCCCAAATGTGGAGCACGTCGTCCGAACCGAGATGGAGTGCGCTGTGCGTGCTGACCCGCGCAATGCCGCTCTGATGCTTCGTCTCCATTTCCATGACTGTTTCGTACAGGCTAGCATCCAATCCCCGTTTTAACTTTGCATGCTATGTTCATCGTGACTTCAATGTGCAAACTGGGGGTCACGGAGTTTTCTCTGAAAATCTGAATATTTGTTTCAGGGTTGTGATGGATCCGTGCTGCTTGATGACACCGCGACCATGATTGGAGAGAAGCAGGCAGAGCAGAACGCCAACTCGCTGAAGGGATTCGACCTGGTTGACAAGATCAAGCGAAAGCTGGAAGCTGAGTGCCCTGGAATGGTTTCCTGCGCTGACTTGCTTGCCATTGCAGCGAGGGACGCAGTTGTCCTGGTAAATCTCAAACCAGACAGATGTTCAGAGTCTCAGACTTCAGAGTTCTGATTCTTGCGCAGTAAACTTACATGAAAGCAATTTCTCACGAATTGAAAATATCCATAACAGTTAAGGAGAATATCTATATATGATTAAAATATACTAGTACAACATACAATATAATTAATATAGTTTATAATTCATATTATTTATGCATTTCTGTTCATATAGTTTTTATAACAAAGTTGTCACATATATAATGCAACCCGAAGGTAAAGGTATATTGGTCATTTTAAATCACTATTTCTCTTACAAAAATTAGAGTCTAGTCATCTAATCAAATGATTTCATAGCTAAATATGATTCACCATAAAATCATTTCTAGAGAAAATAAAAAGTTAGAATCTAAAGGCATGCCAAACATACCCTAAGTTCTAACTTTGTGCTACCACCAGGTTCATAATGGGCTAACATGAACAACCAAACAGACATTCATTTCAGAATAACTTGGTACACCGTTGGGAAATCCAAGCATCCGTTTCATAAAACTACACGTTTCCATTAGCATATTGTTTTGCTCGCATCAAGAACTTGCATGCAAACAAAGAACAGTGAGTATTCCCCATCGATGTTCAGATGGCAAAATAGTGTGCAGGTTGGTGGTCCTTACTGGGATGTCCCAGTTGGAAGATTGGACTCCAAGAAGACAAGCCTGGACTTAGCAAACAGGGACATTCCCACTGCTCAACAAGGCCTAATCACCCTCATTTCCAAATTCTGGGAGAAGGGCCTTGATGCCACTGACATGGTAGCCCTTGTTGGTATGTTCTCTTTTCAATGCTGCACTTTTACCACTAAGTCACAACACTTGCACAATAGAGATACTCCTTGAACTTGAAGCCAGCAAAAAAAAGAATGTCAACATAGAAGATTTACACTATGAGCTGAACCTCGTGAGATATTTCTGTGGATGGATCTTTGATCTTTCTTAAGATGAACACTGATTATTGTGCAATATCTACATTTTCAAGGATCCCACACAATCGGATTTGCCCGGTGTGCCAACTTCCGGGACAGGATATACGGCGGCGACTACGAGATGACATCCAAGTACAGCCCTGCTTCCCAGCCCTACCTCAGCAAGCTAAAGGATATCTGCCCCCTGGACGGCGGCGACGACAACATCAGCGCCATGGACAGCCACACCTCCTCCACCTTCGACAACGCCTACTTCGAGACGCTCATCAAGGGTGAGGGCCTCCTCAACTCCGACCAGGAGATGTGGTCCAGCATCGTCGGCTTCTCTACGGCCGACACCGTCGACAAGTACTGGGCCGACCCTGCCGCGTTCTTCAAGCAGTTCTCCGATTCCATGGTGAAGATGGGCAACATCACCAACCCAGATGGTGGCGAGGTCAGGAAGAATTGCAGATTTGTCAACACATAAGCTGAAGAATCTCTTGTGTTTGCGTCTCTTCTTTTGATGGCCGTCCTAAAAATGAGAACGCTTTCTGAGTCTGTTGTATTTTGTTGTAATGGTATCAGGGCCGTGTAAAATATAAAATAGAGCCCTAAAATTAGAAAATTTATATAACAAAAACATATTTTTACTTAATAATATAACTTTATTACTTTCTCTGTTCCATAATATTGTAACCTAGGTTGGATAAAGCATTCCATAGTATAATAAATCCGAACAGTGTTACGTGTCACTGTTTAGATCTGTTGTACTATAAAATATTACATCGGGTCCTAAGTTACAATATTATGGGAATGGAACTAAGAGAGCACATGCTATTTTTTATCGTACTTAATAATATATCAATATTAATACTAAAAGAGTAAAGATTGTACTCAAGCAATAAATTGACATCGTGTTCTACTGAAAAACATCAGATGGCTCACCTCTACACCAAAATGAAAAACAAGTTAGAACATACGAGCCTGGCAAAGAAAAACCTTACAGCTTCAACAGACGCTTGTTACATCTTTACTACTTACAATCAATCATATCAATTGTTTCTACTGTCATCAAGCCTATGATAATAATACAACTATTAACATCAGTACACAAGGCTCCAAGTACTCTTCTTTTTTGTACAGTTCATCTAAGATACATCACCTAGACACCTAGTTACCTCAATACGTATATGGATTAATATTTTCAACCTACATACCTAGCTAACGTTGTCATCAAGATCGATCCTGATGACCTGATCAGCGCCGGCGGGCGGCGGTCATCTGGTGCCGGAGAGCTCGACGGCCTGGACGAGCAGGGAGGAGTCGTCGGTGAGGTCGGAGTAGCAGCGGCCCAAGGTGAGGCCCGGCAGCTTGAGCTTGTGGGAGTCGTCGGCGCGCTGCGAGGCTTCCCAACGCTCGGCGAGGCCGTCGCCCTCCAGCATGCGGACCACGTCCGACATCCTCGGCCGGTGGCCGGGGAGGTACTGGGTGCAGAGCAGCGCCACCTGCACCATCTCCTCCAGCTCGATCCGGTCGTAGCTGCCTTGGAGCCCCTTGTCCACCAGCACCTCTAGCTTCTCCTCCTGGTGCATCTTCTTCACCTAACCAAGACATCACAAACGTAATGGATCAGGATCTTGGACTGCTAAATTAGTAGAGTCGAGATTCTTTGAAATATACTCTCTTCGTTCTAAATTATAGTTATTTTTATATTTTAACATGTTTATTTAGATACAAAGTAAAATAACTAAATTATCATTCATTAATGTAAAGACAGCCTTGTAACAAATTTCTAGGCTATTGCACACACATCGTGCAAACAGTACTCCAGGCAGTTAGTACTCTAGGTAAAATGAGAAGATTTAGGAGAAAAAATATAGAAGTTGTAATATTTAAAATAAAATTTAAATAGTAGAAATTATTGTATTTTGAGACGGAGTGAGTAGCAATTATAAATTATTTTTTTGGAATTCAATTAATTCCTGTAAAATTTAATCGTTCTCGTCTTCTAGCAGTGGTTTCAATTAATCAGGTAGATTTGAGCAAGCTTACCCAGTCCAACATGGCGCCCTTCTGGTTGGACGACTTGCCGAACTCCAGCGCGGTCTGGCCGGTGACGAGCTCCAGCAGCAGGATGCCGAAGCCGAAGACGTCGGTCTTGTCGGACGACTGCCCCGTGGAGAGGTACTCCGGCGCGATGTGGCCGACGGTGCCCCTCACCGCCGTGGTGACGTGCGACTCCCGGTGGTCCAGCATCTTGGCCAGCCCGAAGTCGCCGACCACCGCCTCGCAGCAGTCGTCGAGCAGCACGTTGGCCGCCTTGACGTCCCTGTGGATGATCTTGGGGTCGCACTGCTCGTGCAGGTACAGCAACCCTCTCGCCGCTCCCACCGCTATCCTCTTCCTCGTCGTCCAGTCCAATGGTGGCTTCCCTGCAAACCAACCATCCATCATAAATCCACAATCTTTTGGTCGTCACATCGATCATACCGGAACAAAGCCAAGTTTTTTATTTCATTTCATTTTATTTTGGTTTGTTTGGAATCACATTCTCTGAATTTTTCTTTCAGGGCAGGGGAAAAGGATGGCAGGAATCCAATTCTAGCCCCTTTCATGCTGGCCTGCAACTTTCATTAGTTCTTTCAATTCTGCACTCTTCTTTTACGCATGATGATATGATATGATATGATATGAAAATTCAGCAAAGAACATATGCTGTTCCACTTGAAATTGGCCAACAAGGGAGCTTTGGGCACTGTCACATCAGGAGATTTCAGCAGTCTGGAATTCTATTGGAGTCTGCGGTCAGTACCTGCATCTTGTTCTTCTTCAGTGAATGACAGAGCTCCGGCCCTCGGTTTTCGGAAGAAAGAAAATGTTCTTGAAAGGAATTACTCGCTCCGTCCCATTATATTTCAACTTAAAATCGAATTTGATATTTTACGGTACAACGAATCTGAATAGCGCCGTAAAATATTGTAATATTACGAGACTGAAGAGAGTATTTGGACTTTTGGAGATGCAGACCTTTCAGTCGAGAAGCGACGCTTCCATTTGACATGTACGGGTAGACGAGCAGCCTCTCGGTGGCGGTCATGCAGAAGCCGTAGAGCCGGAGGAGGTTGCGGTGAAGGGCAAGGCTGATCATCTCCACCTCCGTCTGGAACTGCAGCTCACCGCCGGCGGCGTTGCCGTCCTTGAGCCGCTTGACGGCGACCAGAGTCCCATCGGGGAGGTGACCCCTGTACACGTTTCCGAAGCCACCTTTTCCGAGGATGTTCTTGCAGTTGAAGCTGTCAGTCGCAGCCTGCAGCTCCCTGAACTGAAACCTCTTCACGTTCCCAAGGCTAACATTCTCGATGTGCTGCTCTGCAATCGTAAATGCATTCCAATGAACAACAATTGCTCCATTAGCAATGTAACAAATCTTGTCAGGATTCAGAAATTCAGAGCTGTGCATGAGCTGCAAGAAACTCTGACGAAAAATTCAGGTTAGTAGGTCACCGTCGACGTCTAAGAGGATCTGCCGGTTCCGGCGCCGCCGCCGCCAGAACAAGAACCCGGCGGCGAGCAGGAGGAAACCGATGCAACCGACCGTTGCACCAAACGCAGCTGCAAACCTGTGGCCTTTGGTTCTTGCCGGTGGCTGAGCTCCCTGTGAGCTGTTCAGGTTGTAGGACATCGGCATCGGCGCTGTCCCATAGCAATCTTGCTCCCTGCTGGCGTCGCAGATGAGTGGATTCCCCACTATGCTGCAAGAGAACAAGCTGTTGAACAACACTGGAGCAGAAAAATATGTTCTTTTTTCTCCGTAAGAATGAGCAATTGAGCATGTAACTGCAGACTGGATTGATTTGCATCACTGAAAAACTGAAACTTGCAGCCTTACTTGTATGTTCTTGCCAATGATCCCGGCATCGGACCACTCAGGTTGTTGTATGACAAATCTCTGAAGGAGAGGAGTGCAGAGTGAGACAGACCAAACTGCTGAAACAAGAGCAGGGAACAGTAATCAATTTACTCACAGGAAAACAAGGTGTGACAAATTAGCTGATGCTGAAGGGAATGGACCAGACAGGGTGTTGTTGTTGAGCCTCCTGATCAAGTTACAACAGTGTAACAGACAGAACTGTCAACTAACCATGTCAATAAATAAACAAGTAACAAGTAACAACTATCTATGTATAGACAAATTCAGAATGCCCCATGAACAGCATTTATTAGAGGCTTTGCACAGTGGAGCTCCACTCACAAGTACTGGAGGCTCTCAAGGTGGCCCACAGAGCTGGGGATTTCACCATAGAATTGGTTGCTGGATAGATCAAGTGTCTTGAGATTTGCAAGCTTACCAATCTCTTCTGGGATTGGCCCAGTTATGTTGTTGTTCTGCAAGAGACTTCACCAGGAGAAAGAAAAGATAAGGCCTTCAGTCAAAAAGGGACAAAGGAAACACTAAGCTCAACAAAATACTGGTAATGACAAAGATAGATAGATAGATGGATATCCATGAGAGATGATGTGAGGAGAAGAACACTCACACTGTCTCAAGGTTGGTCAAGTTGCCTATGCTTGGAGCGAGTAGGCCAGAAAGATGCTGGCTTGGAGCTTCCCTGCAGAGTATTCAGGCAGCAACCAGGGAGACAGAAGAAGAACACAGTGGTGAGAGCTGAGGGAGACGGCTGTGAATGGAAGGAGAGGTGACGAGGTGAGCTGCTTACAGGCTAGTGACCAGGTTCTCCGGCGAGCAGGTTATCATGGTCCAGCTGCAGGGATCGACGGAGTTCTGGTCCCAGTTCTTGAGCACGCCATGGGGGTCCTTGAGCAGGTTCTTGATCACAATCAGAGCTTGCACTGCAAACAAGGGTCAGAAACGAGCAGAGACAACCGCCATGAGTGGAGCTCGAATTGAAGAGCCGCTGATTTGAAACGGAGCGAAACAGAAGGGGGGGGAGACAGTCGAAGGAATTAACCAACCTTCGGTGTTGACGCCCTTGGGGGAGAGGAGGGCGGCGGCAGGCGACGAGAAGACTAGCAGCAGCACAAGCAGCAGCAGCGCCTCCATTGCTCAAGGAGGAGAAGGACGGTGAGGTTGTCAGGTGTGCTCTTTCTTGGGTTGGGGGAAGAGGAGTGGAGGAGGAGGAAGAAGAAAAGGAAGGAGTATGCCTGCGACTGCGTGCAACGTGTGCTCAAACATGGAACAAGCGTGAGGCCATGAAAAGCATGCAGGGTGGCAGACTCCCCTCCCCTGTATCAGTTTCTCGCTTTCTCTCCCTCTCTCTGTGTCAGCTTCTCTCCCTTGCCCACACGGGGACGGGGCAAAACCAAGATGGCGAGGATGGGGCCATGTCAGAGCTGGGGGCAAATGACACAAAGGAAGATGCTCCGGCGATGGCAAAAGCGGGAGGAGGGAGAGACGGGGACCAAACATGCTTGACACCTGAGCTGAGCGAGACCTGACTGGTTTCTTACTCATGGGATCTCCCCCCATCGTAGAGGGAAAAAAATCCACCCTCTCCCCTATGCGAACCCTCCGGATGCTCTCCACGTAAAGGTGGAGAGCATCCGATGGAGCGGAGCGGCTGACGGTGGAGTCGGCGGTGCCGAGGGAGCCAGGGCGGCGGTGGCGCGGCTGGCGGGCGCGGTGAGTTGGGGCGACGGCGCAGCCGGCCAGAGCGGAGGTGGAGGCAGAGGCAACGGCGTGGACGGGCACGACCGGCTCGAGCGACGGCACGGCCAACCGGGGTAGCAGCGCAGCCGATCGGACGACAGCGTAGGCGACGGCGTGGCGGCTGGGGCGGCGAGGGTCGACGGTCTGTCGGATGCTCTTCACCTCTATGTGGAGAGCATCCGGAGGGGGTCCTCACGGGGGAGAGGGTGAGGACCCCGCACAGAATTTTCTTCCTCGTAGGGAGCTTGGCCCTTTGTGTGAAATCATGAGAAAATAAATGTTTGCATCGTGGATTATTTGTATAGTTTATTTATTTATTGGTGGCTTAATTATTGTTACTATTTAGTGGTCTGGTGGTATCGACTTATACCAGTTAATAAAATAATATAAATTATTTTATATAATATTTTTATTTGAATAATATTTCGATGAGATTAAATATGACATATATGAATGTTGACGCAATGAAACTAGTTGCACCGTAACAGATATGTAAGATTTGTTATGTAACGTCTAGGATTGATCTAGAAGAGCGTTGGGTGGATGTTGGTATAATATTGTAAATGTTGACACCGAGATTATACAGGTTCATGTATCCATGTGGATTTGTCTTGTGATTTGCTATGCTAAGAGCTAGAACATATAGAAGGTACAACAGACTTCTTACAATCTTTTTGTTCGTCCCCTACCAACATGTTTGGGGGTGGTATTTATAGGCAAAGATGCAGAAGAAATAAAACGGAGAATTCTCTTTTGGACTATTCCTAAATATATGTAGGGGTTACACGGTAATATATCGTATTTAGATATAGGTAATCATTACATGTACACTATTTTTTTTGATCGGTCACCTTTCATCATATTCGAGGCCTAAGTCATTAAATGTCCATCTTGTCAAAGATGGCGGGCAGCCCCGTTTCGAACCAATGGTTAAGGAGGTATTACCTTCGAAGCTCCTCACTCGAGGGACATGGATCTTTTGTCAGGCTCTCCTCTAGTGACGGAGGCCTTGAGGTCGAAGGACCCTTTGGTGGACGGTGGTCTTGAGGAGTCTGAGGACCCTTCTTCCTTGCTTTGGAAGGGGTGCTATTGAGATGGAATTCCCTCAACAATGAATAAGTTCATATCTCTAATATTTTTGTTTTGAATGTAATATAATATACAACTTAGTTTAAGTATAAGATAACACATATCACAAACAAAGTTTAACATGCATTTTTGATCTATATGATCAGAAGTTGCCGGTATTATAGCGAAATTGACCAAAATAGTTGGTATTGACCAATAATGTAACTGGAATGGTACGTTTTTAATAGAGAAAATTCATTATATGCCACTGAAAGTTCACCAGTTTTCTTATATACCACTCGAAGTTTACTATTTTCGTATATATCACTGCTTTAATTTTCTCGTATATGTCACTGCTTTAATTTTTCATACCCTCTTATGCCACTGCTGTTATTTTCCTATTAGATTCCTATTTATATGTCATGGAAAAGTCTAAATTGCTCTTATACATGATAGTTCAATAATTCTATTTTATTTAGCAGATAGGGGGTTAATGTGGCTATAAGTGAATTGAAACCATAGGGCTACTCACATTTTTCGTATTGCGGAGATTTCCATATATCTGTTGTGAGGCTGAGGGTATTTTCATCATTTATAAAAAATAATGGTGGCTAATAGCTGGAATCTAACGACAAAATAACGTAAGTGGTATAAGAGGGTATGGAAAACTAAATGACTTATACCGGCTATTCCGATCAATACCATCCATACCAGTTAAAATCATATTCTGAATTTTTTATATGTGTTACATATTACTTATATTAAGTTATATATTAGATTATATTAAGCTATACACTATATTAAAGATATCAACCTATTCAAATATATCCAAACTAGAAAGGAATCAACCATGTTAATCAAAAAGCCACAACTTTATTGGATTGGGCGTGTGCATTAGAAAGGTGAGGGCTCGCTGGAGTACTGGACAGTGCACCGGGAGGCGTGTCAGAATTCTATGGAAGGGATGGGGCCAAAAGTTAGTGAAACGAAGCAGAAGAGGTCTCTTTGCGCATGAATGGGAGACATGGGTGATGCTGCCAGTGGCCCTCGCCTTAGCCATGGAGAGAGACACCAAGGGAGAATTTTGTGTCTAAGGGCATCTTCAATGGTGAATTGATGCATCACTAGAAAAAATTGACACATACACAACTACGCAAGAGTTATTCTTCTCTAAGTTCATATGACTCTTTCCTCCTGTAACTTTCTCACACCCACGATTAATAGATGAATAGATCTATTTTTTATTGTTAATGGAAGCTGATGAACCGATACAAAATTATACATCAATTCTTCTCTCTCCTATATGATTTGAGGCTCTGGTGATTGAATCAGCTCATGTAGTTGCCACGTAAGATGATGCACCGGTTTGCCTTCCTCGAGATCTCTAGCATGCATCCATGGTGGATGGAGAATCTAAGGAAAACCAAGTTTCCTCAAAAAGCCGGCTGCTTACCCGGTATTATTGGACAAATATCAAACCCAAAACTTGAATTGAATTGATGACCGGGCAATATATTTTAAATTTATATTTATATATAGTCTAAGTTTTATTTAAAATTGTATCCCTGATGAGCAATGATTTTGTTCTTTGAGAAAAAAAATCGGGTAAGAGCTATAGCATCAAGAAGTATGACTATAGCATTGCAATTATTGAACAACGTAGATTTATTTTTGAAAAAACTTAGGAAATGTAAAACAATTATTTGTTCCATCTTAATTTGGGAGGTGTATGGAAACAACGACCCGCCCGTGAGATATGGAAAAAAATTAGAGAGTATAGAATGCCATTATCTTATAAATAAATAATTCATATTTTATAAAACAGACAATAAAGTAATTTGAGATAATTTCTTGATTTTATAAGTAAATATAAAACGATATATATGTATATATATAATTGTACAAAAGTTCGTGCCACGTATAGAATGTCACATGCTCTGCACTCGAGTTCGTGATTTTGCTTTTTTGATTCTCTTCTCTATGCGAGCTTGCCTAATTTGATTCTTCAAGGTCAAGTCTTGTTGATCTTTTCAAAAAAGAACTGGGCTTTTTTAAAACCAAAATGCCTGTAGCCATTTTGAGTTGTCTTAATCGTGGAATAGAACGGAATAATCATGACAAAAATTGTTCGATTCTTGCAGAACTGTTATTAAATTTCTTCATTTTTAAGGGGTTTGTTAGTAATGTTTACATGCAATCATCATGGTCATGAGATTCTAAAGGGTTAGACACCGATCAAAGTCAAGGAAAATCGATCTTTAGTCAAGGAAAATCGATCTTTTTTTAATCCAAAAGCCCAAAATACTACTCGCTTTGTCTAACAACTTTACTTTTAAGGTAAAGGTGATAAATTAGTAATTAGACCAAAAAGATCATAATATCATCTATTAATAAGAAAATGGTATTGTGACGTAGTTGATAAAGACTATGGAGTGAATAAAACTTTTTTTATTTGTAAATCAAGGATATGTAAGAAGGTAGAAAAGAAGTATTTTTTGGAAAAAGTTGAAGAATTAGAAGCTCCGTCTCACAAAGAATTTATTCTTAAAATAAAGTTGATAAGTTAACGATAACATAAAAGATAAACATGACAATACAATGGTGTAGTGTCACATAGGGAATCATACAATATGTACCATTCTACCACGACGGTCAGGTTGAGTGGTTGTCGACGTGTGAACACTGCTAGCGGTGATCTGGGTGGACCTTCTTTGTGAGTTTGGTCGAGAGGCAGCGAGTTATGATCGCTTATTTTGGTGAGGAGATGAACATGAGAGATGTAATACCCTACTTCTATGTGATAGACTCTGTCGAAGGCGAGAATGACTTGGACTAGAACGGATGCCAATGCTCTATGAGGCTAACTTCTTCTACTGACATGTTTCTTCTAACTTAAGCTCTTCTTAGCTTGATTTCCTCTCCCTTCTCATGTTACGATCCTTCCCTTTTATACACACAAGGGTACTAGATCGATCTAACCGAGAAAGCTACAACATAACATCATTTGTGTTAGGCTTCAAGCGCACACCCCTTGGAAGCAATCCATGTAGCTGACTTGCGCTTGATGTTACCCATAGCGACCATCCCCCATGGGCACACCAGTCGGTATCCTGACAAATCAATCAAAAAGGAAGTGTGGCCTAGCAGATGAAACAAAGTCATAAGCACCGATCTACATGCCACGCCTTCTAATAGGCCACATGACCCGTTTATGGGAAGTTGGTGTGGGTTGTCCTATCACCCACATTGCATACTTGTCTACAGGGGTGGTTGCTTGTCATCTCACCATAAATAGTAATGTGTGTGAGAGTTGAAATGGAACAACACACCCTAGCACAACACATTAAATGTGTTGATTCACTGGATCGACCCCTGAGCTTGGCGTCCATAATACCAGGTAGTGATGGAATTGTGCCCAAGAGAATTCTGGGGGAACCGGAAGTTCTGGCCTAGGACCGGAAGTTCCGGGTTCTAGAGCATCCGGAAGTTTCGGTCAGATCGGAAGTTTTGGGCCAGCTCCAGTTTCGGTTTCTGGAGGAGCCGGAAGTTCCGGGCCTGCCTGGACGAACCGGAAGTTCCGGTTAGATCGGAAGTTTCCGGTCGAAATAAATTCGATACAGAAGGTTATTTTCGGAAGTTCCGGTTAGAACCGAAAGTTCCGGTCCAGGCGAACATATTAGATCTCTTGGGCTTTAATACAGATTAAAGGCCCGTGACAGGGCACTATATAAAGAGGGGAAGGGCTAGCACGAAAAGGCTGCTGCTGTTGCTCCTGGTTGAGAACTCTAGCCGCCACCTCTTTTTTCTCCTCGATTGCAAGTGTTGTGATCGATCTCCCCGGATCTCGTGAGTGGTGCTAGCACGCCGGCGCGAGATGATTCTGTCCCCGGATGTGTGGATACCGTAGAGGCACTACTCCAATAGTGATGTTCGTTCTCATCGAGTGGAGATCGCCGGATCACGTAATCTTCATCACCAGATCACCGACGAAAGGACGGAGTTGAGCAAGGACACGCTTCCCCAACATCTTCTTCCGCTGCACTAGCGCGTCTTGCGTTAGAAAGTAACGATCCATGGTCCCATTACACGTATGGTTCCTGGACCAACGGGATAAATTTTTTGAAATTAAGCGCTAGCGTAGCCTCCACATAACCCAACATGTGAGCTTGGGGATAATGAGGGCCATATAGAGCCCCGTGCCATTGCTCAGAACACACAGCTCGTGTCGTTGTACCGTCATGAGAGGACCCATGTTAGTTACCGGTACTCAGGGGCCAGTGACATGGCACCAATTCATTATAAGCCCAAGGCAGTGGGGACGTTGGGTCCTAGATCACCGATAGTGGCCACCCAATCTAATCGTCATTGAGGGGTTTACTCAATGAGGAGTAACACATATCGTGCTCGTGCAAGGTTTGACTAGCATAATAGATTAACTTCGTCGTGGATTGATAAAATAGGTACCTTCAGATATCATGTGGCATGTATGACATGAAATATTTTTACATGCTATGTAGGTAAAGTATACAATCTCTACAAACTATAGATCTAATTAATTAGTTATGCTCGTGGTCATGGGCAGCATTGTTTATGGTAATGGATATAGGCTGGCAGTTTGGAAATATTTTTGAAATGCAGGTGAATGGAAAAATAGTTGATTTTACCATGGGTTGGTGGCTGAAACGAAATGTATTGCATGCAGTTACAAGCGTTTATTACTTCTATGGTTCTATATACTCCCTCTATTTTAAAATATAAGTTATTTGACTTTTTTAAAATCAAACTTCTTCAACTTTGATCAATTTTATGAAAAGATATACTAACAATTACAACATAAAATTAGTTTCATTAAATCAACCATTAAATATGTTTTAATAGTTTATTTATTTGATATTGTCAATGTTAATATACTTTTACTTAAACTTAATTAAAATTGAAGAAGCTTGTCTTTGAAAAAAGTCAAATGACTTACACTGTGAAACGGAGGTGGTACTATTTATTTTACATTCTAAAATTTAGTTTACAAATTATACTTATTTTTTCTCGTAAATTAAATATTATTTTATGCTGTAAATGAGGCACTTAAAATCTTCTCTTTCTCAAGTCTTGCATGCATGGTAGGTTTATTACTATTTAGCACTTGTCTGTACTTGTAAAAGCACTAACCTTCTTTATTTATGTTGCATTAGGTGAGATAACTGAGGATGAGATCTCCCACGATGAGATGTTTCCCACTTGTATCCAAGATTTTCAAGATGGTTTATTTTAGGGTCTTTTTTCTAGTCGGAAGCTTTTGGGATTGATAGAAATACAATCTAGGAACCATACTCTGCTCCTGCTTGTGTGAAACTAACATACTTTGATTTGTCTTGTGGTTTTTTAGCATTATTTACTTTATATTATGATAATATAGTATGTAACACCTTTAAGTTGATATCATGGCTAGATAATAATACACGAATCGATTACTATACTTGGGACTGGTTCATGCACGATTTTGGATTTGAGATTTTCCATAACGGAAGATTACTAGTGTATTTCGGATCGAATGGGTATGTACCTTGGGTTATTCACCATCGAGCAAACGGCTAGATCCATACTTTATCGGAGGATCAACATATTCTTAACCATGTATACGATGTCTCGTGTTCGATATCATTCTCACTATATTATATTTTGATGTAACATGTTAGCGATGAAAATAAATGATTTGATTCTGTTTGTGATCCAATAGAATCAGGCCCGACAAAAATGGCAAAGATGAAAAATTAAAATAAAGATGCAGAAATATAAGAAATATGTCGTTCACGCAATCAAAGCGAGATAACATATGTCAAACACGGATATATACCACACATATTTACGCACCTGATATCACGATATTTTTGAAATACGACCGTAGAGGAATAGGACACAAATATTAGTAGAGTTGACTTGAGAGGGACATAATTAAGAGAAACTGGATAACTGCGTCTCATTCAAAATTGAAAAAGGGAATAATTAAGTAGGATGATACATCAAGCTAATATTATCTCATACTATAAATTTGTTAGAGTAAATGTACGCGTGTAAATACGCAGGCTATATTTCTAGTTAGGCAAACAATGCAACGAAATTACAACTTGTAGGAACAAAACTCTATTTAATTAGTTGTCAACCAGACAAATACCAAAACTGCTAGAGTACCAGCAAGACAGGCTTCCAGATTAACGGGCTGAAAATCTTACCAGCGTAGTGACTCGTAGATTGGTAACAAAACGAATGGGAAGTTCAGAATGTTTATGCCCTTGCCAATTTCTCACGCATACTCACGGCAAACTCCCAAAATACGGCACACATTCCTCGGTACCGATGCAGAGATTTGTTCAGACAATGCTAAGAAGCAATTGCTGAGATATGTACAATCACACAAGATACGGGTATATTTGTTTTATACGAAGATTCTTAGCAACTAGTTGATCTGAATAATCAGACAAGATATAGGGCATGCTTGTTTCATTTTTATTAGCTAGCTGGTCTGAATATCTAGTTAGCTGGTCTGAATAGCTAGATAATCTGAGTATCTAGCTCCTAATCTGAAGAAGCTAGTATTTTATACTGATTCTTACAATCTAGTTCTAAAATCTAGACTGTTTATATCAACTTTAGATTCTAAAAGTAATTACAGCTATAGAAGGAAGCGGAAGCAAACATGTGGATAGTCGACATCCAAAGACAGCTTGCAAAACCAGCTAAGAACTCTGAACCATGCCCTGCCTGCATGTACGAATTCGGACATATTCCTGCAGGGACAAGCACCTGAAGACAAGGTGCTACGCAAACAAGTACAAGAATTCTGAGCAGCCAAGCAGCTCGCACTGCAGCCTCACTAGAAAAGGATAAATTCCGTCACAGTTCAGGTGGTAGACACGTCCCAATCATACACGCGGCCAACTTCGCATTCAGTGTTTCATCTGCAACTCAGCAGAGCAGAACTGGCCAACCCATGACCCATCGATCCATGATCTGTGCGCCCACGATATACAGGCATACATCATATTGCCGTCAGAAATAAATGAAACATGCCAAGATCTGGTAGTTTGGCACAAAATGGTTTACTCATCAGGCTCATATGGAGTGGTGCTAAACTGCTAATCATTATACATATTGTCCAGGAAATCAATCAATTAGTCCAACAAGACCGTCAAGACGATATCCAATAGATAATCTAGCATAGGAACTATCGTCTCCTACAGGCCAATGAAAAATATCAGCTACATGATGATGGCATGTTCACATAGTACAAAATAGGGCTGTGTACGGGAAGAGGATGCTGAATCTGATTTTGTAGCTACAAAGTACAAGTAGGAACTTCAGAACATCAACGAGGTGACCTCAACGACTTCAGACATAACTTGGTCATATTCAGTCTTAAGTTTCTCCTTGATATCTTCCTCAAGCTCTCCCTTGGCTGGCTTGGTCAGAACCAACACGCAACAAGTAGGTCTCTTAGTGGTACCAGCGGTTGCAAGATCCTACCACAATGAAAAACAAAATGCATCAGCATCTCAAGTTTCTCCTTGGTTTGGTCCAGTATTGTTGCTGATCTCTAACTATACTACTATAGCAGTGAAAACACAACAATCAACATCATATATTTCTAGATCATTTAATACATTTCCCTTTTGTGTGATTACAAGATAGTCGTTATGGGATGCACTGATCAGATTAATTAGCACTGTATTTTTCAAGGGATACTTAAAGCAACATGTGTTTTCAATCTGGGGTTGGTATCAGAATAATACATACTCCTGAAGGGAAGTCGAAGATATGTCTTAAAGTCTGATGGCCAAAAAGAATAGAGAAAATAGCAAAACATTGGGAGTGTGTTCCTCTCAAACAATGCACAACAAAATAAATCATACATAGAGAAAGAGTGCCAATGCCTAGCATGGTAAATGCTATGCCCATAGAGCTTGAATAAAAGTTAAAAGTCACCTTAAATACTTAACAACCAACAAGGCATATGACAATAGTTAATTCATAAAAAGACCTCATTCTGAGGGGAACGTGTCAGTGCAGGGAATGAATGTATTCTTGTTTTACAAGTATATAATTTCAACAACAGAAGATTTCACTACCCTTGTTAGTCCAAATGTAAATGCAACGCTCACAGCAATCTTTCCTAACTATCCATCTTGGTGATCAGTTTTGTTTCCTTTGCTATATGTAGGAAAATTATGATAACAATGTTTAAAACGAAGGAAGGATTTCACTACAGAGGCTACTTAACATATGATAGCAAAGAAAGCACAAGATAGGTCTGAAAAGCCATATGATTGTCAATGCCTGTAGCTGGAGGGATGAAATGAATGGAAGATAAAAATGGGAAATAGGATAATTCATTGTTGAGTATAGTACACAAAGGCATATAAGACATGCTCTTCGTTAATTAGTTATACGTGCAATCAGATCTGACAAGACTTGTGAATGGGCAACCAGGAAGTGTTCATTCATTCCTAGGTGTTCATGGAGCTAACTTTTCTTTTTATTAAGTACCGTCACCTAGAAGGGGAGCAAAACAATAAAAAGGGCAATGATTGATGATGTTTCATTTCAAGCGAAGCTCACTGTAGGGGATCACACTGAAAAGCACCAACAAATATCATGTATTTATTTATAGATAATGTTCCCCACTGCTTATCAATAATCAACATGTGAAAGACCGGCACAACAACACAATATTATTAATCTAATTAAACATGACTTGTTCGCTTTCTATACAAAATTAACTGATAAGAAATATGCTGCTGCTAGGTGCCATGTATGCAATAACATGATTGCCACATGTTTGAAGAATGCCAAAACCTTTTTTTTTTGCTAGAATAATTCGATTACAAAGTTAAGGTATAGAGCAGCATAAATACCTCTTTCGATGGAACATATACATAAGGAATACTGGCTTCTTCGCAGAGTATGGGAACATGTGTTATCACATCAATGGGAGAAATGTTGCCGGCAATAATGCACAGCCTGCACATGACCAACACCAAGAACAAGGAAGTCAGTGAACTTGTGGGAAAACAAATAACAGAGTTCATTCATATCAAGAATTTGAGAGCCAACATGGCTCCCCTGCAATTTCACCCATCAATGTACTCCTTTAATGAATGACATATCAATGCTAATTTAGCCAAACTGCTTGTTCTACTGCAGCATTAAGTTACAAATCGATGAACTAGCCAAACTGCTCGTTCTACTGTACCATTAAGCTACAAATCGATGAACTCATATATCAATGCTAATTTAGCAAAAACTAATCGCTCTACTGTACCCTTTTTGCCCGCGGCGGATGCTCTTGACGACCTCCTTGACTCCTCGCTTCAAGCATTTGGCCTCGGAGGCTGCAAATCAAACAACGCAACAAAATGGTAACCAAATAAGCAGAAGCGTTCGGAACCAACGGAAATCGAGTCGAGATAGTCGCGGAACCTCGGCGGACGAGTTTGAGGGTCCGCTTGCAGAGCTTCTTGCCGGCGAGCGGCCGCGCGATGGGCGCCAGCGCCACCGGCGTCTTCTTCTTCTCCGCCTCCGTGTCGCTCCCCATCTTCGTGTCCAACTTCCTGCTGCTCCTCCTACTCGCCGCTGCCGCCGCCGCCGCCTAGCTGCCGGTTCGCGCCCTTCGCTACCTTCGCAAGCTGGAATGGCGGCTAGGGTTTAGAGGCTCGGGTTCGCGGGGTTTTAAGGTCGGGGTTTATGAGGCTGTGCTGTCGCTGGCTTGTGGGGTCAGCTCGCCGTGCGTGGGACCCACCTGTCAGTTGGATATGCCTTCTGTGCTCTACTTTTTACTATCTAGGCTTTGCATTTTCTTTAAGAGAATGTATCTGGTATAAATCATCTACCCTATGTAACCTTAGAAACTATGAATATAAGATGCTAATCCAATGGATAGGGCTAGTGGTGGGATTATTTTGCAGTTAAACCCCCACCCGCCGGCCACTTATTTTACAGTTAAGCCCTCTCACCTGCCGTCCTTTGGATTAGTATCTTGTAGCCTTGATTCATAGTTTTTAAGGTTCACGGGGTAAATGGTTTGCACCAGATACGTTTTCTTTCTTTAAAGCCTTATTATTTGGATGAATTTTATGTTTTTCAATTTCGGAGTTATGATTTCTGGGTCAAAAGTTTGAATGGACATTCAAATTACTAGGTTTGAGTCGTACAAATGTATGCTTGGCACTCCTAAGATTACGATCCAAAACATTTCGAAATATAGAATTTATTAAAAAAATTGGGTAGATATTTTTTACATTTGCGTCTGGCAATCATAAAAATAGTTAGATCATAAAAGTAGAAAAACATTTACAATTATTCATAAAATAAAGTCCTAAGATTCAAAACCAGCTACGGATAACCATTGGCTCGGTATCTTATCATAAATATCGAAGCTGAAAATTTGTGCTACCAAAATAAAAGAAAAATAACTCTTATTAATAAGAAAATAATATTATAAAATTATAAAATGATTGATAATGGGTAAGCAAACGATATTAGATAAATAAAACTTTTTTATTTACAGACCGATGGTAGATAAAAAAATATTTTTTAAAATAAAACTGAAGGGATATAAATAAAGTTTTTTTGACCAGCATTTAGGCTGAGACGATTTCAAAAATTGTTTTTAGAGAAATTTCGGAAGTTGATTGCAGAGCCCATTAGACCACAGTGGTGAAGCCCAACAAGTTGGGCCGGAGTACCGGACCATCCAGCCTGGCGTGGGCCCGCCACGACAGTCTGGAGCACCGGGCCCACCTCGACTCAAGGCCGGCCGCCACCCCTCTCGTCTCCTAGTCCCCTATAAAAACCCTAGCCTAAACTCGCCGGATCCCCGCCGTCCCCATCACCTCGCCGGCCGCGCGATCCCATTCGAAACCAAACCGATCCATTCCCGCGAAGGCGCCAAATCCAAGAGGCGCGCCGCGAGCTGTGCGAGCGGGAGCCCGAACGAGGGCTCGTAGGCGGCAGCGGCGGCGGTTGATCGGTTGTAATGGCGGCGGCGGGCGGGGCGGACGGCGACCAGAGGTGGCTGGTGGAGTGCCTGACGGCCACCCTCGACCCCGCCCGCGACGTCCGCGCCTTCGCCGAGGAGTCCCTCCGCCAGGCCTCCCTGCTCCCCGGTTCGCCACCTGCTTCCCTCTCTCTATGTGGGCGCGCGCGCGCGTGATTGTTGGGCTAAAGCTGATTTCGGTCGAGTTCTCGGCCACGCTCTTGTATCGAATTGTTAGGAGAGAGTGAGGCTACCTAATGCGACCCCTAGCTGTGCGAATGACTGCTTGGGAGGCGATCATTTAATGCTAACATGCAGAGTTGGTTGATGTCCTAAGGCTCCGGTCGTGTGCTTGACGCTGCTATTGCTCCAAAGGCTATGGGCAGATGGCCAAATCGGCAATTGGCCATGCCCATAAACTCACATAGAGCCGCAGTTGTCAGAGAGAGCTCTACTTTAACTGTAACCGCTGTTGTAGTGCGCATCATGATGTTGGCGGGCATTGATTGCTTAGGGTACTCCAAAATGTTGTTTTTCTGGCGGCAATGTGAAGCAACGTGGCTGTTTTCTTTCTCTGAAATTATCAGCGATGGGTTTTTACATGTACGATACGATTGTTCTTGTTGCCCTAGTACCCTGGTTAGGCTCCTCTGTCTACTGCAAAAGCACTTCTATATTTCTTCATTGGATAAACTTTGCTTTTCGTGGCATCAACATAAAAAGTTTACTGGCTTGCTTGTACATGTTAAAATATTCATGCAACCTACTTGAACAGCACACCAATTGCAAGCTAGGTTTAGCTAAGTAGTCTATGTCAGTTTTTTTACTATAGTTACACCTTCTAGAGGAACCGGTGCATAGTGGAATCTTGAGGCGTGACAGTAATGTGAGGAGAGGCAGAGGAAGACCGAAATTGACTTGGGAGGAGACAATAAAAAGAGACTTAGAAGGATGGAATATTTTCAAAGATTTGGCTTTGAATAGGAGTGCATAGAGAGAAGTTATTTATGTGCCCGAACCTTGATTAATGGCTCCTGTTGGGTTTTAACTCTAGCCTACCCTAACTTGCTTAGGATTGAAAGGCTTTGTTGTTGTTGTTGTAGAAGTGATTGATCTGACTATCATTTGTACCATTTCTTGTGTTGTTATGCAAATTTGTTATATGTATGACAAAAACAAAATCATTCTGGCTTTGTAGCCTCCTAGTTCAGCTGCTCAGTTTCAGAGGCATTTTATGGGTTTTGCTATATTAGTAATTAGCCTATCAGCTTAAAACAAGCAAACTTTTGAGAATCCAGCTGCTGGAACAAACAATTTGAATTGGTTATTACCCTTTCATTTTATTATTGATAAAATGCCTTTTCCCACTAAGTAATCTCCTGCTGTCATTTGACAAGAGCCTGGTTTTGAATAATGTTTGCTCAGGCTATGGAGCTGCCCTCACAAAAGTCGCAACCAACAAGGAGATCCCGTTTGGGTTACGTCAGATATCCTGAAACCATTTATTTACATTTGTTTTTATATTATATTTTTTGAGTACATATATTTGTCTGTGAGACTTGGTTTCACACATCGGGCTTCCAATTGTTGTTTGATTGATCCTTTACTCCTTGATACCTTGCCGCTGTCTTGCTAAAGCAGTTCATCAAACTGCATTGGCAGGAAGATGAAGATAATTTTGTGCCTCCTGTTGTTTCTGCCTCAGAAAAGGTATCATCATCTGCTTTTAATCCTTTGAATACCACTAATTAGTATCAGGACATAACATGCCATTGTTTTCTTTTCTCCCTTGGCTTGTTGAAACAAAATGTAATTGATGGCCATTGTGTTATCTTCTCACAGAAAGCACTGATTTTCTTGAAAACATTGCATATTAGAAGGTTGTGAGAAATGAGGCACACTATCTGGATTAGTTGAACAAATGTTCAAAATATGTGCAGCTTGAATTGCTCATAAATCATTGCTATGACACATGGTGACACCTCATATCTAACTATTGCAATGGACTGAAAAATTGAATATTGTAAAATTACAAGGATCATGGCAATAGGATGCCTAGACAAGCTCAGAAGGAGGTCATGCATATGGCAAGATGCTCTATAGCCAGCATGCATGTCATGTTAGGACACAACAGTAGCTGTACATCAGGCCTGGCAGCCACATCTGGCAGCTTGAGAATGAGGAGTTCCTAGTTGTCATTTAGTTAATACACTTTGTTGCTTAGGCCTTAATACACTTTGAGATAAGATTGGTTATTTCATTAGTTAAGCATATATACTAATCATTATATGGCAAGCAAGAACTAATCAAAGACTCTTTAGTCTCTATCTCCCTTCCCTTGTAGTGCGACCACTGGTCATCGGCATGTTTGCTCTGCTTGCTCAGCGCTAACTAATTCTAGTGTATGGCCCCCTTTGGGACAACTTAGAATAATCAGGATTATAATATAATCCTGATTATTTGATAAGCAGGAGATGGTTGATTCTGATTATTAGTTATGTTGCTGATTATGAATAATACTTAAGCTGTCTATAATTTTTCCGTTTGAGACATAATCCGCTTCTATTTTAATCATAAGCGGCCAATAAGTTGTTTCAAAGGGACCTATGGCACTGACACATGGTCTTATAGTGTAAAACTGTAAATTATTATTTTCTAATGTTGCATTCTTATAGCATTAATTTAACTCCCATTCTTATTTATCTTCAGATGGTTATACGGCAACTCCTCCTTACCTCGTTGGATGATTCTCACGGCAAGATTCGTACTGCTATTGGCATGGCTGTAGCAGCTATTGGGCAGCAAGACTGGCCTGAAGACTGGCCTGAGTTACTTCCCTATCTCTTAAAGTTAATTGGTGATCAAAGCAACGGTTATGGAGGTATATTGAAGTTTTTGCTTCCCAATATTTTTAAAACCAGGGTATGCAGCTCTTCTAGAGGTTTTTTGAGCTTAAATTAGAGTTTTAGGGCTGCCAGCTTCCTTCCAGCATAACATCCTCCAAATGGGTTGTTTTTGTCAAACTTCCTAGACAAGCTGTAGGCCCTTGCTGAGATTTCAGTAGACTTAGCTTCTTTTGATAGCTAGCTTCTAAGAGAAATTTGTGCAGAGGTGTAAGATTCCTTAAAAGCTACAGAAGCTGCACCATTTTTGAAGGGCTTGGGCTTGGTATGTCTTTCAGCTGAAGTTTAAGCCTTGGCAATAGGGCACAAACTTATTTGACTAAGGAAGCTCAAAGGGCCTCCCTTTAGCTCATACTCATGCAGAAGCTAAAGGCCCTCGTAAGTCCTAACATGCCCGCCATTCTGTGTTGCATGGTACAAACATGGGTATGATATGCAACATGATACAATACAATGGATATACCAAAACAAACTGTTTTTGAAAATACTCCAACTCTGCAACACTTAAAATGCTGTGTGTATTGACAATAGTATGAGGATTATTATAGGTATAATTCTGGAATAGCTTGTATAAGTGGTGTTCTATTCAACATTATCAGGAAATATCGTAATTCTTTTTTGACAGTTTGTCCCCCACCACCACCCAATCTATAGGCTCTTAATATTGTGAAATGTTACACATCTACTTGTTTTCCTGCAGTTATAATGTTTTTTGTCTGGAAAGTTATATGGTTACTATCAAACCAAAAGAGCTACTGCTGGCATTGCCTTTAAGCTCTCCTGTTTTATGCTTCGCCATATTGGTCTGGCTTTAGCGTATCAGCCCTTGGTCCAACATGTCCTGGCATTGGTTTGACATTGGTGCCAAGTTATATAGTATTCTAGTTTTAGTGCTACCTTGTAAGTCTAAATCTAAAATTTTTCATCTTAAGATGCTTGCATAGCCCAAACACTATGACTAGCAAGCAGGGTTCACATTACCGCGGTAGCCGGTCAAACTAGGCCTGGTTCCCTTAAACCGTCCGGTTCGGTTTGAAATTCAAATTCAAATTTCAAAATTTGTGAAAACTCCTATAAATACTAGGTGATTTATGATGATTTTTGGTGAATTTTTTCAAAAATATTCAAATTTGGAATAGTTTGGAGCACAAGATTGGACAAAATAAAAAAGAAAAACTAGGCCCGCCCAATAGGTTGCCATCACTTTTTTGGTTTTTTATGTTTTTCACAAAAATGGCATTACTAAATTTGTGATGTTGACATGTACCATTTAATTCATCGAAAAAACAATAAATGTCATGCCAAATTTTTTTATCGTTGTATCATAAATTTTTCTTTACACTTCTACATTTTTCTATACATTTCCCATATATATATATTTTTTAAAATCTGAATGTTTCTACATATTCTATGTTTTTTTTCATTTTTTCTGCATTTTTTTTAAAAACTAAACCAATCGGTTACTACGGCTAACCGACCAGTCACCGATGCCAAACCAGGTGCAAACTGGTGTCGGTAACTGACAGTTACTGCTCAGTTACCGTTCCAAACCGAGTGGTAGCTGAACCAAACCGCTCGGTAACCATTCGGTTCATTCACACGAAATTTTTTTAATTCAAAATTTAGATTATGAATTTTGGTTGGTTTACTGTTGTTACTGATCGTCCAGCCAACCCTGGTAACCGGTCATCCACTGGTTTTGCAAACCCTACTAGCAAGATAATAAAAAATAATCACTGTTTTAATTTTGGAATTTGTAGATGCTATATCTCTCTCTCAAAGCAGTGGCTTGAATTCAGTAATTATCTATCTACTACAACGTTCAACTTACTGTTTGTAGTTCGTGGAGCATTAAGATGTCTAGCTCTTCTATCCGATGATTTGGATGATACATGTATTCCAAAATTGGTGCCAGAACTTTTCCCCTCACTGTACAGGATAATATCATCTTCTCATGTAAGTCTTTGGTACTGTTTACTGTCTATTATTTTTTCCTTTGATGAACTGCTATGGAAACAGTTATTGGTTTTTCTCCCATTTTGCAAAACAGCTGTATGAAAACTCCCTTCGTGCAAAGGCTCTTGCAATAGTCCATTCATGTATTTCCATGCTTGGATCAATGAGCGGTGTTTATAAGGTAGTTTTACTATTTTATTATTATTTCTGATGTTTCTTCTCATTATGGAGAAAACTGAGGTGATTTGCTGGTGCAGAGAGAGACAACCGAGTTGATAAGTTTGATGCTTGATCCACTCATGGAGCAATTCTCTGTAATTTTGAATTTACCAATGCAGTCCCAAAATCCTGATGACTGGAGCATGCAGATGGAGGTATACATCATTAATCTCTGTTGTGAGGTTGAAAGCTTGCATTGTGGATTATTTTTTAATAATTTTGCTTGTCTTGTCTTGTCTTGTGACAGGTGCTAAAATGTTTACTTCAGCTTGTCCAGAACTTTCCTGGGCTACCTGAAGCCAAAATCGCTGGCAAGTATAAATGACTCATTGACTTGTTATGATTTGTAGTCAGGTGGAAAGAATAGCTTGTTCTTACTCCCTCTCCCCCTTATCCTTATGATGAATGGGGCAATTTTGTGCAGCTGTTCTTTCCCCATTGTGGCAGACCTTTGTCTCATCCTTCAAGGTCTATCACCTCTCAATGGTTCAAGCCTCAGAGGATGTGGATTCTGTTGGCTATGATTCTGATGGTAATGGAAGAAGTCTAGAGTCCTTTGGGATTCAGGTAATTTCTTGCATTTCCATTTTGTTGATACTTTCTTTTCTTGTTGTTACTTGTTACCTGAATTAAAGGTTTCTAGATTTCTACCACTGCCATCATTACTTCTATTGTAGTCCATTTTGGTCCTCTGTTTCCATATCTTGAATATTGTACTATGTTTTCTTCATTTTCCAGTTATTTGAGCTATGGACAACAATTGTGGGGAATTCTCATTTAGCAAAGGTATCTCTTGTCAACAAATATTCCATTTATCTTTTTTTAACCAACAATTGTTTGGCTGTTTTACTAGGTTATCACAGGGAACATTAAGGAGCTAGCATACTATACTATAGCATATCAACAGATAACTGAAGAACAGGTATGTGCTGGTTGAATTATCAGTAATATATACACAATCTTACTTTTGGCAAATAATTTGCATGTTGTTAGTTGTTTTTTGCTTGCAAATGCTTATGTGTTTTCCATTTTGTTTCTAGTTGCAAAACTGGTCACGTGATGCTAACCAGTTTGTCGCTGATGAGGATGATGCGACTTATAGCTGTCGTGTGTCTGGTATGAACTGCACCATTGTTTTTTTCTTCCCTAACTTGATTGGATGGCTATCTAACAGTGCAATGTTGCCGACCAGTATGTTGATATGTAAAGCAATAAAATTAATAAGTAGAACAGGAGAAACTAAATTATTTAACAAAATAAAATACTGTTAATGTAGTATTGCATTCAGTATTCACTGATCAGATGAGGTCTTCCCTTGATGTATTATTCGCAAGAGAAACTCTTGATAATACACTCTTCCAATGTTCGTAAGGCAGCAAGGTGAGGCGCGGCAGCTTACCCCCTTCTAGCTGCCTAGGCGATTTAGGCGCATGGCGAGGCGATGTCATACACACACCCTAACATATAATTGCTCCAGATTTTAGTAATAGTGTAGCATATATTACCTTGGTGCTGCCAATAACTGATCTATCTTCTCTTCTCTTGTCCCATGCAGCAATCTACACAAAAAAATTAGTTAGCAACTAATCCAACTACTGTTAAACCAGCTAAGCAGCTACTAAACAGAGAATAGAATACAACTACTGTTAGCAACTACTCAACAGAGAACAGAACATAATACCTGTGACTGAGGTTGTAAGCTCCTTAGCAATGAGTAGCAGTAGCAGTGGTAGCGCTCGGCCTTTTGCGCCTGCCTCCTTCTGCCGCAGCCCGCAGTATGAAATAGGTGCTCACCTCTGTTGCACGCCGCCGCTGAAGAGGCCGCTGCCGCCGAGCAGATCCACCCGCTGGCCGCCACCACCGAGCATCTCCTCTCTTTTCCCTTTATTCCCTGATTCCCTCTCAGCCTCTCTTCCCTGTCTTATCTCTTCTCCCTTTTTCCCTCCTTCGCGTGCCAGCTTCTGTTTCCCACGCTGCTTCTGTTTCATGCACGTCAGCCCTGACCCGTATGGTGCTTGCCCCAGGACGCTGGGCGTCAGGGCGACTCCATATCGCGCCTAGGCGGACACCATACAAACTTCCACCAAGGCGTTGCTGACGCCTTAAGAACACTGCACTCTTCAACAGAATTCTTGTAAATGTAACATGTTTTCTTTGCATCTTGCTTTTCAGGATCCCTTTTGCTGGAAGAGATCATTACTGCTTATGAGGAATACGGAATCAACTCAGTTTTGGAGGCCTCAGAAATGCATTTTTGTGAATCACGTGAACTGAAAAAAACGGGTTCTGCCAATTGGTGGAGAGTGAGTTTTTAGTTTTTTTTAATACTACGAAATTATCATGCTAGACTTGACCTCTTACAAATAATGTTATTCACTTTGAATAATCTACTATTCTACTTTAACGATTTCTTGTTTAGCAGTCAGCTATATACGAATTTATTTCCTAACAATTCTAAATCATCTCCCATGCATTATCCTAGCTTTGTTGGTGCTATGTTCATAGTGCCCTGCCATTGACTTATCTAATGTAGCATTTCTTTTTGTGCCAGCTGCATGAAGTGTCTCTTTTTTCTCTAGGTTCACTTTCAGAACAGTTGTGTGAAGCACAGGTTGGTTTTCAATTTTTGTTGTGATGAGCAATTTCATTAAACCAATACTTTTATGTTTGTAATCTTGCAGTATAGATTACTCTAATTTGTGTATATTAACAATCAGGCCATTTGAATCAAGTACCACATTCCTGTTTACTACCTAAGACATTGTATTTCAACCATTCCATCATTTTGACTAGTGTAGGTATGATGCAGAGTGTTCAATCTTACATCCTGGATTACCTGTAGTGTCCTGACGTGGTATGATGGAATGGTTCACAGTAGAACTAAAAAATGAGGACAGTGGCATCATGTTGTTAACTTTTAGTACCCTATTCGCTTCTCATGTTGACTAACATCAAGCCAAAGTCGATGCCCTTGCCCATCAGGTAACCTCGGATCTTACCATCTTGAAGCAAAGCAGCATGTGCTCATGGCAAATAGAGGTAGGGTTGGAAGAGGAACTAGGTTTGAAGCAGAGAAAGTATACACCATATGTTCATGTTCCTGATCTACAACTTGCTTTTGTAACTGCGAGGATCATCATTGATACTACCATTCAAGTCAAGAATGGTCTGACGAAATCGTGAGATCATAGATATTACTGTAAAGACTGATATTAACAAGCTTGCTACCATATATATATACCTGTGCAATTGGATAAATGACAGTATGACACACAGATAGAGTCTTTCCCTTTCTTTCTGTACATGGTTAACCAAGAATAGGAATGGGTTAACCAAGAATAGGAATGTGTTTGGCATTTACAATGTGCTCTCTCTCAATAAACTAGATATGTGTATGCTGTCACATATGTAGTATTGCACTCATGCACCCAACATAGGCCTGACCCAGGCTCAATCCTGTTTGTCTGGTCACAAAATTATCCCAAATTTATAGCCAAACATGAAGAGCATTATTTACGTAGCTTTCCATGCTGGTTTGGGCTCTTGGCCCTCCTCTATATTCTATATGGTCATTACTCCTTGTCATGAACTTGTTTCGCTGGGACTATGAATCACATAATACTTTAACTTTATGTTGATCTTTTTATTGACAGAAGTTGACGTATGTTTTATTACTTCATATGGCATTCCCAACTGGCATATTTAGCATGTAGTCTCTGTTTGCTGAACTAAAATAAAGGGACTGATCACACAACATACTTGCAATTAAAAAAACCAACGAGAATTTAAGGCTTTATCTTATTGACTTATTCACCATATGCTTTCTGACTGTTTAGGATTCTGGTTACAACGTGCGAGATTTACTTCAGCAGATGGTAACTGACACTGTGGGAACAGGTACCTTTCTTTACTTTGATTTGAAGAATTGTTTCTCCATGTGCTATTACTAATCCTGTGCTTTTAGAGGTGCACCAGTACCCATTTCTTCATGCACGTGCATTCTCCATTGTGTCCAAGTTCTCTTCAGTGGTGAGTTTCCTTTTTGCTGTATTTATTTTGCTATATATCAAGCAAGTTGATTTGGCATAACATGTCAGATAAGTAAGGGAATCTGCGAACAATATCTATGCAGTGCGGCACATGCAATTGCTTCAGATGTGTAAGGCGATGAATTTATTTTTCTTATACTCTTAATAGTTCTTGACAAAAGGGAGAGTGACATTTATTGCGACTTATTTACTTGGCAGCCCTCCACCAGTCAAAGTTGGTGCTTGTAGAGCACT
Organism: Zizania latifolia; assembly: GCA_000418225.1. NCBI lineage: Eukaryota > Viridiplantae > Streptophyta > Magnoliopsida > Poales > Poaceae > Zizania > Zizania latifolia. The sequence goes on from KE372668.1 coordinate 274,739, forward strand.
GACCCAACTTTTACCAGAATCTAATGAGAGCTTGATTCTGCCCAACATTATGGGCATACTCTCATCTCTTGTTGATCTTCTAAAGAAGGTAATTTTTAATACAAGATACAAAAAATTACCTGCCTTGGATATTTTAAGGAAATGAAGACATGAAATTTTATGGCAGGTGTCTGATGAAACACTGCATCTTGTTCTAGAAACCCTCCAATCAGCTGTCAAATCTTGTATGTCGGCATGTTTGCCAATGCAGTCTTGTGGCAAGATATATATTTCATATAGCATGTTTTGCTTTTATTTGGTTTGTGGCTTATAATTATCTATTCGGTATGTAGGTTGTGAACAATCAACATTAATTGAGCCTGTCATCGCTCCTATCATCCTAGATGTTTGGGCCCAACACATTGCTGATCCATTCATCAGTATCGATGCTGTAGAAGTGCTGGAGGTAAATTATCATCAGACTTGGGCAGTACTGCCCATGACTTTTCTTGTATGCATAGATGTTCTTAAAGTTCATGTTGAAGTCTTACACAAATTTAACTTCATTTTTTTAACACATGAGAACTGATCTATAACATTAAACATTCAGATTTTCAATTTTGTGTATTAACATAGTTACATAGGCTACATATTCCTTTTTTGCTCAGAGATCTTTATGATTGTGAAATTTTGTTGATGAAAATAAGATTTATTGGAGGAATGTGGATATATATATATATCATTGCGATGTTTTTAAATACCAATTAATGTTGATGACTGGTGAGCATGTAAATCTGGCCTTTGTGTGTTTTGCATGGTTTTGTCTACGGGCTCGTTTTTGTGCTGTATTTAGGTCATTCCATAAAGGCTCTATATGTGTACCTTTTACCATATTTGAGCTGAAGTTTGTCCTTGGGATGTCTTTGTTAATGTTTTTGAGACATTGAAGCTACAACCCACTTAACAGGATTCTAGTTTTAGGCCATCAAGAATGCTCCTGGATGCTTAGAACCACTTGTATCTCGGATTCTGCCAACGATTGGGTCCATTTTAGGGAATGTAAGATAAGTCCATTTTCACATCATTATGTTCTTTCTGCATTTGCAAGTATTATGCTAATATAATTTATTGTTCTCTACTAGTCCAAGAACCAGCAGGATGGACTTGTTGCAGGCTCACTGGACCTATTGACAATGATACTCAAAGTATGTTTACGTATCTACTAAGTTCATTAAGTCAGTGCTGAACATCTTGTAAACATTTCCTTTAGCTGGTACTCTTGTATTTTCATGCACTCGTCAATTCTAAGCAGCATGCTGCTATTCCTATTTCAGAATGCTCCAATTGCCGTGGTTAAGGTAGTGTTTGATAGATGCTTTACATCTATCATTCAAATTGTTCTTGAAAGTGATGACCATGGAGAGATGCAGGTAAATGTTCAGATATGGTTCAATCATTGTCAGTAATTGACTTTCTTTTAGGGAGATGTATCGTTAATATAGTAAAATTTTGTCAATTCAGAACGCGACAGAATGTTTGGCAGCATTTATATCAGGTGGACGGCAGGAGTTGCTTGTATGGGGTGGTGGACAAGGACATACACTGAAGATGCTACTTGATGCAGCTTCGAGGTGACTCATTATTATGAATACAGAATATTCGGTTCACTATGTCATCAAATTTAACTATTAGAGAGTACACAAGAACTAAATGCATCTTTCTTCAATTTGTACACTATCTGACAAACTTCACCAGCAGTCAAAAGGAATGGATAAAAAAGAGCAGTGCAGCATCAATCTTCATACGAACCTAGGAGCTCAGATTTGCTTCCCTCTGAAATTTCATTTACATGATAACCAAAGTACCAAACGCATGTTTTAGCTGAACCAAAACATACTTAAGCACTTCCTATACTGCATGGAATTCCCCAGTAAAGTACTTACATCTGTGGACTAAGAACGTACTAAGGAGCAGTAATCAGGATTTTTCATATTCTTTAGGCCTGTACCAATCAACATCTTACGTTGAATAATCTGTCCATCTGTCTTTCTCTCTCATACAGACTCTCTCTGAAAAAAAAGAAGGGGAAGTAGTTGGAGCCCACCCTCGATTTAAGCTTTAAATTTTGTTTGGTCTCTGAGGACAAAACACAAGCACCTCATAATGTTTTTGGTTGTTCCAGTGCTTTTTTTTGGCAATATTCTGATTTCATGGTTCTTCAATGTATTTGCAGGCTTTTAGATCCAGCGTTAGAAAGTTCAGTATCACTATTTGTCGGGAGTTACATTTTACAACTTATTATACATCTGCCTTCGTACCTATCTCCCCACTTTCCTGAGCTCATCGCTGCTATTGTGAGACGTATGCAGTCCAGCAGCATTGCAGGATTGAAGAGCTCTCTTGTTGTTATAATAGCCAGACTAGTGAGTTGCATCTCTCTCTCTCTCTCTGTCTGTCCAAGGTTAAGTTGTCTGGATCTGTACAAGTACTCATGATGGATTACAGTTCTATGTATTCACTTAGGCTAAGTTTAAAATGCAGATTTGGTTATTTTACACAGTTAATTTAGTTATTTCATATTTGTTCTAGTCCTGGATCCTGGTATTCTTTTCTACCATACTCCATTTAGTCTTATATAGGTAAATAGCCGGGGAGACGAGGGAACAGGTGGTTGGAGTTGCTATATTCAAAAAACCAGGCAAGCATTTAATTGGCATGCCACAGGAGCAGCCTGAAGCTATTATTTGGACTTTTGGTGAACCACTTAACAAGTTTAGGGGCATGAAACTGCATTTTGAAAGTTCATGGATCTAAGTGACACAGAAACTAGTTTTAAGGACTGCCAGTGAATTTTACTCTATTTTTGTGCATTGGAGGTGTGTGCTACAGGAAATTCTAACGTTTATCACCTGCTATAGGTACATCTAAGTGCACCAAATGTTGAGCAGTTTATCAACCTCTTGCTTGCTATTCCTGCCCAGGGTTACGACAGTTCATTTTCTTATATCATGTCAGAATGGTCACAGCTACAAGGTGAGTGCTTACAAGTTACAAAGTAAAATGTCATCGATTCAAACAAATGTAACATCTTTCTTTTTTTCCTTTTAATAAGTGCTTTCATGGTAAACCTCTTGTTTAGGTGAAATTCAGGGAGCCTATCAAATAAAGGTTACAACCACTGCATTAGCTCTTCTCATATCTACTCGTCATCCTGAGCTATCTAGGATTGAAGTCCAAGGACATCTTATTAAGGTACTACCATATAAATCTTTGTTTCCAATAGTTCCTACCTTCTCTAATATAAGTGCCATGGCAGTCTTACCTATGAAAATTCAGACTAGTACAGGTATAACCACACGATCAAAAGCTCGGGTGGCTCCTGATCAGTGGACCAAGGTTCCACTCCCAGCTAAGGTAAACAATGATTATGTGTAATCATAATTCTTCTGCAATCATTATTATTTTCAAAGAACTCTCCTAGCTATTTTCCAAACCCAGAAAGGAGATGAATCTGTACAAAGATGAGTTTAATATATTTTGTTTGTACCTAATATTTACTGTTCGATCAGACATCAGTTAACTTTTCCATATATTATAATACTTGTCTGAGCATACCCAAACATGATTATGCAGATCTTCTCGCTGTTAGCAGATACTTTAGCTGAAATCCAGGAACAAGTTGTTGGTGATGAAGACAATGGTTCAGAAGAGGTTGCTATACTTCTGTCAAACCAAAAATTTTAAATATTATTATACTTATCTCAAAACAAAAAAGTTTAAATGGGAATGTGTTATTAACATTGTTGTCAATCCAGGATAGTGACTGGGAAGAAATTCAGAATGGTGATGCTAGTATTCCACATGATATGATATACTTGGCATCAGTTCCTTCAAATGCTAACCCATCGGTTGAGCACCTAAATGCATTGGCTAATGTTTTTGATAAGGTAAGTTAGTGGCTTATCTCACTGCTTCACAATTTTTTGTTGTATTTATTCCTTTTTGTTTACCCTAGGATGACGATGAAAGTTATGATGATGACCTGGCAAAAACTGACTCTCTTAATGAGGTTTGCCTTCGCTCAAAGTTCATATAAATAAAGATAATACACGCTCAATCAAGTAAAGGAATTATGTTATTTTTTACAGGTGAAGCTGTCAGACTTTCTAACGAACATCTTTGTCAATCTATGGGGGAGTGATCGACCGCTTTTTGAGTATCTTTGCCAGGTAACTTTCCTTGGCTGTTCTCTTTCCATTATTAATTGAAACATAATATTTCACGGGTGTCCTTTCTTGTGTTTTGTGATAAAACTCACGTGTGAATTATATATATTAATGGTAATACTATCCTATGCAAATTGCAGGCCCTAACAGATTCACAGAGGACTGCTGTGGAGAAAGTTTTGATGAAATGAAGCTTACATGATTGATATATGTATCTTTTGTTTTTGACATTAGCTATTGGTAAGCTTTGATGCTTAGGGCTGTTTGGGACAGCTTTGGATTCCGAATCTCCTGAGTCTAGATTATGATTCTCTCTCGGAACGATTTTTCTGGTGAACGTGATTTAGTTATGAAATCTTGCTAGCTTATTGGTTTCTGATTCATGAAAGAGAGGATAGTGGTATAAATTTACTAATATGTTGTATTACTTTTGTTATAAATTTCTTTTCATAATCAATTATAAAATAGTATTGCAAATTTTGCAAAAAAAAGTACAATGAAAGTAAAGTCACCCAAAGATATAGCTCAATGCATCCCTTCACAACTCACTCTATGCCTTCATGTTCCCAACAAATTTATAACAAGCATAATCATCGTGTTTTCTCCAGATTGTGATATAATAATCGTGCTGTTTTCTGGATTGTGATATATAGCTGATGGTAATACATCATGGAACCTATCCATATTTTCTTGTGACGGTGAGGGTGAGGCCAACTCTACTGTGGAGGATAAGAAGGGTGGCTTCGGAGTTGCGGGGGATGTCTATTTTTTGTTTGCCTGATTGTTATGAGGATAAAAATTTATGGGGTGTTTATGTTTTGTTTGCCTGATTGTTATGAGAAACAACATTATGAGTGATTCTCCTCTCTAGTAAAAAAAATGTGAATCACGTTACTCTTATTCCCTTGAGAAGTACCATGATTTTTATCTGTTTGGTATAGTTTTTCTAAATTCTTGCTAGAATCAACTCTTAAAAGTTGTACCAAAACGGGTCCTTACTATAGGTCTATTGGTCAAACTTCTGTGTACAATATCCAAAAGGCTGGAGTTGATGGTGTGAGTAGGGTTAACAAAACCGTTTTGTGACCAAATACCGTTTGGGTTTAAGATAGCGATTATCGCGGTAACCGAACAGTTATCGAAAAAATCGATCAAATTTTGTGTTTCAAAAACTAAATTCAGATTAGTTCGCGAAACGGTTTTAAATTCGGTTACTGCGGTATACATTTTGGTTACCGTGATAGGCACTACCGTGGTACGTATTTTGGTTACCGCTGGTTCGGTACTAGCTCGGTAACCGCGGTACCGAACTTGATTACCGTTGTACTGGTCAGATAATTTTTCAGAAAAAAATAAAAATTATCAAATCATAGAAATTTATTTTTTGAGATAAATAGAAAACTTACAATACCATAAATTTTATAAGTTTATAATAAAAAATAAATTATAAAACAACATGATTAATTGGCAATTCGAGTATTTCTAAGTTATCATTGTTGGCTCTATTGGTTATAAGCGACGTTGTATTTATATGTAGACATTAGTTATAAGCTACGTGAAGTAAGAATGTTTTGTATTCATCAAGCATGATATTTTATTTGATCAAACATATGATATTAATCCAAAAGGTTTGCATGCAAAGAACCAAACAATAATGAGTGAAGAAGATTAAAAAATAAATTATTTTTGCATTCTATATTTTTGTTTATCTTGCTCGGTTCATAACTTTGTGATAGTTCAGTATTTTTGAAAACTAATTTCACCATAAATCATATTAATTTGCCTACTATTTTTAGGAATTTTTTCATTTTTTTCATTTTTTCAATTTTGAATTTGAATTTCAAATGAAACCGGTCGGTATGCCAGTACCGACCACAAGCAGTATGTCGGTTACTGAGCAGTAACCGTGATTTCTGAACGGTTTTGTTAACCCTGGATGTGAGGTTTTGTTATTGTAGATTTGTTTACACGGTTTTATACTTTAGACCACAAACTGGACCAACTTAAAAGTCCACCCACAAATGTGTCAACTATTTGTGTGTTCATTTGACATGCTGGATAGTGTTGTTTGCATCCATGTTTGGGGTTTGTGATATTGAAAATATAGGCACATGTAGATTTAGTTTGTTGCATAAATAAATCATGACATTAGACAACTAAAGAATTAACACCAGCTTAATTGGGTATGATCTACACATGTAAACTAGAAAACCATCCATGAATAGATCTAGTATTTGAAACATAAATGTTACATATTGGTGGTTATGTTCAGAAGATTGAACTACTGTAGGTGCAATAGGTACCACACGGATAACGCAGGGTAGTCGATGAAGTGACGTAGCAGAACGATGTGTAAGAAGTACCGGGTGAATGAACATCAAACAGTCACGTGAAATGTTTCCCCAAAACCTTATTCGTTTTCTCCTGATGCAAGACTTCAAAGGTAACGGTTCTAGAGACATGCTCTCCTGATCGTTGATGCATGCCAGTGGACGCAATGGAGCAGATTACATGCGATAGCGTAGCACACATGAGGGGACAAAAGCTAGATTCATTTCCGTCTGTCTTGTGAGGAGGCAACAGCTTGGTGTTTATAGAGAGTTTAGGACACGTGATCGGGTCGCCTGTATTATCTCTATGACTCGTAACCGACCTAGATAGGTTATGTGTAATGTAACCACTAACCAAATAAGATAAGTCACGTGTAATTGATCTGAATAAACTGCTACTCTAGACCAATAAAATAAAATTAGAAAAAATCTACTTAACCCCCCCAAGTATAGACCTACAGACACATGTACCCCTAAACTATAAAATCAGATTCTCAACCCCCTCATCTATACTATACTAGATAAATAACCCCCTGAAATAGTTTGTGACGATATTTTTGATGGAATTGTGCCCAAAAAAATTCTGGGGGAACCGGAAGTTTCGGCTGTAGCCGGAAGATCTGGTAGGACCAGAAGTTTCGGGGCAGCCCCAGTATTTGATTTTCTGGACGAATCGGAAGTTCCGGCTGTAGCCGGAAGTTTCGGGTCGAGAATTAATTCGATATAGAAGGTCATTTTCGAAAGTTCCGGCTGTAGCCGGAAGTTCCGGGGTCTAGAAGTTCCGGCTATAGCCAAAAGTTTTGGGCCAGGAGAACAGATTAGATCTGTTGGGCTTTAATACAGATTAAAGGTCTACGATGGGGCACTATATAAAGAGAGGTGGGGCAAGCACGAAAAGATTGCTGGTTGTTGCTACTGTTGCTCCTGGTTGAGAACCCTAGCCGCCACCTCTCCTCTCTCCACGATCACAAGTGTTGTGATTGATCTTCTGGATCTCGCGAGTGGTGCTAGCACGCCGGCGTGAGGTGATTCCGTCCCTATACGTGTGGATACCGTAGAGGCACCGTTGCTGCATCGGTGCTGTTCTTCTTCCTTGGAGAACGTCGAATTACGCTGACTTCACTGCTGACGAACGGACGGAGCCGCGAGGAGCAGCTCGAGGACGCGCTTCATCGACTCTACTTCCGCTGCCCGAGCGCGTCTCGAGGCTCAAGGTAACGATCCATGATCCCATTACACGCATGGTTTCTGGGCTAACGGGGTAAATTTTTGAAATTAAGAGCTAGCGTAGCCTCCCCATAACCCAAAAGTGGTATCAGAGCCTACGTGCGTAGTGTTCGATCTGGATCGATCACATATGGTGATATGTGATGGAAATAGATTGGATCTATTGTTTTTATCGTCGGATTTTTCAGAAGTTCCGGTTAGATCGGAAGTTCCGGGCCGAAATAATTTTCGATACAGAATGTTATTTTCGGAATTTCCGGTTGGACCGAAAGTTTCGGGTCCAAAAGTTCCGGACAGAAATAAATTCCATACAGAAGGTTATTTTTGGAAGTTTCGGGTGTGAGTCAGAACTTCCGGGCCAAAATAAATTCGAGTCAGAAGGTTGATTTTGGAAGTTCCGGCCTTGAGTCGGAAGTTCCGTGCCCTTCGACCGGAAGTTCCGGGCCTACTGGCCGGATGTTCCGGGTCTAGTTCAGTCACGTCTAGATTCCGCCTAACTCATTTTTGCAGGGAATGTTGTGACTGGTATGGCCTTGCAAAGTATATGATACTCGCTTGTAATAATATGGCATGCGCGTCATGATTGATTACAGTCCAAGGCTGTTCAAATGTTGTACGACCTACGCGTCGATATGCAATGCTTCTGCTCATGTAATTAGTATAGTGCTATTAGATGTAATAGGCTGATATAAGTTTATGGAAGCCTGAAGCATGATGACCCGAAGGACAGGAACCATGGAGATGGAGATCACCATGTGAAAAGGGTCATACTATGTCACAGTTAATATGATTGCCTGTGATGTTTACTTATGTTCCTGTCATACTATTCTTTCATGTTCTGTATGTGGTAGGCATCGTTACCATGTTAGAATAGTTTTCCTCAAAAAATTAAGTATTTATGCTCTTTCCAATAGCTGCACCTACTAAGGTTCTCGATCATCGATGGTGGGTCTGCCAAAGCAGGGTGCCGTCTTTTATCTTGACCAGTTAGGGTGGATGTCGGACAACCACATGCATAGTATTGGTTTGCTTAACAAAGCTATCAAAAC
>KE372668.1:309496-320321 GCA_000418225.1 Zizania latifolia
CGCTCTGCGGCCATGCGTTCCACGCCGCCTGCATCGACACCTGGCTCTGCTCCAGCTCCACCTGCCCGCTCTACCGCACGGCTCTCTCGTCCCGCTCCATCGCCGCGCCCGGTGCAGCCGTCGCGGACACCTCGGCGCAGCCCGACGTCGAGGAGCAGAAGGTGGAGCAGGAGGCGTCCGACGAAGCCGCGAGAAGCGTTGTGCTCTCCGTCAGGCTCGGCCGATTCAAGAACACGCAGGCCAACGATGCCGCCGTCGGCGACCGCGACGACTCCAACACATGCTAATCTGTTGGACCGTGCCTGGGCTAGCCCGACCCAAACAGGCCCAGCGTGTCTATGGGCCGTGCTTGGGCCTGAGTTTCACTACTGCGTGCCGGCCCGGCCCAGCCCAGCAAGTTGGCCGTGCTGGGCTGGCACAGCCCAACTAGGCACGAAGGCCCGATGGGCCGTGCCGTGCTGGCCCGGCACGGTCCAATCCCAGCTCTACTCGCTAGTCGCTCCCCTCTCACGCAAGCAAAGCGAAAAGCTAGCTTCTCTTGGCTTCTTGCAAGTGAGTGAAGCAGGCCATGGTAGTGGCGGTGGTGACGACGACGGCAAGAAGAGGAGGAAGAAGAAGAGCCGCGGCGGTGGCGCTTCTGGTGGTCGCGCTCCTGCTCGCCGCCTCTCCGACCGCCTCCGCTGCGTCCTCTTACCCTGCAAGTGAGCAAGCTCGATTCTTGGTAATTTTCGCCTCGGTTTGGTGTTCTTGGGGCCTAATTCGTGTTTGCATGGCAGAGGTGGTGACCGGGTTGCTGTCCAGCACGGCGTCGGCGATGGTGAAGCAGCTCTGGTCGCTCAAATCGACCACCAGGACGGGTAATCGGCCTGCTCCTCCGACTGCTGGTTGAACGGATTTCTATTCTTCGGGGTTTCATTTTTCTCGCGCGTTTTTTTGGTTGATGTCGGCAGCGGCGGCGGCGGCGGCGGCGAGGTCCATGGTGAAGTATGACGGCGGCTACACGGTAGAGACGGTGTTCGACGGCAGCAAGCTGGGGATTGAGCCCTACGACGTGGAGGTCACCCCGGCCGGCGAGCTGCTCGTGCTGGACTCCATGAACAGCAACATCTACAGGGTCCAGCTCCCTCTATCGCGATGTGAGAATGCTCCACTTCCAACTGTTTCCTCAGTTCCAGTCCTCTTCAGGTCTCATAGCTAACTACTCTTCATGGGATTCTGCTAAATACACACATGCTTGTTAACTCAGTTGTGATTGATGATGACTGCATGCTAGATTTTGGCCTGGGCTGTTTCTTGATTGCGAAATGTTTGTTAGTTTCTTGTTTGCAATTACAAGTTATGATGTGATAGTGCTTTGCTACTTTGTCACTTCTCACTTCCATTGTTTATGGAGCATTGGATTTGTACTCTATATCTTAGGATTCCACCAAACAACCACCTGAAAAATCATTGCTGAAATACAGCATGTTTTTAAAGGCAATGGTTGAAAATTTGGCACCTACAGTTTATTTATCATCAGGAACATTTCAGATTAGTAGACTCTCATGCATCTTCTGAAAATAAATGGATTAAACAATGCAGACAGCAGGGCAAAGCTTGTTTTGTTCTCCACAAGGATTATCCGGTCATGTCGACGGGAGGCTGCGAGAGGCGAAGATGAACCATCCTAGAGGGTTTACAGTGGATGGTAGGGGAAACATTTATGTTGCAGACGCTATGAATACAGCAATAAGAAAGATCAGTGATACAGGTAAGCTAAAATGTCTCTTGTAGGGGATTGTGCACATGATACCGTCTGGTCCCCAAGCATCCTATGTTTGCTCTTTGGTTTTCACTGAAACTCTTCAGCACCTGCATCCAAATCTGCATTTGAAACAAGGTCAGTTGTCAGAGTGTGTTAGCAACCCAGAACACAATCAAACTCAGAACGCAGAATTCACAACAGAAACAGAAACGAAATCTCGCACAGGAAAGCCCTCCCACCGAGCCAGCCGCCGGTGATTTCTTCTTCTTGTTCGATCCTTCTGTTTACAGCTTCAGCAGTATATATACTCACCATACAAGCCAACAGCCCACACGCCTAAACGGCCCAAACAGTTACAGCCCATAACTCACACACCTATAGCCTGGCTCCTAACAGAGTGAATGGAAATATCATTCCCAGGTTTTAAAGGCATAAATAGTTGTCTAATTAGGGTGTGTGGTCACTAGAAGAGACTGGGGTTTACACAAATTTCTTACCAGAATTTGTTTTGATTATTGTTTTTTTCTCAGGAAATTACAACATCCTGATACTGACGTGGATATTAATGCCAGCAAATCGAATATCACATGCTTTTGCAAGTTGCGGCAGTGGAAGAAATGCCACATTTATCTGAAACCTCTAAGTGGATTAGGAAAATATATAATTGGATTTTTTATATTAAATGGCCTCGCTCTTGAAATTTAGTGCTGTACCGCACTATAATGCACATGCAAAAAATATTTTTATATTAAAAAAATCATATGTAGCCTACCTCAACTTGCTTGGGATTGAAAGGATTTATTTTTATTGTAAAAATATCCATATGCTTGCTTTGAATATGTCCATCCTTTAATGTTGTCATTTGTATGCTCAAATTGTTTTAACATACACAAATTTTCCTGTAATTAATTAACTTATCTTCAGAAGGAACTACGCATCGTTGAGCTTATTGAGTTTGGCTTCAGATGATATTTCATAGTTTGTTTGGATCTTCTGAAATCATCTAGCACACATGTTCTTGATAATTGTGTCTATATGCAGGGGTGACAACCATTGCTGGGGGAAAATCAACAAGAGGTCATATAGATGGCCTCAGCGATGATGCAAAATTTTCTACAGATTTTGAAATACGCTACATCAGCAGTAGCTGCTCCCTCTTGGTTATTGACAAAGGAAACCAAGCAATTCGGGAGATTCTGCTCCACAGTGATGACTGTGAATATCCGTATGAAGCCAATTTTCCTCTAGGTACATTCCAACTGAGCTTTCCATTGGTACTTCTTGACCAAATAATATTGTTGTTTTATGAGAATGGCTAGTCAAGTGACATAAAAAGCAGAAAAGGGCTTCTTTAGGACTCTTTGGAATGGAAGGAATTTTGAAGGATTTAGTTTAATTCCTATGAAAATCCTATAAAATCTATGTGTTCCAAGGAGCCCTTAACTGTGCATACTAATTGCTCGAGCTTGAATTCGTAGGTATTGCATTGCTCTTTGCTGCTGGTTTCTTTGGGTACATGCTTGCATTGGTTCAACGCCGAGTTCTAGGGATGGTATCAACAACTGATGTAAGTGCTCTGTATTATTATGTTAATATGGAAACAAACGTCGTCTGCATTTTCAGGAAGCATGGCAGAGTTGGCAATTAGGCCAAGGGCTGTGTAAGAACACAGCCTGCAGTTGCATTATAAACCATGAATAAAAAAAGGCACCTCACTAGTGCCATTAACTAAACAATGCAATGCTTAGTGTTTGTCTTTTTCAGCTAGAGATTCGTAATAGCTAGTTGAATGGTCTGAGTAGCTGGATAGTCGAGTATAGCTAGTAAGAATATAGAGAATCTAGTGTTTTCCAGTTTCTGGATTCTAGTTTATTTCTAGATTCTATAGTTACCGATTCTCACAATCTAGGTCCGAATCTAGACCGTTTGTTTCAGCTTCAAATTCTAGAAGTACCTATAGCTGCAAGAAGCTGAACAAATTACAAATAGACCCTTAGGCTCTCTGAACAACCATACTCCTCAAATGGATTATGGTTCCTGATTTCCAGACCCAATACCTGGGATCCAAATGGGCCCTAAATGAATTATGTCAAGAACGCTGAAACATAATGCAGAAGATAAAATACAAAATAAAGTAATAGAATTGACTTTGTTGTCCTTCTAGAGTGTAGATCATCGGTGTAGCAATGAGCCAATGATGAATATGATGCATCTTTTCTTGCTCACTTTGTTTTTTCCATGGTAATTTTACAGCTACCCTTTTTGACTATGACCATACAGGAACCTCAAACTCCTCCAAGACCCAGCATTGCCAGCATCCCTCCATATCAGAAACCACTGAAGCCTTCTCTTCGTCCCCAACTGATCCCAACCGAAGATCAAGCTGGGAATCAGGAGGCCGAAGATGGGTTCTTCACCTCAATGGGCAGACTGATCGGAGGAGCAAAATCATCTATGGCAGAGATGTTTTCGCGAAAGAAGCGCCGTACCAATCAGTACCATCATCAGCAAGGAAGAGCCAACCTTTGGCCGGTGCAAGAAAGCTCCAACCGTTGGCCAGTGCAAGAAAGCTCCAACCTTTGGCCGGTGCAAGAAAGCTACGCCATCCCACATGATGAGAAGCCTCCACCACTGGACACAAGAGCACCAACCCCTCAGAAGAACTACACCTTCATGACAAAGGAGCCTGAAAAGATTCACCACGTCCGCCATGGACGCCCTTGTTTCAGCGGCTGGGATGTGCAGCATGCCCCTCAGCAGCTGCTGCAGCAGCACAGGCAGACCTCTGCAGCCCCGCAAACTTTCTACGAGCAGAGCTGCAAGACGACGACGAAAGAGATCGTCTTTGGCGCGGTCCAGGAGATGGACACCAAGCGGCGAATGGTGGAAATCAAGGCCGTCAACTATGGAGACACATTCTATGAGCAGTATGGGATGCGGTATCGCAACAATTACATTGGCTACAACAACAGCAGCGGCAACAACTACTTTTAACCAACCAACCAACCAACCTTTTGGTCCATTTTCTTGTTTCCTTCCATCCTTTTTCATGTTTCTCTGTTACATGATTAGATTTTTTTTTGCATCTTCGCTTCCCCTGCCCTCCATGACGCCTGTAACAAAACAAGAAAAATGGAGGAAGTAGAGGCTCTAACATTCTTTGTATATATTTTGTTCACCTGCTTTGAATCCTGTTGGTTGCACTGGTTTATGAACTCTTGCACTCCTGCAGCCTCACAAAACTTGGTCACCGCCTGAGCTGCTGTGTAGCAGCTGCCTAGACCACCAGGTGTGGCAAGAGACAAGAAGCCATGCCCCCCCTCACTGGAAGTGGATGCATCATGTTGCCTCCGACCTGAATACAGGAACACGAAGCTCTCGGTCCATTGCTTTTCAGCCGATCTTGCACATGCCGATGGACAGACCGCGATGACGAGCTGAATGAGCTCTCCTGCTGGCTGCTGCTGCTGCCGCCGCCGCCGCCGCCGCCTGAAGTGAGCGACAACGCACACGGTAACAGCACAGCAACAGTAGTAGCTTGACCCCTCCATCACCAGCCTCGTGAGGCCAGTGAATTCACGCACCCAACACCCAGCAGAGGACGGCCAGGGAGACACACAGTCGTATGTGACGGTAGTCAGAGGTATGTGACTAATTTTATTGCGATGAGGGGTCGGCACTCTGCTGGCAGGTACGTGCACCTGACATGTCGACTCATAATGTGTAAAATTCAAGCATGAGGACAAGCAAGCAGTGAAGAAAAATAAACCAGATTGTCTCTATCCGAAAGAAAAAAAAATCAAAAACTTAGTGGAAGGAAAGGTTACAGTGAGCAGAGATGCCAGATGCTGTCGTTGCAGCAATGGAGCAGCAATGGATAAAGTAAATGATAGAAGATACATGTTAGTTCATATCCGGCCCCATGTATTCATATCCATTTCCGCTCTATTTTCATCCTAATGGGGCTTCACAATTAAAACGGGTTGGTAGAATGGAGAAATCTCATGTCAGCTTGTTTAAGTCAGGCGATCCACACCAGTACACCACAACTTTTCTTAACTTCAGTCACCGGACAGTAAATGCATGCTGCATCCTTTTGATGCGGCCATTATTAAGCCACCTTCATCTTGGTTGAAGCAACGAGCTACCATTCCTCATGCTACTTAACTGTATTATGATCTTATTGCTGTCATGCTAGCTATTGTCCTTATTAGGTTTAGTACTTTAGTTATAATATGGATACTGTCGGGGATATGACCCCTGGATACCCCGTGTAGCCACGCTAGGCTTTATCAGTCTGGACCGAGAGTGAGCCTAGCCAGCTTTAGGATCCGGTACATCTCATAAATAGGAGTTTGAATCTGATAAGGAAGCTTAGCGCCATATCTAGAAACCGAACACTATGATTTGATATAAAAGATATAAATGTACAGATATCCTTGTAAATAGAAAACAGATCGAAGTTCTGTACATAATTCCAAATATTTAGATAATCGACTTGGGTCGGAGCATTAGTTCCATACGGCTCGCTCCTTGACTATATAAAGGGAGCGAGGCACCTCCAAGAGACATGCTTTCATATGCTCTCGAGTTGTTTAGCATGCATTCAATCTATAATCCATAAACACACAAGATGTAAGGCTATTATTCTTTGGGAGACCTGAACCTATCTAAACTTCTTGGCTCAAGTTCTCTAGAGTTGATCTTATAACTTAGAATACAACGCTTTCCTGCCATCTCAAATACCATCTCGGGTACTCCGTAGGTAGACTGCTCGGTAAAACACCGACTATCTTAAAAAGGGATAATAGTTTCCATTGTCACCAAAGAGTTGCCAAGTTATTTCATGAAGAAAAGGTCATCATCTGATTCTTCAATTTGTATTCAAGTGCAAGGGTGGAGCTATGTTGATGCTCCAAAAAATAAATTAGTGTTTAGTATCTCAAATTTACTATTGTGCATTCTATAAGTCTAATATTTGCACTTTCTAACTCAGAAATCTATTCATAAAACCTAGCTTGTGTACTCCCTCTACTTTTTGTTAGCTCCGCCCTTGTTCAAGTGTTCATATGGTAACTGTCCCCTGTAGATACATCAGGAAATTATCCCAGTATTCTGAACCATAAAGCTACCAGATGAAAAACAAAAAAGGAGACGAAACCAGGTCATCATCTCATTTAGGGACCTTCCCCAATAAAGGATCCTTTCATTTCTTGGATCATGGATATCACTAAATTTTTGGGTTGAAAAAATATATTTCCGAATGTCAGAGACCATCATCATGAGTAAAACGAGAGTAAAATGTACCTATGATGAAGATAGCTCCAACAAATCCTGTAATGCCTCATCTCTCGTCAAGCATTTCCCATGCAAAAGCAGCACCCCATAGCGATTCCAGGGCATAAGTTATTGCAGTTTCTGTAGCTGATACATCCCGCATAGCAGCCACCTAAGACAAGGAAAAGATCCACATAATTAACACCTTTAAGAAAAGAAAATGTTGTCATCAACTGAAGAGAATTGATGCGATGATGATAAAATTAACCTCTGCCCATAAACAAAATGTAGTTGAGAATATGCATGTATATGGTATATTGCTATCTAGGGAATTGACACTGATTTTAAAGTCAAGTGGTGCACATTCTGGATGAAGAATTTAACAAAGAACGAAACAGCAATACAGCATATACAAATGCTGCAACAAGCACATGGGTTTACATTGCTTGTAAAGCACCTCGTCAAAAAGAAAGTGAACATATATCATGACATAAACTGCAAAAATAGGCCTTGAATATTAGTTGGAAAACAAACCTGACATCCAACAAGAGAGCTGGGAAACTCTTTTTCTTCATATTTCTAGAAATATGCTCAGTCCTGACTCCTGAGCATATGAATTGCAAAAGAAAAGGCACTACGATGGTTCAGCAGATCACCAACCTAATAGCATTACCAAGAGAAGTAGAGAACATCAGTCAAGAACTCAAGATGATAGAAAGATAAAACTGTTGAAGCATTGAAGAATTATTGCAGTTGAACAAATGATGCCAAAAATTGTTTTACTCGTGCGTCTAATATTCTAATATATATGATCCACCAGCAATGTTAATTTAACGAGTAACCCATACATTAGGTGATGTTTACATGCACGTGACGATTTGTGTATCTGCAAACATGTTTTGCATATCAATAACCCAAACCCTTCGTATGCAAGAACGCATCCATCACATCTTCATTTCTCTCCGTAATAACATCGAGCAGGTGGTGGCAAGCGCATACCGAAGACGAGGGTAACCAGATTGGGCAAGATGACGCTCCTGCCCTTCCGGAGAACCCAGGAAACCACCTTTCGCCACGCCGCGCGCGCCCGCCTCCTCGCCGTCGCGGCGATTCCTCGGGGTCGAGAGCGGAGGGTTCACGCATCCCAGGCGGCACCTTCTTCCACCTCCCGCTCTCATCGGGCGCCTTTTTCGACTACGACCGCTTCGCCCGAGGAAGCGGGGAGCCCTTCGACGAACAACCCGGGGAAAAGGACGCGAACGGCGATAGGAGACGCCGCCGTCTTGCTGGTAAGGGCGCCGCTGTGGGGCAGGGGAGCGGGCGGAAGTGAGGGGCTTCTAGAGAACAGGGGCGCCATGGGTAACCAGATACCGATAGTCTAACGGTTCTAACGGATATTGGTTTAAGTTTTTAGGAAAACTGTCAGACTAGATTAAAAGTTAAGCATGTATATGGAAAGTGTGAAGAGAAAAGGAAATAGAAAAAACCGGATTCGAAGAAATTAAGAAAAGGACGTTAAACATGACGCCCTCGCATATAGGCTATGGCTTCCTCTTTAATCTTTTAGAGTATCATTATGAGTCTGATTTTAATATTTTGAAAGGGTCTGGCACTTCTTTCATTCTAGATTTTTAGGTCACAAGGATCAAAAGAGAGGAGATAGATTTTTTTGGTTGCCTCGACTTGGAGGCAATGTTTTCTCACCAGAGGTTAATAGAAGTAGAAGAGGGTGGTGGGCATGGAACGTCTTTCAGGGAGGCGATGCCAGACCACTCCGTGACGCCAGACCAAAACTTCTAGGAAAATCTGTAGTTTTCGAAAAGATGGTACGCAGTTCAGGCTTCTGCTTGCAAAGAACGCATGTCGGCTGATGAGGCCATCCTCGATGTACCAGTCGATCAGAGGTCCATAGCCTGTTCTATATGGCAAGCCAAGCAAAGAGCTTACATTTTGGCGGGACTCAGGTTTTCCAAATCAGCTTAATGAAATCGGTTCTGATTGAATCATTGAAGATGCCAGATTTGGTCATGAAGACCCAGTATGCGGTTTTGGTCGTGAAGACGCCTGATTTATGTGTTGTCCAGACAATCTTATCTTTAACCTCAGCATGGAGCTGCACTGAAGAGATCATAGTCCAAAGGCTAGCAAATTCCTCTAAGGCTTAGTTTGAGATGAGAAGTCCTCTGAAATCTAGATCTTAAACCCATTTGTTGTTTTAGAGAGCCAAGTAGATAGTTGGCGCAAGATCCATTAGTCGCTGGTCGTCTAGCCATAGTGATTCCCCAAAACTTTGGTTTTTACCCGTTGCCAACCTAGACTAACGTGAGGGCAGCGAAAAGTTGTCTATCATTGTCATTACGAAACGTTTCTTTGCCCACCTAAGGCTTTGAAGAGGAGTGCCAATCTTGTCAGAACCAGCGTAGCCAAAGCGCGCGGACAAACCGGTCAAGATCCAAGATTCCTAGGCCACTAAGCTCAGTAGGTCAGTAGACTCTCATCCAGCTGACTTCAGTGGCGAATCTAGGATTTTTAAGATGAAAGTGCGAAATTAAACATGCTACAAATCACATATATAATATAGTAAAAATTAACTTATAATAAAAATAAACTAAATCAATGATAAACACTTAATCTAGATATACATATATTAAGATAAGTTGTGTTACAAATAGTGAAAAAATAGAAATGTTTCCCTCTGCAAATGCGACATAGTAACAACTCAAATAGTCAAATGCGACACAACAACCGTTGTTACAATCCCTATTTTGAACTCAAAGCACATCAAATCTGCAAAAAAAAAAACAAAGGAACCATTAGTTAGTGAACATCAAAACTCAATAGAACAGAAAAATTCAAGAACATCGTACCAGACATGGTTGATTGAAGGGGGAATTTTGGTTGATTAACGGAAAAATCAGATAAGAGTGAATAGGTTAAGAAATGGGTTGTTGGGCTGAATATTGGGTTATTGGGCTAAATTTTGGCTCATTTAATATATATATACACATATATACTTATTTCTTTTCCAAAAAAATTTTGGTACAGCTGTACCCCTTGCTCCATTGTAGATCCGCTCATGGCTAACTTTGCATTTACCAGTTGTTAAGGGTATGTGTTTGCTCAGAGGAAAGGTCGCATTCGTTTAAACTTATTATAGGTTTAAGTTTAAATTTATTATAGGTTCGGATATCATGGTAGATTAAATCAGATGTCAGTCTAGTTTGAAACCCATCAGTATTTATAGGTCTACTCGATTATTCTGCTCTTGATACTATAAACTAGCGGTTTTTATTGGGTTTCACAAGCATAGGTTTAAAAGTATTTTTAAATCACAGATGAGTTTTTGTTAAGCTCGTGGATTTTATGTCCGTTACCGTATGAACGTGATGGCATTTTGGCCCATTAAATTTCGGCAGGGATGGAGGCCCATGTAGATGCGAAATGTGGCAGCAGTGACAATTATGGCCTAACTTGGAATCAAAAAAATGACAAATGGGCTGAAAAATCTCTGCTACTGTATAAGGGTAGTTTCATTCACGACATTTCCTTTCCGGCGTGCAGACCGCCACCCACTCTCGCAAGCATCGCTAAAAAACCGGGCTTAAAAAAAGCAAATACTCCGTAGTACCCTAGAAAAAAAAAAGAACCTAACGACGGCACAATTATTTTTGCCCATCACATCACAGGTGCTACCATCACGAAAATAAATAAATAGAGAGCAACGGACAAAAAACCCACATTTTTCGAAATTGGTAAGAAACTTTATAAAACTTTTGTCACGTATAAAATTTAGATTTCCGGTTA
>KE372668.1:338030-351197 GCA_000418225.1 Zizania latifolia
AGAGGAGTTGGGTTGCTTGGTTTTGTGGGAGAAGTCTTTTTTTCGAATTAAACCTTGCGTGTGTCGAGCTGTTGCGTCCTGCGCCCCGGGAAAGTTGAGTAATTACGTATTTATACCCCGCCGCCGGGTTTGTCTCACTGTCTGGTGGGGCCGCCGAAATCGAAGTGCGGGGAGGCTTGAGTTGTAACTTGTACTCGTTATTTGTTTCTTTATTTCCATCGCTTTTTTTGTCTATGTGATATTGTGATCCGTTTATGCGAGCAGGGCTATCACGCAAAAATCGGGTGCCCTAACCAAATTTTAAACTTGGAAATATTTTAATTTATAAAAAAAGGGTGTTTGATTTGCTTGTTTTTTTATTAGGTTACTATCAAAATCCCTTTTTTAAAGTAAATATGTTACCTCTCGTATCAACATATTTTATTGTTTAGGGGAACTATACTTTATCTCATAAATATGATGTGTACCTGTTTCAGACAGGTTGATTAGGAAATAAAATGTTAAATAGGTTAAACGCTTTATATAACTAAACAACTTAAATTGTACTATAAAATTAGAGTAGATTGAAGTTTATCTATAATGTATACCAGTATTTGGTATAACTTAAAATCTTGAGATTTTAGGACCATGTATAATACGAGACTGGTAATACCAAACAGGAGTATATAGTATTCGATCAGGACGTGAGTTCATGTCATATTATATTTTGGGGAATAAAATGTTACAAAATATTTTGAGAAATACTAAGGAACTAAAGGCAAAATATATAAATATTTTCCACACACGACTTAGTTGAGGTATTAGAAGA
The DNA here is from genome assembly GCA_000418225.1 of Zizania latifolia. NCBI lineage: Eukaryota > Viridiplantae > Streptophyta > Magnoliopsida > Poales > Poaceae > Zizania > Zizania latifolia. Next base: position 338,839 of record KE372668.1, read on the forward strand.
ACAAAAATTGATCATGTATCCTCTATTTAGATTAAATTAAAAATTTATCCTCATAATTCATATGTCATTTATCTAAGATGACATTACATATTAATGTTATGTGAAGAGTAAATCCTTAATTTCTCATCTAAATAAAGGGTATATGATCCGATCTATGTAAGATACTACTTTCGTTTCGCATATTATGAGTCATTCAAATTTCTTTAATTTTCATTAATTTAAATAAAAGCATATTAATAATAATGTTAAATAAATACATTATTAATACATATTTTATGATCGGACATATTCTATGATCGGTTTAATGAAAGTAATTTGATGTTATAATTATTGATATATTGATTAATAATAATGGTTAAAGTTAGATATGTTTAACTTATAAAAACTAAATGACCTATAATATATAACAGAACAGAAAGAATACCGTGAGCCATAACTGCCAGTCATTATACTCAAGTTCAGATTTGTGGCTTGTTTTGGTACATGATCAAAAGTAACGCACAAGAGAAAAAATAAAATAACATCCGCAACGCAGAATCAGAGTCACCAAATTTTGGCCAGTTTTGGCCTAAAGATGAACTAGCAGCGTATAATAAGATAGCTACACCGTAATCAATTTAGTAAAATACGAAACGGTGAGCAAACTGGAACAAAGTATCCAAAATTTGGAATTTCCTTTTTAGTTGGCACTCACCTCTTTGAATAAAAGATTTGCCTGGGGAAATATTCTGGGGGTATTTAAGTAATAAGAGGTTTTCTCGGGTGCAAAGCGAAGAAAGTGTGTCATTTTTTTGTAATGGATAGAGGCTGAGGTGGACCTGATACCTATACATAGCAGGCGTGACAAGAATTCTCCGTTGCAACCGAGAGAGACGGGCCGACCCGTTAGGCCGTTACGGTTTTCTACACTTACACGTGTCCTCTCAACGGTCGCTGGATGCAGGCCCAGTGTGGTGGTCCCGTGTCATGGGCTCAGGGCCACTTTTTCCGGATCCTAACATCTTTTTAAGGGCATATTTATTTTAGTTAGAGATTCTGAGTAGTTAGCTGACTGATATGAATATGTTTAGTCTGACTATTTAGCTTATGAGAATCTGGAGAAACTGGTGTTTTCTAACTTCTGGATTATAGTTTATCTCTAGATTCTGCATTGCAGCAACTTATTCTCACAATCTGCGTCTAGAATTTAGATCATTTGTTTTAGCTTCATATTCTATAAGTATCTGTAGCTATCAAAAACTGAAACAAATAGACATAAATTAGATATGACTTAGATTTAACTCATCATACATTAAATTTTTAAGATAAGGTCAATCCTTTGCTATAAGAGTCTTTTCTCTCCAACGATGTAAAAGCTCCTCGAGCATGACCATGTCAAGTGTGGTATACAGTGATGACGGACTAGGATGATACTCTTATCACCGGAGTAGGGCTAGTCAATATAAAGAGCCCAGTTCTGTTAGCTGGTTGAGAGATTATTCTTTGTTAGCCTCAAGAACTAGTATAAATAGAGTTCATGTTGAGCATTTCGACAACATAGTTGGTCGAGGAATTGAAATAGCATCTATGTCCTTGATTTTTGAGAATTGATGGTAATGATAGTTTTTGCTACTAATAGGTTTATCTAGACATGTGAGTAGAAACATGACAAAAGGACAAATACGAGTTAGAGATATAGATCAAATGAGATTATTTCTACAAGATGGCTGCATGTTTTGATCATAAACTCTTTTTCTTCTAAATTGAGTATAGGCAAGTTGTACTGTTGATGTGTTGATAAGACTTAACAAACCCTTTGTGCTCAAAAGGAATCTTTTTAGAAGTCTTCATACAATCTCTTACTCTTTTTGTTTTTTCTAGAAAATCATGTAATGTCTCAAATTTTTTGGATATTCCAAAATGATCTCTCAATTTTTAGTCTCTAGGCAAAACTACAACATTCGAAAAAGCATGAATGCTTCAAGATGAGCTCTAGAGCAAAATTGGAACATCTAGAAAATCCCAAATGTTCCGAGATAAGCTCTCCGGAGCAAGCAAAACCAGAACATCCAAAAAATCTCGGATGTTCTAAGATGTTCTCTATGTCTCTCTTTTATAGAAAACCAGAATATCTGAAAAATCCTAGATAATTCTCGAGCTAGGGTTAGGGTTGATTTCCTCTACATGAATGCTAGAGTGAAAGTGGGTTAGGCCACCGTAAATTATAAAAAACGTCAAAGCTCATTATAAAATCCATAGCCCAATAACCCAAATAAAATTATAAAACCTAACAATAAAGATAGATAATCTTCTCTTATTTAAAGCAGTGTATTTTAAGTTTGCAAAGACCCATCAGGTTTGCAAGATGAGTCTAGGTTGTCTTTTCAACTAAGTATAACATATGAATCTCATAATAGCCAACCCGATTGAGAACTCAATCGGCCACATTTCTAACCCTTAGGTCTTGTTTGGCACAGTTTCAGATCTGTTTTAGATCTAAAATTTTTTAGAGCTAGCCTAATCTAACTCTAAAAAATCCTAGATCTGAAGCTATAAATAGTTTAAAGGTATTTAGTTAAGTGATCTATTTTTTATTTTAAACTAAAAATAAAAAGTTTAAACTATTTTATATAAATCTTAAATCCAATATAAATCTCAAAGTTAAAGAGTTACCAAACCCTGTTTGGACGGATTCTCAGCAATTAGCCCCAGAAAATTATTATTGTTCACATTTAGTAGGCCGTACCACGACGAGCAGCTGGCCACCGTTATTAACACGAAAATTACTGACTAATAAAATTTCACGGAAGCAAAGTCTTCTTTTTTACCACCGGATGGTCCAGACTCCACAGTATCCAAGCAAAATGAGGCATAATTTACAAATGCATCCATGCAATCAAGCATGTCTAATTTCAGCACAGACGAGCCACCGATGCACAGTTAGTGGTACATCACAAGATTATGACAATATATGAGGCAATAGTTGCTTCACCACATTTCTGGCAACCACAGTTGACTCACAGCATTCTACTGTTGTCTCGCAAAAGAAGAGGGATTTAGTTGTTTCTTCATGTACATAATGGTGTTGACAGCTCCTTGCAGGCATGTTAATCAATCACCTTGCCACCAGCCCATGCTGTGGTAAAGCTATCCTGAGAAAATTCCTGCAAGTGAAGCACAAGTTTAGCAAAATGCAGGGTGGAAAACTGGAGGTGTAACATGACAAATGATGGTTCAAGACATCCGAAACATACAATTTGGCTCAGTCGAAATTCAGAAGAATTTTCAAGATCAAGATTTGTGCCGTCCGAAGGATCCAACTTCTGACATTCTTCCAGATCCTTCTTCAGGTCCTCTACTGGCAATTCAGCATAAACAGCAAGTTTGGGCTTGATCTTATCGGGTTCATCTCCACCACCGCATGAGGTCTGACTCTGGCTTTGAAGGAACTCATCGCAAATTGCAAGGCCCTCTGCCAGCTGCTGAGAGTCTAATAGAAACTGGGATTCACCTTCCCACCATTTCGGATCTTGTGATTCAACATCCTCAGGTTTCTCAGTAGGCATATGCATATCTTCTACAGCAGTATCTTCATTGTTTATTTCACTAGTCTCCTTTCCCTGTACATTCACCAGCAAAAGAAGGCGCAGCATTTTATTTAAGTGCCCTTAAAATTATATCAATGTTTTCTTTTCTCTGTTGAATACCTAGAAACACAACGGAAAAGGTGGAAGAGAAATAAAGAAAGCATACATGTTCAATTACCTGCTCAGTGTTAGTTTCAGATTTCTCAAGAACTTCTTGGTTAGTGCAAACATGTTCTTCGAGGGGCAATGGAGGAATATCTGGGAGTTCTTCAGCAACTATAGATTCTGAAGTTGACTCTTGTGCATTCTTCTCTCCAGGTTTAAACTGTTGCTGAAAAAATAATTTAGAGACAACATACTGCCCATCTACCTCATCTTCCCCAGTGCCTAGGTGGTACTGATGCATCACCCAATTGGTCTTCTCAGGTTTCCCACCTTTCACAGTGATCATATACAGCACCATTATTTTCTTGCAGCCAAGGTGTTTTCCATCAACTAGCACTGGCTTTGTCTTGCCAGTCTTGTGCCAGCGGACATCAGCAAGATCATTAGTGTTTATCTTTCGACGTTTTCTTGTCCCTGTGTTATAGGCCTTAAACGTTCTATGGAAAAAGTGTGATACACTTCCATCTTGCTTGACACCTGAAAAGGATAAATTAGTTGAAGACTGCAAGCAATACACCGGGGTAGGAAAATGACAATTGTCTGAGTTAGAAAGTGAGATATCTGCATCAAAAAAGAAACTAAAATGCAAATGGCATATCAAATCCATTTCAGAAATTCAAATCATTCACTGCAAGTTACTGATTTGTACAGTGTTGCTTAGTGGAACAGTGGAAAGTCAATGGAATAAGTCAGTAAAATAAGTAGCCTTATTGTCATACTGGCACGACTGCTAAACTTGGTACAAATGTTGCCCATATGGTGTGACAAGAAAATAAATACCACAAGAAAAGGGACCAATGGGTAAGCATTTGACGGCATATCTATTGAATCCATATTATTCTTATCGTGATCCATCTATATTTTTGGATTCATCTATCATCGATGGTTTGTTCGATTGTGTTGAAACATTCTATCATGGTAATGATGAGATTCAAATCTCAAGTGCTTAATGAAGAATTTCCTAAGTTTAAGGACCAGCAAAGGGCATTTAGCAAAGCAAGTGCAAAACTTGGATGTCAAAATATCACATTTGTTCTTAGTAATTTGGAATTTTTCTAACTTCTAAGCCTACAATTTATTTATTTTTGTCATTTCTTTCATGCTGCCATATGCACATATCACATTTTTAATCATTTATATTATTACACATGGCAATTGGTGGGCAACATATGGATGTCATGTCCCTGTTTTGCAAAAAAAAATGGCTTTACGAATTATCTCCTTGACCTCTAGTGCCTCCGATTGTGAAAGAAACCAGAGTACATTTGACATGGTAATTCAAAGTCTCAAATATAAATTTGTAGCCTTGAGTACTTAAATTTTGCCATTCTTTGTTTGCTGCCAGGAGAAGGCCGAAATGGACTTGGGAGAAGAAAAAAAAAGAGAGACTTGAAAGGATGGAATATTCCCAAAGATTTGGTCTTGAATAGGAGTGCATGAAGAGAAGCTATTCATGTGCCTAAACCTTGATTGATGGCTCCTGTTAGGTGTCAACTTTAGCCTACCCCAACTTGCTTGGGATTGAAAAGCTTTGTTGTTGTTGTTGTTTGTTTGTTTGTTTGCTGCCAACACCTCTATTGTTTTGTTTTTTATATTTAGGTTCATACAAAGAAGAGAAATAAACTTGAAGTTGTCCGCCTAAACAACCTAGTGTTCAATGCAAGGTTATTAAAGAAGGCAGAGAGGCACAACAGGAATAACAAGGATGTACTCCTAGGCATTTTATGCTCAAGGTTGGATCATTGATAGAGCAGACGAAGAGGATGTTGATCCTATTTCAGAACTTCCATTCAATCTCATTGATGAAGCAACCAGGGCTATTGAAGCAATTAGACCTCGTAGGAGTGCTAGAGTGAGAGCTTCACAAAGATGATTTCAATTCTAGAGAGGAAGAAGAGGAGGTCAATGAGGATGAGGAGGAAATTAATTTTGAATCTGACAAAGATGAAGTCCTTCCAACAAACGATTATGAGCAAGAGGATGAGGATTGAAGATTGACTATCACTCTATGGACTATGGCTATTTCCTATGGAACTATATTTGTCTACTCTCTATTTTAATGACTAATGAACCTATTTGCCTAAATCCTATTGGCTAAAATATTTATGTTTGGGCTTGTTACTTATTACTTTATTAGTTATTACTTATTGGACATTGATATTGTCTTATTGCCTTAGTTTTGAAACTCCAATTATTCTTTGTTTTGTGCTGCCTCACCATTCACCAATATAACAAGGTAAATGTTTTATTGCCTCTACCCCGGCCATTATATGCTGCCCTGTGGGCCTGTACTGATTTTTTTGTTTTTTGTATCTTGTGGGTTTGAGCTCTTTGTTGTTGCCGGTTGGCTAGTTGCGGCAAGGCTACAAGGCTACAAGCCTACTTGCGGCAAGGCTACAAGCCTACAAGCCTACAAATGCATCGGCTCACAGGAGGTAACCTACTCTTATACTCTCAAGTCTCAACTTATTAATTAATAATTGTTATGCATGTATAAGTATAATGTTGATCTGCTCAAAATGATAATACACGGAACTATTCTTTATGTTGATGTGCTGAAACTTTGCTAAAACGTGTGTTTTGATTGCTATTTTGTTAAACATGTGCAGCACATTTTTGTTGCCTAGCTTTCTTAGGCTGTGAACCTAGGCACCAAGGTAACGCCGGACTAGCACCTAGTGCCTTCTTGAACACTGGTCATCTCCAAAACAACAATCCTGGAAAATTCAATGCAGTAACTAGAAACAGAAATGAAAACATATATCCTTTCGCTAAAGGGTTACCTGGAAGTTTCTGTGGATGAGTGTAGCAGATACCATCATCTTCCTCGACTGTTGGAATAAATTCATCAATGAATGGATGAGGTTTTGCACCTACTTTGCCATGTTTTGCAAGCAAATGCCAAAGCAATTCCTGGTCAGTTGGATCAAACTTTACGCCTCTTGGCAAACCAGGCCACTGGTTAACAACCTGCAATAAGACATCAATCCGTTAGAGGATTGCAAATAGCACACATTATGTATTAGTATCAAGTGATATCTCTGAAAGTATCCGCAAATAAGTTAGAGAACTTCAGAATAATATATTCAGATTATTGTTGATCTGGAACCAAAGAATAACTGTCGAAACAATAAAATAGTAAGTTGTAAACTTGTAATAACAGAAATACATTACATTTATTGATATAGGCGACTATACAAAAACAAAGCTGAATAACAGTAATATTACTTAGAAAAGTGTTAATATGCAGTTTGATCATTTATCCTGTTTAAAAATGTATAAATAAGCCATAGCAACAACGAAATACAGAGAATATGTAAGAAAAGCCCTACAATTAACTCTTATACATGATAAAAAAAAGAGTGCACATATCTTACATCACTGTTATCAATGATGTGGCTGCACCTTGGACAAGCCTTAGTTGGGTTGCTAACCCATTTGTGTTTACTAGCATCCAAAGATCCTGATGCATTTTTTATTTTTGAAGCAATTCTTTGGCTGTCAATTAGCCAGGATGTCCTGCAGAAGTATTGGTGGTAGAGTTAAGACAGATGAATGAAGCAGACTTGTTCAATAACACTAACTGCAGGAACTTCAAGCCCATATATATCGGCAAAGTAACCAGCAAGAGGCCAAATGCAGGTGAAAGGTAGATATAATATCATTAAAATGGTCGCACAGACTGATCCAATTAATCCTGCAGTGGCAGGTAAGCCACATTTCAATCTACACCATCATATAGTTTCTCAGAATTGTACATATACTAATACCAATCGCACATCAGCTTACGAAATTCAAAAGACGTGATCTCCACCACAGAGTACAGTGTGTGATCAAAGTTAGCTCTTCAGACCCATAATTTGGAAGCACTACCTTACAGGTAAAGTAATTTAACTCATGGAGACAGGAACCATGATACTGTGATGTTGTAAAACCAGTGAATGATAACAATTGCTCTGGCCAATTCTACATGAAATGCTGGTCACAATAATACAGAAACTGAGAACAATAGTCTTTTCACCACATTGCGAAGGATGGAAATATGGCTCTCTGAGGCTAAAGTATGGATAAAAGGGACCTCAAGCCTACAGAGTTCAGACAAGCTACTAATAGTAAGAAAATTTAAACTCAAAATAAGGAACATCCAAGTGCCTTTTCAACTATCAAAACTCAGTTAAAGAAGAATAAGAAGAAACTAACAAAGGGCAACAAAAGTAGCATATCCATTCCTAACAGAAGTGGATGTTCCTTAATCCCAAGAGAACAAAGTTAACACATACTGCAATCCCCAGAAATGGCAAAAACAAAAACAAAACTCCTTTCAACTGAACCAAACACGAAATCGTCATCCGTCTGCTACACCATCTCAAACTTAACTGCAACAGCACAAACTACAAATTAGTGACAAAAATTAAATCATTTTTCTCCAGCAGCATCGAAAAAGACCCTGCTTTTCATCCGATACCGAAATCAAGAAAATAGTCTTCCGCAAATCACAAATGCATGATGTGATCCTATCACCAGGCCCCATACAAATCACAAGTCCATACGTACTGCAACTCCAGAAATGGCCAAAACAAAAATATTTCCTTTCAGCTAAAACCAATGCAGAAACGTCATCCTTCTGCCACACGATCTTAGACTTCACTAGAAAACTACAAACTAGGGACTGAATCCAATCATAACCCCAGCAGCATCCACAAAGATCCCGCCTTTCATCTCACACCGAAAGCATGAGCATAGCGTTCCACAAATGTATGACGCCATCCTAACACCGAGCCTCATAAACAAGAAAAGGCATCTTTCTCTACTCAAAAACAATAAAGAAATCTCGGGATCCTGGCAGAATCACCCAGTTTTAAGCACAGCAACTGTCCCCAATCCACATCGTGCGTTCACCAAATTAAACGTAAAACAACAAATTAGTGATATAGGGGATCACAATTCACAACCCGGCGAACCCTCAAACTCAAATCTAAAAGGACCACTTCTTCGCATCCCGCCCAAGCCAACCCCCCAAAAAAGGCACCTCCTTTCCCGACATAGGCAGATCGCATTCCCGTCGGGCGAACCCAACCAACGGAAGGGAGTAGCAACGGGAAGGGCTACACGACCAAGTAGGGGAGGGGGCAAACGCACCCGGTCATGGCGGCGTCTGCGTCACCGCCGGCGGCCGAGGCGTCTCCGGTTCCTAGGGTTCCAGCAAGGGGGCGAGCACGCGGCGCGTCCGAACGGAAGCGGATGGAAATGGCGACGGACGGAGGGTGGGCTTCCTTTTTTTCCTTTTGAATTGGAGACTTGGAGCTGACCCGCGTGCCACAGAACACACCAGCGGGTGCACGCGGTTTACTGGTGTTTGAATGGACAGGGTCCGTACGGAGAGACTGGATCCGTCCGATCTAACCATGGACGTTCGCGATGATACGTGGTGCGTGAACGGCGTTCAGGTAGAATCGGGAATCCGTGTGGGGCCATTTAACTGTCACTGTTGGGGTTGGCTTGGTCGTCGGTCAAGGATTCATAATTTTGGAACCGGCTACGAGAGCGACAATATACTGATAGGATATATTTTTGAACCGTGGATTTATTGGATCAGATCATGAAAATGAGTTTAAATACAGATTTGTTATTTAATCTATGGTCCTATGGTCCTATAGATTCTTGAAAATCTTCACTTTTCTCTTATTCGTATGGGTGAGCAGGCCACTAGGCTTCTTCATCTTTCCTCCTACCCATGCAAAGCCTCCAATCCTCTAGCTATAGAGCTACCCCCGCTGTCATGCTCTCTACCTATTGCACGATTGTTAGCAACAGCTGCCCACACCACAAGCTGTTGGGTTATGAGGAGGCTACGCTAGCGCTTAATTTCAAAAATCTACCCTGTCCAGGAACCATACGTGCAATGAGATCATGGATCGTTACCTTGAGTCTCGAGATGCGCTCGGGAAGCAGAAGTAGAGTCGATAAAGCGCGTCCTCAATCTGCTCCTCACAACTCCGTCCGTTCATCGGCGGCGAAGTCGGCGTAATCTAGCGATCTCCAAGGAAGAAGAACAGCACCGATGCAGCAACAGTGCCTCTACGGTATCCACACGTACAGGGATAGAATCACCTCACGCCGGCGTGCTAGCACCACTCGCGAGATCCGAAAGATCAATCACAACACTTGTGATCATGGACAGAGGAGAGGTGGCGGCTAGGGTTAGGGTGAAGTAACAATGACCAGCAGCATCTTCGTGCTTGCCCCACCTCTCTTTATATAGTGCCCCATCATGGGCCTTTAATCAGCATTAAAGCCCAACAGATCTAATCTGTTCGTCTGGCCGGGAACTTCTGACTATAGCCGGAATTTTCGGACCCCGGAACTTCCGGCTACAGCCGAAACTTCCGAAAATGACCTTCTGTATCGAATTAATTCTCGACCCGGAACTTTCGGCTACAGCCAGAACTTTCGGTTCCTCCAGAAAATCAAATACTGGGGCTGGCCCGGAACTTCTAGTTGTATCAGAACTTCCGAATGCTCCAGAACCCGGAACTTCCGGCTACAGCCGGAACTTCCGGTTCCCCCAGAATTTTCTTGAGCACAATTCCATCAATCTCCCACTTGCACAAGAACCAATTCTTTACAAGATTTGAATTCCACCCCCTTAAGCGTGCGACCCGATAGGTTCATGCTGAAAGTGCATCTATGCTCCTAATTAATTTTGGTGTATTAATGACAATGATAATCAAAAACTACTAATCGCATTGATGAGTTATATGCAGAGAAGTCACGAAAAACGGCATTACAATTGAAACAAATTTGGAGAAAAACTCCGGTTAGTCCAAAATAGGCTCAAAGTGCAAAATATTGTATTACTTTTGAAATTGTGTCTAGGACCGCCGTTCTATAAAGAGGGATATGTTGAAAGTTGTTTTGAAGCTTTGTGCTCAAAGAAAAATCTTTTTGAAAGCTTTTTGAATTGGTTTAAACTAATTTCTGAATTCTCCAGTTGGCTCGGAACTTTCGGTTAAGCCCGAAACTTCCGAAATGAACCTTCTGTATCGGATTTTTATTTGGCCCGGAACTTCCGGTTAATCCCGAAACTTCAGAAATAAACCTTCTGTATCATATTTTTATTTGGCCCATATTTTTATTTGGCCCGGAACTTCCGGTTAATCCCGGAATTTCCGAAATAAAAACCTTCTGTATCGGATTTTTATTTGATCCGGAACTTTCGGTTAATCCCAAAACTTCTGAAATGAACCTTCTGTATCCGATTTTAATTTGGCCCGGAACTTCCGGTAAAGCCCGAAACTTCCGAAATGAACCTTCTGTATCCGATTTTTATTTGGTCCGGGACTTCCGGTTAATCCCATAACTTCCAAAATGAACCTTCTGTATTGAGTTTTTATTTAGCCCGGAACTTCCGAAACTGCTGTTCCGTTTGAATTTGTTTTTTATCCCGAAACTTCCGGCTAGTATCGGAACTTCCGGATGAACAGTTGCAAAATGTCTTCAAACGGCCATTTTCTATGTGTGGGGTATAAATACCCCCTCACCCCATTTCAAATAGCTCTCTCTCACCTGAAGAACTCCAATAACCCTAAAGCTAAAACCCTAAACTCTCTCTCTATTTCAAAGCTAGATCTAGAGCAAATCTTTTAGATTTGGTTTGAGAGTGCAAAACAAATCTTCTAGCAAACTCCCTGCTTCATCTTTTGAGAAGATTTTGGGTGGTTGAGTTCGTTGATTTTCTTGATAAATCTTGAGCACAAAGATTTAGCCCTACAAGCTTTCAACGGATTTGTTACTCTTGGAGGTGCTACCTCCTAGACGGCTAGGCGTTAAATCCGTGAGCACCCAAGGAGATTGTGGTGTGCCCGGAGAAGTTTGTAAAAGCTCTACCTTGGCTTCGATAAGGTAACTAGTGCAAATCCAAGCTTAACTTCGGTTAAGACTTTGTGAGGAAAAGGGTTGAAAGAGACCCGGCCTTTTGGGGCCCCTCAACGGAGACGTAGGATCGGTAGATCCGAACTCCGGGAAATATTCACTCGTGTTCATTGTGTTCTTCGTGTTCTTACTAGCTCATATCTTCATATTGCTCGATCTACTTGCTAGTTAAGTTGTATAACATATTCCTGTGTAAAAGTTATAGCTAACAACATTGATTATACTCGTATTCATTTACTTTGTTAGCTAGATTAAATTTAATTTCTGTTTGATTTCTGGTCTGCCCGGAACTTTCGGTTACAGTCGGAAGTTCCGGTCCCCAGAAGTTTCGCAAACCTCCGGTGACCCGGAACTTCCGGTCCTAGAATTTTTTGAACTGATCATTTTCCACAAGAAACTTTCAGATTGCCTATTCACCCCCCTCTAGGCAACTTTTAATTGGTATCAGAGCGAGGCTCTTCTCAAAGGCTTAACCGCTTGAAGAGAAAAGATATCGGGCGTATCTCCAATCAAGACGGCCAGAGGATCTAACTCTCCCAAGGACAACGACAACAACAAAAGGGGAGCTACATATCCTTTCGATTATGCCAAGTTAAATTCCGGTACAAATTTTGTTTCCGTGCCCGCCGGTCGTGTACCTTACTTTAATGGTACACAATATGCGGCATGGAGACATAGGATGAAATTACATCTTCT
>KE372668.1:462975-479145 GCA_000418225.1 Zizania latifolia
GCGCAACCGCCGCGACGGCACCGTGGAGGCCCTCCTCTCCGGCGACCCCGCCAAGGTCGACGAGATGGTGTCACGCCACATCCCCGTTGGGCCCCCCGCCTCCGCCGTCACCGCCGTCGTCACCTCTCCGGTCGACCCCGTCCCCCCCTCCCTCGGCTTTGAAATCAAGTTCACTGTCTGATCGATCTACGTTCGCCGGACGCTGGAGGTGATGCTCTGTAATGTCATCTTGAGTTCTTGTTGATTGAATATTCATGGCGATGGCTTTGATTTGGCAATCAAGCAAGTACAATTACGAATAAAAATCACAACTTGATTATGCGTGTTCCTGTCAGGTTGTTCTACACTTCTACCATGTATTGTACTGTAGTATGTATCTATAGTTTTCATCAATAATACATCTCAACATCTGTATGCTGGGTTCTGAGTTGTGAGCTGTTCTAAGATCGAGTCTTTTCTGGAATTGTCACATCTGATAGGGCATTCCTAACCCAGTTTTCATAGATACCTCGTAGAGGAGAGAGTCTATTAGACCTAATTATTCTAATGTATGATTTCTATAGTAGTTTTCACGTAGAAAGGAAAATTAATAACTTCATACACCATAAAAAGAAGTTGATGAGATGTGGCAAGCAACTATATAGCTATATATATTCAAAATGTGTTTTTCCGCCTATTCTTCCTAGATCTGAAGTTCTTATAATTACAAATTACAATCAGTTGCCATTTGAAATTACCGCTCACTGTACTGAATGTCTGTACAGAAATCTTCAGAAAGCTGCACATCTTCATGCCATACATGCCCATAACTGCACTTCTATAAAATGCTGCTTCAAATGAAGATGACAGTAGTTTCAATGGCACTGTGGCTAGCAAAAAAGATCAAATTCTTCGACAAGAGATATTAGCTTCATCTTGATCTGTCCCTGTGGCCATGAACTGATCTGTACATAAATGAATGGTTAATGTAAACTTGTCCTGAGTAATGTAGGTGAACCAGGTGACACGAGGAAAGCAAATGTACACATCACGCAATTTCTTCAGCAGTGATTTTGATGCATCCTAATCGCTTCGATGAGACATCAAGGACAGAAGATTAGCATCAGAGCAAGCTTCAGATCTATTGTAGTCAATTACTACTTGCCTTTACATCTACAAAGAGATCGATGAACTGAAAAAGGAAGGATCAGATTCCAGAGGGCGCTCGTCGGAGCTCGATCGGTGTGGCTGATTTGATCTGCTCCACTCCACATATAGTAGAAGTGAAAGTGCGTAGGTTTGGGAGAGCTCGAGCAGGACGAAGAGGGACGCGTGCGGGCGGCGCACAAGCGGAAGAAAATTCTATGCGGACGGCCCACACCGCAGCTCCCGTGAGGACCTATGATAGATGCGAGCCACATTGCATAGAATAGATCTGACGCCAACGATTCTCCATTTCTCCAGCAGCTCGGTTCGGTGGCAGCGGCTCGCTCACTGCAGTAGTTTTTCACACCGGCTCTGTTTCGGCTCCCCTTCTATTTGCTGCCGCGACGATTTAGCCCCAACGTTTGGAATGTATGAGACAACCATGAACACTGAACGAAACGTTGCCGTGGTCGCCAGGAGAGAGGGTGATGCTGTAGTGGGAGGAAGCACCAAAGCCTGAGTGGGAGGAAGCGCCAGCGCCGAAGCAGGAGAGGGCGATGGCACCGGACCAGAAGGAAGCATTGACGTCGCTGCAGGAGGAATCACCATCGCCGTAGGAGAAACCACCAATGCTGCCGGAGGAACAGGACGAACCAAAGCAGGTGCAGTGTTCTGAAATGGAATTGATCCTAATGTTTCAGGAGAGCATGGAATTGCACTGATTTGATCTTGATGTTTCAGGAGAGCATGGAGATATTATCTCTACTGCCCTAGACCAACCTCTGTTGTTGCCACCTAATTGTTCAAACACTGGTGATTGTCCTCTTATGTAGGTAATCAATGATCTTTAACTTCAAACTACATAGTAGAAAAATGCTTACTTGGTCACTGAATTAACAGCTTGGTAACTTAGCTGTTCAGTTACTTAGGTTAGGTTGTACACTTGTACGCACTGGTGATCGAGAGAGATGAGTTCATTGAACAATATCTTAAAAACCAATGCTTGCACAGCTACATCTAGGACTTGATTTGGGGCCAAATTATTGGTTTTAATAATGATGACACTAGTGATCTTTTTCCAATAAAACAATACATCACTAACTAGCTCTGTACAGAAATGTACCATAAAAACAATAAGCCTAGCTTTAGAAAAAGGAAGCTTTTAGTAACATATGGACTCATTCAAGCATCATGCAATGCAATCAACTATAAGACATGGCTATTACCTTGGTTAATCTCTCTTGCTTTAGACAAATCTGTCTTGCTCTATGTTATGCTTTTTATAGTGTGGATTCATGGTTATATGTATTTAATTCTTGACTTACTATACAACAGGTGTTTGATAAATTTGTGCAAAATTTGATCGTCCATGAAGTTGGAATGGTTTTTCAATCAGAGGAGGAAGCCTATGAAATATACAATACCTATGCTGCCAAGGTTGGATTTAGTATAAGAAAGAGCCACACAAAGCGACGAGCAGATAAAACTTTAGCACAGAAATATATAGTTTGCAGTAATCAAGGTCATCGAGAAACAGAGTCATCAAAAGACCGTACAAGGACAGATTGTGGTGCTCGTGTTCAGTTTACAATAAGTAGAGATGGGATTTGGACAGCGCAAAAGGTAATACTTGATCACAATCATTACCTTGCCAGTCCAAATAAAAAGCATAAACTGAGGTCCCAACAGAGCATTAAAGAAGCAGATCGACAACTAATTGGACAAATAAGAGAAGCTGGGATGAGGCCAGCCCAAGTGTATGAGCTTATGAAGGAATTTTATGGAGGAGCTAATAAAGTGCCATTCTCACAGATGGACTGTAACAATGAGATTGGTCGTTAACGCAAGAAGTACTTAGAATCCAATGACGCACAAACACTGTTGGAATACTTGCAGGGTAAGAAATTAGAGGACCCGACATTTTATTATGCCATGCAAGTAGATAAGGAAGATGGTCGTATATCTAATTTTTTTTGGGCAGATGGTCAATCAATCATGGATTATGCATGCTTTGGTGATGCTGTGTCATTTGACACCATATTTCAGACTAATAAATTTGAAATGCCTTTTGCTCCAATCCTTAGAACAAACCATCACAAACAGACAATAATTTTTGGGGCTGTACTATTGTTTAACGAGACTATTGAATCATTTGTTTGGCTCTTTGAAACCTTTCTAAAAGCAATGTCAAGCAAACATCCCAACATAATTTTTACTGATCAAGATGCAACCATGGCAGCAGCAATTGCTTATGTATTCCCAAACACAAGCCATCGCCTTTGTTTATGGCACATTTACCTCAATGCTGCTAAACATCTTGGACATGTAATTCATAATTACCCTGAAAAATTTCTTCCTGATTTTAAGAGATGTATCTATGAAGAAAGATCAGAGTTTTACTTTAAAAAGAAATGGGATGAATTATTGCATGAGTACAACCTTGAGGAAAATAAATGGATATTAAACATTTACGATTTGAAGACAAAGTGGGCTGCTGTGTACCGTGACTCGTTTACAATTGATATGAATTCCACCCAAAGGAGTGAAGGTATGAATAACGTATTCAAGAAAAGGTTTCGTAGAAAACTGGGTCTTTCGGAACTCCTAGTAGAATGTGACAAGGTTTCTGCTAGTCTTCGTCAAAATAAATTGCATGAAGATTTTAATTCACGTCGAAAGAGCCCGGTTGCTTACATCCCAAATTTACCTATGCTGAAAACTGCGGCTGATTCATATACTGGGAGGATGTACAAAGAGTTTGAAGAAGAATTTAAAACACAATTTTCATTCTCTTGCAAGTTGTTACGAACCGAGGTGTCATCCTTGGTATATATGGTTATGCATATGGATTCTGATTATGGAACAACAGTTGTATTCAACAAAGCAGATTTGACTATTATATGTTCTTGCAGAAAATATGAATCCATAGGTATGTATACACATTTCAAATTGCAATATAGTTTGTCCAACAAATTGATGTAATATGGTATCCATATCATATAGGTATCTTATGCAAGTATACTCTCAAAGTCTTCAATATCAATGATGTTTTCATTTTGCCACCACAATATATATTGCATAGATGAACAAAATATGCAAAGAGAGGATATTTTATTGAGAAACAAGGATCTGAGAAGGAAAATTTAAAAACACAAGTTGCACGTATCTCACGGAAGGCAACGTCAGTTGCATTGAAGTGTTCATCGTCAAAAAAACTCCTCGATGATTTGGAGAAAGCCATAGATGAGTTAGACTTAGAAGCAGATAATTCTCTAAGCCATATACGAGAACAATCTAATGAGGTTGCTCTAGTTTCGACTCAATGTGCCAATGATGCACTAAAAGGTGAAATATCGTTCAGAGTTCCTCGGGTGGTAAAAGGTGCAAAGAGTAAACAAGGGATGATTTCTCTCGAAAAGAATAAAGGAAAGAAGAAGTACTACAAAGAAAGGTATTGGTCCTACAAATTCTATTTTCCCCATTATATGTTAGTTATCTAACTTCATATGTTTGAATATAGGAGAAGAGTCAACAAATACAACATAAAATAGATATGAAGGTGTTGATCCAGATCATTTTAGCGTAAGCCATATGAGTTGGAATGTATTCATTTTTCATTTTTTTGGCCTACATTCTATTTTTATGAACAACTTCATATTCTATGACATAGGGTATTAATGATGGTAGCATTAGTGCTAGCTGTACGATGCCAAACAGTACCATGGTCCCTACATTCATGCAAGGAGGATATACAAGTCTCATACTTGGTGTTGATCAAGCTACCACATTGCAGCCAGCTGTTAGAAAATTACATTTCAATGCAGTGTCTAATGATGAAAATATGTAATGCTGTATTGTTTCAGTTGGAATCATGAATGTGGTAGCTGTATATGGCATGTGAACTCAATCTTCAGCCTGAGTGATAAATTGGCTTCCTGCTTTGTAATCATGCTAACAAGAGCACTTGAGCTATACTGAGTTTTGTTTCTAGCATGGTACCATCAATTAATTCATACTTACATTCTAGAATTTTAGAGAAACCTGTCATTTTTTACAAATTTAGAGTTACCTGACATTTCAAAGTAACCAGCAAGCATTCAATCTTCAGCCTTAGTGATAAATTGGTTCCCTGCTTCGTAATCATGCTAACAAGAGCTTGAGGTATGCTGAGTTTTGTTTCTGCCATGCTACCACCAATTAACAGGAGAATTAGCTTCTGCACTTTTTTGACATGGTAATACAGATATTGGCCTGTAGAAAACCTGTTTGGATTAATACAGATATTGGTCCAACAGAAAGTCTGTTTGGTTTAAATCTGAGCATGTCACCAGCAAATAGACCAAACTGATTTCTGATTCTCACAGTTACAAACAGAGCAAACAATCCATGTAATGGCAAGAAACGATGCCACAAATTCAGTTGTTGAAGTTTATATCGAATTACCTGAATTGCTATTATAAGTAAAACTTGAATTTGATCATAATTATCAAAAATATACGCAGGTCGAATCTGTTTTTAATGTTAAAAGGCAAAAAGGGGAAAAAGGAAAATAAGGCCCATCCTCCTCCGATCTGCCACCTACACCTGCTCTGGCAACTACGGCGATGACCCTCGATGGCTGCGGTGATTCAACCGGCGCCTGCACGTGCTCTGACTCCTGCAACAACGGCCCTCGATGATGGTGGTGGATCCTCCCGCGGTGACGGCGGAACTTCCTCTAGGTCTAGCGCCATCGCCCTCTCCTGCTCCGGTGCCGGCGCCGACGCTTCCTCCCACTCCAGCAGCGGTGCTTCCGGGATCACCCTCTCTCGTGGTGGCCACGGTGTCGCTTTGCTCGGCGTCAATGGCTGTTAATATGGGCTAAATTGTCGTGGCAGCAGATGGAAGGGGAGACGAAGCAGAGCCGGCGTGAAAAACTACTGCAGTGAGCGAGCCACTGCCACCGAGCCGAGCTGCTGGAGAAATGAAGAATCGTTGGCGTCGGATCTATTCTATGCAACGTGGCACGCATCTGTCATAGGTCATTGGAGCTGCGGTGTGGCTCGTCCGCATAGAATTTTCTTCCGCGCAAGCGGAGGGGCATGGAAGCGGAGCGGCGCCCGGGCAACGTGGAAGCAGAAGCTGAGCGGCAGCGCGGAGGGGCGGAAGCAGACCGGCACACGCTAGCAGAAGTTGACCGGCGCGCGCCGGTGGTGGAAGCGGAGCAGCGCACGCTGGTGGAGCCGAGAGAAGTTTGCTGCGCTGGGGAGAAGAGGGCGGTGACGATGTGTGCACACCAGATCTGAGGCGCATGTCGATGGAAACGAAGAGAAGTCCCAACACGATAGAAGCAGTTTCTTGACGTGTTTGGTGCACGAGCCGACTCGGTTTCCTTCTAAAGAAACGGTTTCCTTCTCTCTCCTCTCTAACTCATCTTCTACCTCAACAAAATACTTATGTGGCACTACATTTAATACTACGAAAACTATCCTATCATCACGTTGGAACTGCCCTTACATAATTTGCCACTGGGAAACCTCCGAACACTGCTTACCTGAACAATCAGCATCTCACGCGAGATGCTGTTGGTTTGAGATGATCTCAATGGGAGAGATGCGGTCATCTGGTTTATTCCTGTCGTGCATACACATACATAAATACATAATATACCTCAAGGTCGAGAAATCTAGCTACCTACTTGATTATGCTACTCACTCGCTCACGGGCTCAAAGGTCAATCCTTTTCTTGCAGCTCAACGAGGGATTTGGCATCGTCGTCGTCCTCCTGGTGGAGCTGCACGGGCTTGAACGTGTAGCACTTGGCGCATATGACGTAGTACACCAGGTTGAAGACCTGGAGCAGCGTGACGACCCAGTAGAAGTAGTCGAGCTTGCCGCGGTTGATGTTGTCGGGGAGCCAGTTGGAGCCGTCGGCGCCGGCGCTCCACCGGTGCACGGCGGAGATGAGCATCGTGCTCACGTAGCTGCCCAGCGAGATGGACAGCCAGAAGAGCGCCGTCGCGGTGCTGCGCATGCTCTCCGGCGCCTGGTCGTACATGAACTCGAGGTGCCCCACCGAGTTGAACGCCTCCGCCACGCCGTGCAGCGCGTACTGCGGCACCAGCCAGTACGCGGACAGCGGCGCCGTCCCGGCATCGGTGGTGCCCGCGGCCGCGGCGGCGTCCCTGCGGTGGCGCTCCACGAAGCCCGCGACGAGGGTGGCGGCCACGGAGACGGCGAACCCGATGCCCATGCGGTGGAGGTAGGAGATGCCGCGGTCCAGCCCCGTGGCCCGGCGCGCCAGCGGGACGAGCACGCGGTCGTAGGCGAGGAGGGTGGCCAGCATGGCGAGCATGGTGAACACGGTCATGGAGCCCGCCGGGATCTGGAACGAGGACAGCCGCGGCGCGAGGCGGCGGTCCATGGTGCTCGCCTGCTGCAGGGAGAAGGTGTGCTGCTGGGACGTCGCCGTGATCACTAGTATGCCGGCCGCCCAGATCGGGCCCATGCGGAGCACCGACTTGAGCTCCTCCACGCGATGCACCGTGCTCAGTCGCCACGGGTAGGGAGCGGGGGACGATGGTGGCTTGCCATCGTTGGTGGCGTCCGTCTTCAGGTCGCCGTCGGTGACGATGGCTGCTCGGTCGAAAAAGCTGCACCGCCGGAGTCAAGAAACAGAACGATCAATCCATCAGTAAAAAACAATTACTACTATATATATAAAAATAAAAGAGTTGGTAATGCTAAAATGTCAGCTATGAAAATCAAAATGGTTACATTATTGTACTCAGATATAAATAAAAGAAGGCTGATTTAATTTACGTAGTTAAATTTCGGGCAGTTGGCCGGTGGCTAAAATTTTAGGGACACTCCTAGCCTAAATATTATCAAATAGTTTATATACATGTCATATCTATATTTCTAATAAATAATTTCTTTAAAGTAATTTTTTATCTAATCATCTATCTTTTTTCTCTTTTCTCTACTAATCTCTTCCTTTTTCTTTGTTTTCATGTAGATATGGTTTCTTATAGGATCGGGCTAGCATTGGTTCAGCCATAAAAACAAGCTTTGTTGTGACGCTATGAAAAATATAATATATTTTAGAGTTTAAAATTTTTGTCTCAGACCGTAGCAATCTAGTGCTAGTAAAATATTGCTTTAACCTCTAAAAAATCTATAATATTCCTAGACTTTATTATTGATTATTCCACTTTACTACTTTCGACACAAATTTACTTACCCCAAGAAGGATATTATAGTCTTTTTACATATCTTCTTAATACAATAGTCTAAAACTAAAAGTCCTTAGATTTTGGGACGAAGTGAGTATAAAAAAAGCAACAGATTTAGTAGCATCAATTGTAATAAGGGCTCGTTGTCATATATTAATAACAAATGATTATACTATATGTTAACGAAATGAGTATACTTATGTACAAATCCTTTTTCCTCACGATATCGATTAAATTTAAGGTGAGACTTGTACTATCCTTTCAGTAGCTCAATCATTTACTCGATTGTCTACTTGATTGTTTAACTCATGATTGACTTATCAATCACATTGACATGGTCATACACTTTCACATTCTATTACATCGAGAAGCCTAAAGATATTTCTCCTATTTACCAGAAGGGATAAATTATATCTTAACAATACATATGTCACTGCATGTTTCTTAGGAAACCTAGAGACTCACTAATACTTGGCTATTAGTAACAGGTGTAAGATGGTCTATCACTAAAAGTAGTTTATGTGGTAGTGACTAGTGAATATAGTACTCACTATATAAGTAGACCGACATATCCATTGAGGGGTGCTTCCATGGTTGAGCCTCGATGTGGGTCCGCTGACATATAGGCTATATTGTCCACCAATTGTGTCAATTATTATGGTTAGTCATGCCCGCTTTGTAGATAACATGAGTTGCATAGGGTACCTGGTTTTCTGATTTTCATGACATAAACAGTTCTATGTATGATGTCTGATCAGAGAGTCATCTAAAAATAGTATCATATAGCTTAAAAAATTTCATTCGTAAGTAACATACTCATTGATAATTAACAATACCTACTTCAATGAACAAAACAACACTTTATTTATGAACTCATAAATATAGTATGTGATATACTCGTATATCAATATTGACTTTAGGACATATAAGTAACACCGTAATACTTAGTGAATAGTGATCACACAATAGAGGGTATCATTTTTATTCTTTTTTCATCTGGGAGCTGTATAAATATTGCATATCCGACCAAGGTTCAAATATTAGTATTTCTGAAATTAATGACCTTGTGTGAATTCCGTTAACTAGTGGCTGTTTAGCTAATTTTACTGGAAAAAATCAATTGAAGTTTCGACATATAAGTAACTTTAATATGCGAGCAATGTTCATAGTCAGATTAGTTTTTTTTTGTTTCAATTTATATAGATCGAATTTCAACTTAATTAGATGTTTGTGGAGTAATATATATCATAAATGATCTTTGTCATCAAAAGTTTGGAGAATTTTTAATAATTATTTCGATGGCTTGTAAAGCATGATGGGACATCTCAAATTGTGAAATGGCTTGCCCTAATAATCAAAACAAAATCTCTGTTGGCCAGGGCTCCCTAAACAATGTCTTCACGCATATGTTATATGTCCAGTTCCTTCAGTAGTCAACTAGGACTCATGCATTAGCATCTTTTTTTGTCAAAAGGCAGAGCCCAGAGACCCAAGAGATTTTCAGCTGAAATTTTATTTAAAAAACAATCATTTTTTCAAAATTATAATTTTTTTTAAATAATTGTAGAACTAAACATATGTCGAACAATGGTTGGTCAACAGAAGATCTTTATCTGATTATTAAGCTTATTTGTTGGCATTTCAAAATTAACTAATAATAAAATAAAGTCCCCCTGTCGGTCAATAGTTGATTGGCATGAGTCTAGTTTTACAAATTTTTTAAAAAGCAAATACAAAAATATAATTTTGAGTAAAAATGATTAGTTTTTTAAATCTTTTCAGTCAGTACTGTACGGCAATAGTGCATGCACGGAAGAGGTGTCCTAATTTTGGCGCCATTTGCTGGCATCTTGTCCTTAATCTCCTATGTCCTCTTGTTCATCAAAGTTATTTGACTTGGACCACCGGTTTGGCTGGTTAGATTGTACCAATCTCTTATTGTTTTATAAATTTTTTTGCGTTATGTTATTGTTTTAAACTTACTTAATTACTGCTCAAGAGTTGCTTCCTGTCAATTGTCGATGAAGAATAATTACACTACTTGAAACTTAATAGCTTCACTATTCATCTTTATTAGTTTTCAGTCACAAAAACTTTAATATTATTGTACTACAGCTATTAAATTTTTATTGGTTCATGTTGATGAGCTTGTATGCTTCCTTATATTAGTTTTTTATATTGGTTTAAATTCACCGGAGAATAACTTTTTTTTGTTCAAGTAGAGCATCATTTAGTTCTTCTAAAAAAATAACATTTAAGTGATAGAAAAGAAAACAAATCAGAGCTGATACCTGAGCTGTTCGGTGTGGACGAGCTTGCCGTAGAGCGAGATGGGCGCGTCCATCTCGTCGTTCTTGTAGAGCATCCCGGCGTCGGCGGCCATCGGCACACGCCGCTTCCTGACGGCGGCGACGGCCACCTGCGCGAGTCGGGTGAACGGGCTGCCCACAGGGTCGAGCCTCCGGTAGAGCGGGTAGCCGCCGACGAACGCCGCGACGGACACGGCCATGCAGAAGGTCGGCACGCCGAGGCCCCACCCCCAGCCGACGTTGTCCTGCACGTACACCACCGCCGTAACGGCGACCAGCTGCGACGCGCCGTTGCAGAAGTAGTACCAGTTGAAGAAGCCCCAGGTGCGCGCCCGCTCCGCCGCCTCCGACTCGTCGAACTGGTCGGCGCCAAACGCCACGATGCATGGCCTGTACCCGCCGGCGCCCACCGAGTTCAGCAGCAGCGACACGTACAGCACCGCGAGCTGCCACGGCGCCGCCTCCTGGCACGCGCCGCCGCCGCCGCTTCCCCCGCCCGCACCGAAGGCCTTGCACGGCGGCGGCCGGAACACCGGCACCGCCGCCGACACCGTCAGAAGGAGCATGCCCTGCCACGACGACGACGTCACAGCTAGCTCCACTCAGCTCAGCTCAAGCATGCATATGCAGTATTCGGCATGTAGAATACGTACGACTTGGTAGACGAGGGAGGCGGCGGCGATGGTCCAGAAGCGGCCGACGCAGGCGTCGGCCAGGAAGGCGCCGATGAGCGGCGTCATGGCGGAGGTGCCGCCGAAGTTGGTGAGGGTGGTGGCGGCCTTGGCGAGCGGCATGTGCAGCTGCTTGGTGAGGTACGTCAGCATGTTGGTCGAGAAGCCCACCACGGCCAGCTTCTCCGCCACCTCGTTCGCTGCATACATGTCGTCAATCAAAAACACACATCAAAATTCGACTAAAATTCTTCCAACAATCGAGCCATCTCATTTGAATCTTGTACAAAACTCGATCCAGTCTTCCAACCAAGGCATAAAATTGAAGCGCAGTTAAGTAGCTGGTTAATTTCCTTACCGAAGATGAAGGGCATCGTTCTGAATCCACCCTTCTTCCTGCTCCTGATCGTCATCGCCTCTTCCTCCATGGTTGCCTCCGCTGTCTCCATCCGTTGTTCTTGTGGCGGCATGAGTTAATTTGTATGCACAGCCACAGCTTATTAGTGTGTAGTGAGTAGTGTGACTGGTGAGTGATGCATTTATAGCTAGCTCATTCAAAATAGATGCTCTGAAGTCACTTCTTACTAACAATGTGAACCTGATGATGTTGGAGCCTATATGTCAGTAGTAAAGTAACTCTATAGTTAACTATAGAGAAACATCTCCCGCCGTGTTCCCTCTAAGGTTCTGCAAGAGGAAGAATATATGATGATTTATCATTTTAAAAAGTAACTTTGATTATTTACTATTTTGGCTCATAATTGTAGACCTAGATGATTTCACATATTATATACATATGTGACAAATAATTAAGTAATATAAACTTTTTAGTGGCAAATCCTCGAGCAAGGTTGCAAATTTTTTATGTAATAAAAGTACATTGTAGTTTTTATTTAATTTGTCATACGTACAATTGAAGTAATTTCAAAGAATGGGCAAATATACATACAGGCACTACACAATTGTTCATCTGGACTTGCACAGAATATTGCACATGCATCTGTTATCTGTATCATCAATAAAGAAATTCAGAAATCAAGTAATGGACATATCGGTCGGGCAGTATGAACAGAGCTATGTCATATGTTGCACTGAATTCGTTGGAAGGAAGGGTCAATTTCATCGCTATAATCCAGGAGTGGCTGCCGTTGCGTGTACGCACATGCAAGCTGGTTAGGCCATTCATGCAAAGCGGATCATTGTCATAGGTGGTTTCTCGTATACCGGTTCATTCACTGGACTAATTGAATCTTAGAAAATCTTTTCACGAACCGATTCAAAAACATGTAACGATTCATGCTGCTTAAAAAACACAAATGACTCACATGTAAGAGAGTTAGTAGACACATAAGATGAGAGAGAATGAGTGTACGGTAGTTTTATATTTCTTTTCTCTCTCTTTGGTGAGTTCCATGTAACTCATAAAAAAAGTGCCAGAAGATTAAAAATTATTTAGGCTGATGACATGACATTGGATGTATCAGATGAATCGATTCACTACTGGAGATGGCCTTTAAGAACTGGTGGTGATTAACGGAATCTTCCTGCTACATATATGTCCGCGCTTGCATCAGCTGCAAATTACAAATTTAATTTTAAAGATTTTTCTCTGGTAGTCCGGCATTGGCCCCAGTAAGAAGATAATGCAGTTTGACTCGAATGGCCGTAAACAAGGTGAGGATTTCTAACCACCTTCTCAAGTAGGAAGCTGAAAACTGAATCAAATAAGTCTAAGAGTCAATCAGATTTTTTAAAAATAGTAGTTTTTTCATAGTACAAATTAAACGCTGGGATCCCACCTTTCACATCTTCTCAGTTCAACTTTGAACGAAAATTACTCACCATATATTACAACATATCGGTTCGTGTAAAGTTTGAAAAGGTAAAAGTTTAATAAAATGTATCATTTTAGTGTAATTTAAAAATGTATAATTTTAGTATAAACATTACAAATGTGAAATCCTGATTTCAGAACTTAGGCAAAAACATATTTGAAACAAAGTTTGAATTTGAAAAGTTAGATTTTGTGATTTGTATTTGGTGCCAAAATAAATTTTTCTCCAAAACAAAAGTAAATGCTATTCACAAGCTAAAAACCACTATTCACCATTCGACAACTCCATTCTAAACCTTGAAAAAAAATTATTTTTCCTCCAAATCAATTATCTGATTTGAACCTTGGTTCCTAACTATTTCACTCCAAGAATAATGTTTATCTCTACTCCAAAAATACTATTCACCCTCCGACGAAACTATTCGCCACAATTAAATCCCAAATCAATCTCCGAACCAAATCTTGGGTAATCACTGTTTATAATACGAAACTACCATCAGTAGATCAGAAGAACAAAACATGTTACCCTTATTCACATACCTAGAATACCTCAAACCAAAAATACTGTTGAATATCCGAAAATACTATTCCCTATTAAAAAAAGGCTATCCAGGCCCTGAAAATTCAAATCTTTCTCAAATCAAGTTCTGTTTCAGCCTTTATTTCAAAAAAAAAAAACTCAATCCAAATTCCAGAACCTCTCTTATCACTTCTTCCTGGAAAATTGCTCTTGTTAGTTTTGGGGCATCACAACCTTGCAGAACCAAAAGCATGCTTTACCCTTTCTACCTTAAGCCGCCTGCACCCAGCTCATACGCGCCATGCCACGCCATGCCATGCGCTAGCTCCCTGTTCAGTTCAAGCATGCCAGCCATCTCCTAGCATTTTCCCCTGCGCCCAGTTCACCAAAGCAGCACCCCTCTTCTGTTTCTGCACCAAAAGCAACGCGGCAGAACGCGTACTGTCTCGGTGCCAACTTGAGGCTCACGCAGGCTCCCACGAACGTGCCACCTGTCCCGAAGATTCTGATCGAACGGATGGTACGCGGTCGTGCTGGTCGCAAGCACCAACTCCCTGCACAGTGCTCTGCTCTGCGCCATGGCGTCACCAGCGACCGCCCCTGTCCATGCGTAACGACAAGTCGAGGAATCATAGCAGCCAAGCCGACGCCGCGACCCCCTCGTTGCCTACACTGTTCAACCCTCCCCTCCGCCACCGTCTGCTGAGCTCGCTTCTCACATCGCATCTGTTCGGTAAGCATATCTCCTTCTCCGGTGAACTTATTTTATTTCCAAGCCTCGGGACGTCACCCATAACTCAAAACGATTCCATTTTTCTATTTTGTGAGCCGTTTCATCAAGATTGATCTGGAGCTCCGCATCATCGCCACCGCGCCGAGCATCTCCTCCGCCTTGCTCAAGGTATAAGAAAATCCCAATTCCCTACACAAGTAGCTTATATAGTACCTAGGTACCATGTTCCCGTAGTTTCATAGGTGATATCATGGCACTAGAGCGCCGGCGGCGAGAGCCGAGTTGATGAGGACATCTCTCCACAGGATACATCCATCGATTTCCCATTATTTTCGCCAACAATACAGCTACAAGGACCGATCACACGCGCCCGTACCCGTCGCCTAAATCATGAGGCTAATTCGTTCCTTAGCAACTATAATAATGCTTATTTGGATGGGATGCTACTGAATTTGTGTGATACTTTGTTGCTTAGGAATATGGGAGATGGTGTAGAGGAGTTAGAGATGAAGAGGACCACCACTCGGTCGACCGCTGACACCATCGACCGATCGCCGAATGCCATCGGCCGATCGCCTACCACCCCTCAGCCGACTGCTGGCACTATCGGCCGATCATCGAGCGCTATCGGCCGATCACCGAACGCCATCGGCCGATCGACGACCACCACTCAGCCGACCGCTGGCACTATCGGCCGACCACTGACCTCGAGGCCGCCGATTGGAAGTCACTGATTCCAGTCGGAAGTCGGACCCCAGATCAAGTCGAGTCAGATTCTCAATAGTTTCTTCGACTCCGTTGGGTTTAGCATCCTTAGGGCTCAGCCCATTTTCCTAGGGTACGCCTCGTGTCTTGAATGACGTTCCCCGTTTCTGTAAAACCTATAAATAGACCACCGCCGCCTTTGTTTAGGGTTAGGTTTTGCTTAGATTGCATCTACACGTTCTTGTGTTAGATTTCGCCTTGCATCGGACCGATAGGCTGCTGCATTGGTTTGTAAAACCTCAAACTATCAACGTGCTTCATCTATATTTGCAATTTAGATTGCGTTCTTTCCGTTCTTGCTTGTGTTCTTGGATTCGCTTGCAGGAATTAGCTTTCGTGGCGAGGTCAACCGTGTTCCGGCGAGGTTGATAACCAATGGAGCAGTGGTGTAACGATTGCAAGGGTTTGATCCGTCCGGATCAGAGTCTTGGATCGCCAACGTCGAGATCTCCACCAATCCAACCTATCTACCTTTCGGAAAATCGGGACCTAGTGACCTATCAGTGTGCCTCCTACTGCTGTCACTTGGATCTCTGTGGTCTGCTGGTGTAGGTGAGGTCTGATGTATTTCTCACAATACTGCCTTAAAAAGTACTGTTACAATTAAATGTTCTGGTGGCTAGTTAGACAGGTCAAGTGCATATAGCTAGGTGTAGATGTTTGCAATTATGATATGAGCAAACTACTTACCATCCTGTTTTTCTTGATAACCGATGTATTGATTGTGTAGATATATAATTAAGTACCGGAGGATTTCGTAGCCAAGATATCTTGAAGGAGAGTCTTTCTTTCTACCATTAGATCTGTTGGATTGCCAAAAAAACATATGGTCTTCAGTTGGTCATTGTCGCCTTCTCTGGATTTCTGTTTTATCTTCTTCTCAGCTGGCCGTGCGGATCCAATAGCGTCATCTACCATTATAAAAAAGCTAGTAAGTACATATACAACTAATTAACGGCTTGTATGTATAATAAGTAATGTGAGTTCGTTATATATATA
>KE372668.1:479155-495744 GCA_000418225.1 Zizania latifolia
CGATCGCCGACCTCGAGGTCGCCGATCGGAAGTCACTAATTCCAGTCGAAAGTCGGACCCCAGATCAAGTCAAGTCAGAGTCTCAATAGTTTCTTTGACTCCGTTGGGTTTAGCATCCTTAGGGCTCGGCCCATTTTCCTAGGGTACGGCCCGTGTCTTGAATGGCGTTCTCCGTTTCTGTAAAACCTATAAATAGACCACCGCCGCCTTTGTTTAGGGTTGGGTTTTGCTTAGATTGCATCTACGCGTTCTTGTGTTAGATTTCGCCTTGCACCGGGCCGATAGGCTGCTGCATTGGTTTGTAAAACCTCAAACTATCAACGTGCTTCATCTATATCTGTAATTCAGATTGCGTTCTTTCCGTTCTTGCTTGTGTTCTTGGATTCGCTTGCAGGAATTAGCCTTCGTGGCGAGGTCAACCGTGTTCCGGCGAGGTTGATAACCAACGGAGCAGTGGTGTAACAATTGCAAGGGTTTGATCCGTCCGGATCAAAGTCTTGGATCGCCAACGTCGAGATCTCCACCAATCCAACCTATCTACCTTTCGAAAGATCAGGACCTAGTGATCTATCAGTTGGTATCAGAGCAAAGGTTGCCCGATAGGTATCCCAATCTATCCGTGTTTGTTTTTCTTTACCCAGAGTCCAGAAAAGGCCACACAAAAATATTTTGCTGTTCTGTTTTCTTTAGGTTGTTTTTTTCGCTGTCCAAACCCCTTTGAGCCTTTTTGCAAGTTTGATTTCAGTTTTTGCCTTGTTGAGTTTGAGTCCGAGTTCAAGTCTGGTTGCTGGTTTAGAGCCGCGTTCTTGAGTCTAGTTCGAGTTTTATTTTGACGCGAGAGCCTTCCTTGAGAGATCGAGTTCATCTCGGTTTCGGATCGCAACCGCCTTAAGTTATTTTGTTCCGCATCGCAAGCCGGTAGTTAGGATTGCAAACCGCCTTGAGTTAATCGCTTGGGATAGTTCAACTGCCGATAGATATAAAATCGCTGGGGTCGCTCGAGGTTTTACTTGCAAAGTCCCTAACAGGCACAAGATTCGAGGGTAAGGTCAGTGGATGAGTTGAGGAGTTAGTAATGGAGCACCCGCGGGATTTCAAGGGAGAAGAAGGAAGCGCGGCTTCCCGATCTTGGTTGAGGACCTGTCTAGGTGGCAGTAGGGTATCCTAGGTCGGCTTTAGAAAAGCCTTGTCACAAACCTCTCATACCGATGGGTATAAGAGTAAGTTCGGGTCGCAAGGGTAAAGTATACGTCTTTAGCTGAAATATAACATGTTCAAACAGTCGTGTCCACGAATATGTGCACGTGTCTTGATGATTTCCCTTGCGTAGTGTTTCCACTTGTTTTTCAACTTTATGGGTGGGACGGAGCATTACTAGAGTATACCCTTGGGTATACGGCTAACCTCTGTGGTTGGCAATGTTCCTATGTAGAGCGGGGAGTCGAAAGACTTCATAGGGAGAGATGTGAGGAGTTAAAACTAGTTGAATGATAAAATTTAACCTGGGTTAAGATTATGATAATAATGGAAACACTTTCCCGATGGATGAGCAAGTTATTACCAAGCAACGGCTTATGAGATGAAATGTTGAAATGATGATGTGATAAGTTGAATGGATAGAAAGGATGTTGGGTTTTATTGCAAAGCAAATCTGGGATGGTGAAAATGTGAAAAATGGTTTAGCTATTGATTTATATTGCTATATGTGGGAGCGGTTAGAGGTTGGGATCTCTATCCACGAGAATAAGCACTTAGATGTTTTAAATTGCATTCCTTTGAGAACCATTGCCACTCTTTGTATCCATCATCTATATTTCTTCCCAAGACTTGCTGAGTACTCTCGAGTACTTTACCTTATTTTTACACCCCTCCTCCAGAGTTAGCTAATTTTCTCGAAGCCGAGGAGAACTTTGAAGACAAAGGTGAAGATGTTGCTGATAAAGACATAGAAGATTAGGATTTCGGACCTAGTCCCCAAGTGATGATTAGACAGTAGTATATATTTTGAGTGTTGTAATGCTTCCGTTGGGCTTTTGTAATAATTATTGCTGTAAGGTATGCCTCTTTAGTAGCTTTTGTAATAGTTAATTATTGTAATAATATTTCTGCAGTGTACTACTACCGAATAGAACGAGGTCAACTACGATATTTCGTTTTTCTTTGATAAGTTTTGGCTCGTCCCGTTTCGATGATATTTCCGATTCCGAGACAAATCGTGATAACAAAATTTCCTAATTACAATGATTTACATACAAAATTGCATACTAATAATGTAATCAAACATCTAGGGCTAGTAAAATAGAAATCTAGAGCTATCCTAACCAAACAACTTCTTAGCTTTTTCACAGCTCACAGCTTACATCAGTTTTTTCACAGCTCATAGCTCACAGCAATTTTTTCAAAATCTACAACTCAACCAAATGCACCTCCATAATCTTTTTCCTTTCATGCGAGGATTGAACTGTGCTCTTCTCTAAAATCATGCAAAGTTCTGATCTCGAAGGAGGTTTACGTGGCCCGGTTTCGGTTTCCAGTTTTCTTTTCTTCAATAAAACCCACTGCAAACACCTGGCAGTCTGAAATTAACAGACCAAGAAAGAGTACAACTAACTAAGGTTCGTGCAGTGTTCTAATGTAGCTGTGAGTTTCGCTGGGATCCGACGGCGAACGGAATGGCTAGAAAACCTGATGTTAGAGGATCCCAATCTAGATCAATCAGGCATGTGTACATCATGTAAACGCCAGCGAAATCGCTGGCCAGATCCCGTTATTCCGCCGCCCTATAAATCATGGAGCTGAAGTTAAGCTAGCACCTCTCGACAACAATATCGACCGAGCTCCATGATTGATCGGTTGACCGATCGATGCGTGTTTGAACCAGTCATTTCAGTCAGTGTCCACTTGCACTACGTACTATACGCTGCTTCTACCTCACATTCTTGTCCACATGTTTACAGTTCATTGCTGGTCTTATGCTGGTGGGCATAGGATGCATCTATGTAACATGCATGCAGCCTTGCCAATTGCCATGCCCATGAAACTTCAGTCGTCCTAACTTATCTTGTCAGTGACAGTGTCGTCTTGTTAACCCTGTCAAATCAAGATCACAAGCATGGACCAGTCATGCCTCATGAACAGTATTAGCTGCCACACCATGTTGTCAGCAATCCCTTGAATGCATTACAAGATTATGTAGACAATGAGGTACTCGATCTAACACAGTGGCTGTCTGGCTGAACATTACGGATTGCACGCCATGAATCACTTGGTTGTTCCTGTAGCTCCTCAGATGTGCCAGCCATGAGTCATCTACTATGAATCATAGATACGGCAGCCTGCCTGCCGTATTCGTATCTTCGTATCCAGTACGGTTATACATCCCGATACGTGTATAAGGAGTATCAGATTAATTTAATTTAAAAATAAATAATTTAATTTGTGATACGTGTCTGATACTTATTAATGTGTCTGTCCAATATGTCTCAACAGTTATCATCTTGTTTTGTAGCATAGTTGAAGATGAAGCCCATAAACATCGGTCCACGTGTTTTGATTGCAGAAAACAATTGAACTTCAACATAAAGAGGAATGGTCTGTATAATCATATATTTAGTCTTATGCCTTGTACCTCTATATCATGTAATGCATTAATATCATAAATTTATAATATTTGAGTCTTTTAAATTTGAATTATTTGGTATGTGTGTTATCTCGCTTCTCCTAAATATGGCATATTTCTATACATTTCATTGCCTTACATAGTCAGCTATTTTTATTTGAAGAAAAAATAAAAAATATTAACGTATAGTTCATCTGTGTGTTACTTAAACATCCTCTGCGCTCTCGGCATGGCGACATCTCTGTCATTTTAAGTTACTTTAACATCTCCTGTGCCATGTCTGAACCGGGAAATTTGCTTTGTCCTGATTTGCCAGTGGGGAAATACACCCAATTCGATATGGTCACATCCTGTCGACCAAAGGATGACAAGATGCCAAAACGGTCAGTTGCAGGAACACGAGAAATATATGCAAGGAAATCTGCCCGAGATCTAAATGCATCAAGAGTAGGAAGCAGGGGACATGATGAAACCAGCATGCTGAACTGGAGTAACTGAAGAAGTTCCCGTTTTTGTGGTGGTGGGGCTTTAGATGTTTGCAGGGTTGCGACAAATGATTGAGTCGTTTGGACCTCGCTCAGCTACCATACATAAAGTCATATCAAACTAATGAAATGCCGGTGCAAACCAACGGTTTCCAGATAGGGATTTGCATGATCAAATTTGTATGGAGCTCGGAGCAGGAGGGGATGAACACTGCAGCAGCGTGCGATGCTTGTCTGCTGCTTGACAATGCTCCCAGAGCAGGGCATGGGCATCACCATCTAGATAAGATTGGGCGCAGCGTTTGGATCCTTGG
This sequence comes from Zizania latifolia, assembly GCA_000418225.1. Lineage (NCBI taxonomy): Eukaryota > Viridiplantae > Streptophyta > Magnoliopsida > Poales > Poaceae > Zizania > Zizania latifolia. The sequence continues at coordinate 483,574 of KE372668.1, forward strand.
CCGTGAGGATTCTAGCCTTGCTCGGCAACTAAAAAGGCCATCTTTGCCTAGACATGTTAATGGAGACATGTTTCCATTCTCGGAAAATTGTCTTATTAGAAATTAGGTATGGCGGGTATATATTATTCACGAAAAATTATATGGAAAAAAATTCATCCCCTTTAGGCTTGACGGGGATGGTATAACCCTTCACTCCCTATCTCTGTCCCTAAAGGAGACCCACTGTAGCCCATAAAAATAAAATCTAACCTAATAGTTATAGTATATATACACCACTCAAATCCTAATATTGTCTCCAATCTCTCTGCCTAGCTTCATTCACTCCTTGTCCCTCTCACGCCGTCACGCTTTACAGCCCGTAGGCTAGCGGCGGCGTGCGCGTGGCGACCGGTGGAAGCCAGTGGCGGAGCGCGATGTCTAGCATGCGCGCGGCGACCAGCGGTGCAGGCCGCAGTCTCACGATGCGGGCTGCTACTGTCCTCTTCTGCTCTATGCTTCCTCTTGGGGAGTTCAGGGTCTCCACGGAGAATTTATCCTCGTGCAGGGACAGGGATAGAGATGAAAAAAATATATCTCGGTTGGTTATGGTTGGCATGGATGGAGATAGAAAAATATTTGGAACAGGTATGCGGCAAGCTTGTCAATATCATTCCGGAGCCCATTCCGGTTTGGCTCTAGGAATAGAATGTTTCGGTACCGGTCAATACCGGTGTACCGTTCCGGAGTTTTAATAAAATAATATAAATTTATTTTATATAATATTTTATTTAACAAACAAACTAACAGAATTAAATATGACATATATATAAATAAGTTCATAACTTCATATCTCAAATATAGTTTATGACTTACATGCAACATAATACGTAGATTAGTTTAAGACTTTAAGTACCATACAAATATATCAAATAAAATTAAATATATGATTTTATATTACATACTTTTCAGAAATCAAGAATTAAGATTATAAAATTAAAACATTGAATATTTATATTATTTACTTTCTAGCTTGCCTCTTATATTTTTTAGAAATCAAAAATCAAAAATATATTTTGGGCCGGTACCGGAATAGCCGGTATAGCGAATTCCGGCCGGAATGACCGGAATGGATCGGTATTTAGCCCGGAATGGAACAACACTTCCTGTATACCGGTTTAGGCACCGATATGACACGTACCAGCCATTCCGGCCGGTATCAGAACGGTATTGATAACCTTGATATACGGACTTGCCAGACATCTCTAACTTTACGTGTCAACCTAGCCAGCAACTGCCAGAAAACCTTGCCGATCGGCAAGAGAGAGCCAAAACGGCTTGTCTTCATCGGCAACCATGCGAACGTGCGCCTCCGACAGATCCAGACATCGTGCCTTGCTTCTGTGGACCATTAGTCCAAATGTGCAAGCTTTTATTGATTAGCCGAGCAAAGCAAAGCTAACTGAAGATCCAAACGTAGACATCTCTCCGGACGTCTGTAAAATACTCCTGTCTACTAACAAAAAGGTGGCTTTCGCAATGCTGCAGCTCACGCGTCGGGTTCTTTCATACGAATTTTGCAGAACTTACACAGGAATCCTATTTTGAGCTGGACTACTTGTGGGCCCCACTCTATGGGGGCCACAAATATAAACAATCCTTCATATGGCCTGAACTTCCAATAGGCTAGTATTTACCTAGACCAACCATTGGGCCTAATCTGCCCAAGCACAGGTGCTTGACCGAATCTAACGGCCCAGATCTATCAAAACTTTTTGGGTCAAACTCTGTAAGTGGGCTCATGTATGTGATGGGCCTCTTTACTTGGTGGACCAATATTTCGTCCATCAGTCCAATGATATTAGGACAGTTTGTTTTCCTCCTCGAACGGCTCATTGTACCTACTTGTGTTATATTCTCGGGTTTGAGTTTTCGTTCCTGTCACCAAAAATTTGTAGCACAGCCCAAAGAAATTTAGGCCATTCTGCCAGACCATTGTAGAAATTTAGGCCCAAAGAGTTTGGATGTGACGACTGGAAAAACCAGCTGTGTTATTATCTAATGCAAAAGGTACCCCCAAGGACAAGATGCAGCTTTTATACACAGTGTAATATTTGAATATGAAATTAATATGTACTTCAAAAGCCTTTCCAAAACACAGGAAATTGAAACATTGTCAGAGGCATTGCACACACTACCAGGTATTTCTCAGTAGTCAGAAACAAGACACCACGATGAGACCAATCTATTGTTGATCCTCAAACTCATGGCCATGATCCAAAAGATAGTTGGCAGCCAGTTCTTCATCTTTGTTGCATGCAAAGAAGACCTCCAAAACAAGCTCACGATTGAACCCCATTGCCTCTAGCTGTAAAAAAAAGTTTAGATAATTAGACGAGGGAACTCAAAAGATTCATTGTAACATTGTTAATGCCGCAACTTTTTCGTAAAAAATCACTATTTGGCAATACAATAAAAGAGTATTCATTTGAAAAGTTAAAAATCTAAAGTTTAAATCTTGAATTTAAAATAAGCAGGAGTAACAGGTATTTTGTGAAGGTCTCTCTCATGAATCGTAAAGTGCCAAAAAAATTGAAATATTGTAAGTGTCAAATATTTGGAAACTTAGATAGCATTTGAATTTCAGAAGATAAAAACAGTTTCATAAGAAAATCCAAAATAGCTTAAAAGGCAAACATACCCGCTGGATGGCCTCCCGTTCTTCTGGAGTAACTGTAAGTGCCTGTGGCATTGCAGCTGCTAGTTGACCAAGTATGTTTCTGGTTTACATAAAATATAGTGTAAATACTGGTTGTGTACTAACTTAGGAAAGGGTACATGATTTTGTAGTTTTTCTTGGTTCTTACCCCCCAGTACCACTGTCAGGAGATTCATTCACCAGACGGAGAAACTCAGCCTGATTTTCCTGAATCAAACGCAAGATATGTGGGTTCTGCTTGCCAAGCTCTTGAAGCATTGGCTGCAAATCAACATAATCACACTCAAGTCACTTAAAACAGCACACCAACTGACTTTATGTGTAAAATGAAGAAAAATGCTTAAACAATGACCATTTCATGAATATCAGTTTGTAGTAGCACCTGCAATATTTGGGGATTAGCCTGGACCAATGCAAGCAGCGCTTGGAACTGAGCAGAAACAAATAAATAGCTGTTACGGCAATGCATTATTTCCAATAACAAGTACAAAAGTTACACTAATAGTACAATAGTACTTGTGGAAGTTGTCGCAGTGCATCAAGGGCACCAACACCAGCACCAGCACCAGGATTTGCCCCAGCGCCTGGAACACCCTAATAAACACGGGAACATGCAAAACAAATCAATGAAATCATCTTTTCAAATCAAACATGTACACAAAAAAACAATTTTCCAGGATTATACCAATTTATGGGAACCAGACGTAGGGTTGAAAGCTTACTCATTCATGGGTACGGATTAACCCATCCCAGCTAATTAAAAGTGCACTTTCTTCCATTTGCTAGTTCAAATTGGATACAAAATTTAAACACAACGAACTAGCATGGGTCAGTGGGTACTCGTGCGTCGACCAATTTGCATCCCTAACCAGTCGGTTTAACATAGCTTCTTTTAGAATGGTCCTACACAAATTTGATCCAAATCTACCACAACTTCTAAGCACAAACAACATATATCAAATACAAATATGGTGACAGTACTGGCAAGCATTAGTGGTGCCAGCCTACCAGCACAGGACCATGTGGAATACTGGTAACCGCCACCGGCAAACCAGAATTTTGAGCTCTGAATATGAACACATTAGAATATGATTTGTCAAAAGAGTCAAAACAGAGGTGCAGGACAGATTCTATGTGCGTGTGCCAGCACATGATACTGCAGATGATACTGCAGAACCAATAGGCAATAGCTCAAAAGTATATCCAATCCACACTACATGATATATTGACTGTCGCCACCAAGAACATCAATAGCGGATGCTTTCATAAATTAACTAAGGTTCTGATTATGCCTATGGGGTCTTACTCAGTGTGTACATAAATTAAATTAGTGACAAACTGATGATGACTGCTGCCTAATAACATGTTACCTAGTTCAACTGGGTCCATATAGGCTAACTAGAAGTATATTAGTTTGAAATTGTTTGGTCTTATCCTCTCATGTAACATTAACCTGTCAATATAAAGGTAGTAAGGTACATTTAGTCACTTACACACATACCTGGGGGAAAAGGTTTAGAGGATTTGCATTAGGCCCTGAGGCGCCACCAGATGGCTGCACAGGTGGAGGTATAGCCTGAGCCAGAACCTGCGGATTTCCCTGTTGACCAGCAGCAGGTGCTCGAACCACAGGTGGGGGCTCTACACTCTCAGGAATTCCCTAACAGACAAACCAGAATGCAGTGTCAATTGATGAATTCAATGCACTGCTTTGCAACAGTAAGATTAATATTAAGTTCTTTAAATGATTTTATCCATTACCCCATCAGCATGAAAATAGAAATTTGTGAAAACAGATTACCAAACATGAAACTTACAGAATATAGATAGTCAATAGCTCTCTCGGGGTTATTATATGCGGCCCGTAAAGCACGGACAACCATGTCACGTTCCCAGGTGCCACCACCCATATCAAGAATTTGTTGGATTGTCTGTTCTAGGTTGCTACCTGAAACAAGATTTGATGCAGCCTGGCTGTAGACATCAGCATCACTTCTGTACATAACCACAAAAGGGAAGCATTAATATAATGTAAAAAATCATCATAATGGAAGTGAAATAGAACCAAAATGTTCAGGTTATAAAAAAGGTCATGTTCTACTGTTCTGGAAAGCACACTATCTTTATATTGATTAATCTGCTGTAAATATCCTATTTAGAAGATTGTTTTCTATTATATTTGCAGTGTAATTTACAAATATATATTAAAGAAAAATTGATTACATGGAACAGTTGTCAAAGCCAAGTAGTTCACAACATGGTGTGCACTCTATGACTGTCAGCATATATGCTTATGGTATGGCTAGTTTTTATCCGGTTCTTTAATGTTTAGTTATGTATGACATTAAAAAACAACACTGGAGAAACAGTTCAGAATTCCAGAATGGAACTCATCAATGATACAATTCTACATCTTCACACTTACAGGAACACTAATGAAAAATCATTCATAAAAATTGGATCACTGTTTATAGAAACTAATGTAAGCATGACAACAGATAGTATGCAAGAAAATAGAACACATTAGGAAAACAAGAATAATTAACAAATTAAATGGTTGTATCTGTTCCATGCACATCTTTAAATAAGTAAAAAACGCCCATTTATGCCAGAATTGAACTGTTTCATGGAAATTTCCTATGAAAATCTTCTGTTCCAAATAAACACAGGGATTAAAAAGAATGATATAAAGGGAACATAAAGAGAGTTTACAATGCAGTCACAGCAGCAGCTGGAACAGCTGGAGCAGCTGGAGTGGTAGAAGCAACTAGAGGCTGCACACTTGGAGTTGCCCTATGAATGTCACAATAGTAAATAAGAAAAACAATATGTTCAAATATAAAAAGTAGTGGAATAGATATAACTCACAGTTCAGGTGAAACAAGAGGTGCTTCTGGAGTTGGTGTTCTTGCAACTGATGCAACAGGTGCCACGGGAGTAGCAGGTTGAGTCTAATGCAAATAACAAATAGAAACTTTCAGGACATGAACAAGCAAGGTTACTCAGAAGGTATGAAGAAGTAAACTCATTAACATAATTATAAGATGAAAACATTCTACCATTTTTACACCAAACATCAGCTAAAGTGAACTAAATGACAATCAGCGCCTTTGCAGAGAGACTAAACAAGATGGTTTTGATTACAACCCTCCAAACTATTGCTGGTTTATAACCATAATCATAAACCAGATAGATTGGAAATGCACAACAATTTTAAAACAAATGAACAATTGGCGAAATTACATCAAGAAGATGACAAATTTTGAATAAAGAGATGAAGGTGCATAATAGAACACATTACACATACCGAATATCTCATTAATTTATCTAAGTTATTCATACATAGAAGTTTTCATTGGACAGAGTAACAGTGCTACTTGAACTACATCAAACAAATTATATATTCCAAAAAAAAATACCTGGCTCACAGTCACAGGTGCCTTTGAAGCAGTTGAAGCACCACTTGATGATCCTTTGGCCTGAAAATTTATACATATCCAAACAGAGATTAAAATTCACAACACAATGAAAGGTCAAAACATCTTCAAGCTAAACTTCCATCATTTTTATTGAACTGGAAATATGTTGTGTACTGTCATCATATCATTAAGAACTCATGTAAATATGAAATCTACATCAACTAAAACACATACACCAATGTATAAATCTTGGCCTTTTAGGCCAAATGATATTTATACTAAAAAAATTAAAAAAAAATAGTTCTACTCTTTTATTGGAGGGTGTATTTTGATGGCTATAAATATCATGCAAAGCTTGCACCCAGATTTTGAATTTCAAAGATTTGCCTCATTGGTGTTTGGGGACACTGACAAAAAAGCGAAAGGGAAATACATCTCTGTTTGGGCTCTGATTTTGACTGTCAAAGACACAGAAATACTCTGATTACATAAAAATTTGCATCCGATAAAGTTCACACTTCATTAATTAATATTGTATAACTAAAATAAGCTACAAAGCCAGCTTAGTGCAAGCTACGCGACATCATTCAAATATGGCATGATTTCCCAGCAAACCAGAGAATGTGGTGCAAATTCAGTGATTGCTTGTCTGTAAATAAGAATTTAAAGGGTAGTTACTGCTAAACCACCAATGCCATTAAACGAGATGATCAAATTATTCAAATACCTTAGACAGCATTATAACAAGGAAGGTGTTCTCGGCAACTTTGTTTCCTTCCAAAGTTGTATCATCCTTGAGAATTTTCCCTTGGTGTATGAGCATTTGCTGATCCGCAGGGTACAAGTTCTGCCCCTGAGTACTCTCAATGATTCTCTTGACCTCAGCCACCTGCAAAACAGAAGCAACTCTAAGCAACGACAAACTAGTTTCAAATCCAAGAGAGTACACACATTAAACATATTAAATCATAGCTATATCAACCACATTGACCAAAGCCGAGTTCTAATTTATAAAAGCATTTCCATACCCTATAGATGTAACGTGAAACCAATCAGTACGCAAACAGGCTGAATTTGGAGTACAAGATGTAGATTACAACTAACACGGGAAGACCCGACCATACAAAAACCGATCCGCAGCTCAGCTCCGGGTCATCCCCTCCAACCATCGGCTGAGCAGAACCTAAACCCTAGATTCAGATCAAACCCACCGACGCGAGGCGCCCAGTCCCCGCACCGAACCGTACTGAATTCGCACCTAATGCCCCCGAATCGAGGGAATTTCCCGAGAATTGCTTCGAAATCGCACGGGTAGAAAAGGGAGCTGGGGGATCGTACCGACGCATCGGGGCTCGCCTCGATCTCGAAGTTGGTGCCCTTGAGGGTCTTCACGAACAGCTTCATCTCGTCTTCTCCCTCTAGCGGCCTCTCCCAACTCTCTCTCTCCACCACCCCGCACTATCCCCTATCCGACTCTCGCTTCGAGTCTCGAGGGTTTCTCCCACTTGGACTGGACTTCCGGTTAGCAGCGAGGACGACGAGAGCGCACGGGTGAAGTAAAGTAGAAAAATCTGGAGCCGGTGACGCCCAGATATCGCGAACCCAAAAACTAGCTGCTCTCACTTACATCGGGGGCCACAAACCGTTGGCCCGGTTGCCAGTGAGATGTACGGGTGTGGAAGGGGCTACACGAGCACAGGGGAGCAATCGGTGGGAGGATCCGGTGTGCACTGCTGTGGCGTGTGGATGCCTGTGGGACCGTGTACTTCCATCCGTTTCACGGCGGATTGACCTTCAGGCTTCAGCTTCAGTGGCGGCAGGCAGGAGTGCGGCGGCAGAGTTTTCCGGCGCACGGGATCCGGGGAGATACTTCGCAGAAGAGGAATGGATAGATGCCGCCATGCCGGGTGGGAAAAGGTTGTTTTTCCGAAAGGTTGTTGCGGGGGAGAAACAGACAAATAAAATCCAATTTATTCTTATTTATATCTGATAAATATATATATATTTGAATTAAATATATACGATAAATAAAACTATATAATTCTGAATGTGGATATGAATATTCGAATTTCAGTTAGATCTAAGTACGAAAATGAATATCCATTTTTAGCACCTAAGCTGGTTGAAATACTTTGGCAGGGCTTAGTAAGTCTCCCATCTCACAGCCTTTTAGACTTTCTTACCGTCGTCCTAATATTGGCCTCTACGCCTCCTCATAGGGCTGGACAAAATACTTGTTAGCTTGTTTAGCTCGTGACTAGCTCGGCTCATTCTATTGTCCTAACGAGCTGAGCAGGTGTTGTAGCTCGTTAGTATAACAAGCGAGTTCGAGCTACTCGCGAGCTTAACGAGCTCGGCCCAACAATCATCACCCAGCTACCTCAGCCCACTAAAACCCACCCGACCAGCCCCCAGCCCACCAAACAATAGCATGTGACGCATGTAGTTGGCTTGTCCTTTAGCACTTGTCGAAGCTCCTATCCTCACGCCGCCACACACAAAGCACACAGACACCCACCGCCCAAGCGCCTAGCACAGGAACGTGCAACTGACAGCCCCAGGATTCTACCGCCTCCACTGCGCCTCCGGCCGTCGTCACCGCCCACCCGCCGCCTATAGATCCCCAAGGCCACGACCCCACCCGCGCCGGCACCTACATATCCCCACCCACGCCGACCGGCCGTTGCCTCCACCCGCACTGATCGGCCGCCGCCTCCATCCACGCCGACAGCCGACCGACTGTCGTTCTCCACCGTGCCGGCCTCTCCAATCTCATGTTGTTGCTGCTCCTCTTCCGGCATGTGATAAAATGTAGATGGAGATGGTTTCATAGTCTGCTTACTTGTTTAGTTGTCCCCCTAATTGAGAAATTTTATTTGTTGTTTGTGAGTCGATTTCATGGAGTGCATGCTTACTTGTTCCCTTTATTGAGAAACTTTGTTTGTTCTTTCGGAGTCAATTTCACGAGTACAAGTTCTAAAAACCATTTTTAGTTTTACCTCAAAGAACAATTATTTATTTCTGTAAGCTTTCTATATGTAAGGATCATCTTTTAAAGAGTTAGCTCGCGAACTAAACGAGCTAGCTCGCAAGCTGTACCGAGTTGAGCCGAGTTGGATTTTCTGCTTGTTATGTTAATGAGCCAAACCGAGCTAGCTTGTTAACATAATGAGCCGAGCTGGCTCGTTATCCGGCCCTACCCTCTCACGTCCTGCTACTGTCGTCGCCTCGTGCATGGTAGGTTGGTTTTATTGGGTTGAATTTTAGCATATTTATTTCAAGTTGAACTTGGTAAGCATTTGAATGTGAATTTAAATTCGAATTATCCATTTATATTCGCATTCAATAATATTTAGATTTGTATTCAAATGTAAAGTAAAATATGGTAAATAGTGCTATCCGGATTTGATTCCATGCGTATCAAATCCCTAGAGAGAGAAATGTGTTTTCAAAGGAGGCACCTGATAAGTTGTAGCATTTTTGTGTCGTGAAAAGTCGTGTATAGATTAGCTTTGAGTGTAGGGGTGAAAATGGATTTGATACGAGCAAATATTAGTGATATCATTTTTATTTTCATTTTTTTCTTAGATTCAGAAATAGAAATAGATACCCTGAATATGGATATGAAAACAGATATAATTATAGATTGAATATAAATCGAAACAAATAAGGTTACATATATTTCTCAAAACAAGAAAACCCCTTGAACCATGAAAACCCCATAAAACTAAATGATAGATCTTGATTTCTACTATAATTTAGAGTTCATAACTCATAACAAATATCAACATTAGATTCACAACATATAAGACACAACGGATATAGAGTAATACTTTGTAACTCTATATTATATATTAATAGTGATAGTCCACATACTTCATGAATGACGATATGCAAGCAAAATAAAAATTGATGAGAGAAATATATTCCATATACGCTATATCATCATCAAAACCATCCACATCACTCTCTAGTCCCTCTTAATGGTCTCCATCCATGTCCTTATACTATAGATTTAAATCTATGGGTTATTAATAAAAGTATGAAATTAAGCAAAATTATTGTATAATCATGAAAAGAACAACAAACCATGGTCATTGAGACAACAGAAGATCGCTCAAGGCTCTCTAAATCCATATCAACGATGATACAACCAATAACATTTCTACCTACATATTTTGACATAAGATTAATTGTGTTTGCAAAGTAAACAATGATATTCAAAGTTAATAACTACTTATCCTTGTTAACTGTTGTGGTCCATAAATTAGGGATTACCTCTCAGAGATAATAAGGAAGACAAGCTCGAGTATGATAAATTGTTATACCTACTCGCAGATAGGTAAGACTTACCAACGATATATCGCCAACTCTTATGAGAAGAATACACATGGCTTTGGTTTATAAATATATTGCCCTAGGAGGGGACGAGTCAGGACATAGACATCACATCTCAACTCAAGCAAACACAAATCAATCATATCCAATAATTGACAAAGCCCTCGATGATCGATTGAATCTCTAGCCTTCATCAATTGTCCTCGAAGCATACCAGCACCGTCTGATAACAATACGGTAACCACCCCTCGATGATAGGATGCTTCATCTCTTCGGCACACCTTTGTTAGGATATTCTATTCATTATAATACTATTACTATTCAATACAATTGCACATGACGTAGTGTTATTATGTGATCAAGGATCAAAACCTGTATAAATCTTTGTGCACTACATGTACGTATGCTTTACATAAGGAATCCTAATATATATAAAACTAATCAATCGTCGACAAAGATCTCCTAATATCTCACTTTTCCTCCTTTAGGTATTGTTTGACATGTCTCAATCCCAGCCCATTCTATATGGATAGGCCAGATCCCGACATATCCATGTGGAATGGAACGGGATTGAGGCCTGCTAAACAAACCCTTAATTTCTGAAGATTTCATTTGTAAAGAGAAATTTCATTTCCCTCCCTTTTCACTCGTTCCGCATTTTGAACTCTCTTATAGTTCTTTCATCATTAAATAGTATCTCTCAGTTTCCCTAAAAAAAGAACAAACAATATGAATTAAATCTAGTTATTGATCATACGGAATCAACAAAATATATGTGCGTTTTAGTTCCAAGGTTTAGGACTCAAAAAGAAAAATGAAAACAGAAAAAACAGAGGATTGCCATACAAATGCAATATTTCTACATAGAAATTAAATTCCACAGCAGTATCTGGACAAATTGCTCAGCAGCAACTGATTTGCAATAAATCGATGTCCTTTGATTTTTCTGAATACATACAGCAGTAATTTATTCAAAAGAGCAACAAACATATGAAGTCACCGAATCAACAAGTTGTGTGTGTATATAACAATTGATTTACATGTAATGTTTCTTCAAACTGTACCTACATGCTAAACCAATAGATGTGTACAGACAAATATGGTTCAAACTACCGGCAACCATCCCTCTCTGAAGAGAGGAAAAAAGTTTCAGAACTGTGTGAGCATATAATCACCTCTCAAGATTACAATTCACTTAGGGCATGTTTGTTTAAGTTTCTAGCAGCTACAGCTACTTCTAGAATCTAAAACTGAAACAAACGGTTTAGATTCTAAATCCAGATTGTAAGAATCAGTAGCTACATAATCTGAAAAGAAAAAAGTCTACTTTACCCTCCGAAGTATTACCCTTTAGACGAATGTTAACCCCAACTAAAAAATTAGACTCTTAATCCCCTAAACTAATCTATACCGGACAAATAACCCCCGGGGTGGTTTTCTGCGGCGGTTTTGCTGACATGGCGGTCCACGCTGGCGATTTTGCTAACGTGGCTATCCACGTGGATGCGTACTAGCACCTAAATGATGGGACCCGCTTGTCAGTGATATGGATTTTTTTTTCTTTTTTCTTTCTTTCTTTCTTCTTCTTCTTTCCTTCTTTCTTTCTTTTCTTTTTTTCTTTCCTTTTTCTTCTTGCTTCCTTCTTCCTCCTGCCGAAACAGCCCACACCGCATGGGGGCACCGCGCGCGGCGGCAAGGCGTGCGGGTGCGGCGGTGTGC